>CM038142.1:26467841-26470341 GCA_021437245.1 Aegilops speltoides
AATTTTGTGATTGTTTTACATTATAATAAGTTATTATATCATTAGGTGAAAGTACCGCGGATTAGTTTCGACTGGATGCATTATTGGATATCTCTACTAGCTAGCTAGAGTATATGCCATATATCCATATTATACTTGATCAACTATAATATATACGGATATGGCATTACTTGATCATTTAGGTAGGATCCATCCAGCTGAAACTAATGTGCGGTTTCTTTCATTAAATGATATAATAATTAACTAGCTATCTAATCACCACCAGCACTACTAGCTTAAAGAAGAAACATATTCACTTGTACCAGAAGCAAAAATATCATCGAGTTCAACATGATTGTCATGATATTATAAGCGTTCATATATAACACCACAAAAGCAAATCACTTAAGTTCAGAACGAAGAACACGGACATGAAAGGAGCAGTACTAATTAAGAGCAGGATGAAGAACTTGCTAAATCACTCCTGCTAGCTACTCTCTCTCTGGTAAAATAGCATAGAACATGTATAGCTCTCTTGATTGATCATACTGGAGCATGCCGATGAACCTGTCTCCCAATCATGGGCTGCGCTTCTCATTGCTGCCCCCTAGTACTTCTCTGCGATCATTAACAATTTTCCTCCAATCTTTCACTCTTAAGCATTCATCGCTTCTAGAAATCCTGAATGCATTCATGTGCAATGCAGGATATCTTGGTCGTAAGCTAACACTTGACATCGACCTTTAGTCTCGATCCCTGAGGCTGCTGTCATCGGGAGTCCTGTTGAAGAACATCGTATGGTACTTAATTAATATAGTTAGCAATGAAAGTTTAGCAAAAAATATGTATGCAAAATATGCACTGAGGACAAATAGTAAATATCTTACCATCATTCCTACATAGATGTGACCGTAGTTGAATACCATCACTATTGGTGCATGCGTTTTGAGTACTAACATTTCTAAGTGCGGGAAGAAAATTTGTCTTGACAGTATGAAGATCCTCAAGCCATGAAACATAATGACTTATCTCCGCAGATTTAGTTCAGCTCGGGACAGTAGTAGGTCTGTCTACCAAGCGTCGGACATGTTTGGTTGAATGGAGATAAGCTGTCAATAGAAATTAGTTATCGATTATTTTTGAATAAGCAATATCAAAGACAAAAATATAGTTGAGAAACTCACATAATGGTAGAGGCGGGCGTCGCACATCGACCCATATGTCTCTATTACCTTCAATATCATCTTCCGGACGAATATCAAAAGTGATAACCATACCAGGCTCAAATGCATAAGCCTTGCATAGTGCTTGCCAAATTTGCATTCAAAATAGGTGTACGTGTGTGCATTGTACACTTTGACGTTGAAAGTATAACCATCATGCTCAGTTTTCAGGTAAGCTCTCTTTACCTCCATAGTTTCCATATCTTTGAAACCTATCTTATCCAAGACAAAAATTCTTGCATGGCAGGGGATGCGCTAGTAGAACAGTGAAAATTAAAAATTATAAGTCAGGCAAATGAAGCATATATAAGTCATGCTTAATTACGAAAAAGACTTGTCGTTGTGACTTCTTGTGTCGAATTGAAAGTCTCATCCAGCTTGATGCTGAATAGCCTACCATCAACAAGGAAATTTACATGCAGCGGCGCTGGTCTTCACAGTATTCGCACATAATGAAATTGTTTCCGTCGTCAGACGACATTTCCTATGTTCATATTAGGGGAAACATTAAACACTTACTAATTCAATTAATTCAACTACTTCTATTAATTCAACTAAGCATCTACTAAAAATAAACTAGGTATATTAATTCAATTACTTCAAAGCATTTACTAAAAATAAACTAGTTCTATATATATATGTTAATTCAACTAGTTCAACTAAACATTTACTAAAAATAAACTAGTTATATTAATTCAACTAGTTCAAACTAAGCATATACTAAAATAAACTAGTTCTATATATTAATTCAACTAGTTCAACTAAGCATTTACTAAAATAAACTAGTTATATTAATTCAACTAGTTCAACTAAGCATTTACTAAAATAAACTAGTTCTCTATATTAATTCAACTAGTTCAACTAAGCATCTACTAAAAATAAACTAGTTCTCTATATTAATTCAACTAGTTCAACTAAGCATTTACTAAAACTAAACTAGTTCGATCTATATATAAATTCAACTAGTTCAACTAAACATTAACATATTTCTAATTCATCTAACATAACATTTCTAACATTCTAAAAATAAACTAGATAGTTCTAATACATCTAAACATTAGAAAACAGAAAATAAGTAAAAAAATATGTGTGTGTATATGTGTACGTGTACGTACATGTGTAGTGTACATGTAGTGTGTGTGTGTGTGTGAGTGTGTATTTGTGTGTGTCTGTGTGTATGTGTGTGTGTGTGTAGTGTGTACGTGTGTATGTGTGTGTGTGTGTGTCTGTGTGTGTGTGTGTGTAGTGTGTGTGTGTGTGTGTGTATGTGTGTGTATGCGTACGTGTGTGTGTGTATG
>CM038142.1:27087841-27451639 GCA_021437245.1 Aegilops speltoides
TTATAAGTCGAAAAGTGAACAAAGTGACTTATTTTGCCAAACAGACTCAACTTATAAGTCACCCCAACTTATAAGTCATAAGTTGCTCCACCCAACTTAAAACTTATAAGTCACCCCTTTTTGCGTGGGTACCACCATCTTTACATAAAAAACACGGTGGGAAGGTGTGGTCAGGTGACTTATAAGTTAGGTGACAACCAAACAGGCGTGACTTATAAGTCACCTGACTTATAAGTCAGGGGACTTATTGGAACCAAACAGACCCTTATTTGGAACCAAACATGCCCTTACATGAATACAAGTACCCGTGTGTGATTTGATCACTTGATCGTGTCCCTCTGTTTGATCCGATGTGATTTGCCAGGTTGATCCCTCCGGGGATCTGACAAATTGATATCATGAGCCAGCGATTCCTCGACGGCAGTACTAGCTAGGAAGAGGGAAATCCAGAAAATTGTTCCCACCATTTTCGCGACGACGGGGTAATTCTGGCCGGAGTTGGCGGCAGTAGACTATTCGAGCATAGATTGGTGAATTTGCGGTGATTGCTGACATACTTTTCGTTGGTGGTAAAATTCCTGCCTCGAAACCGATATGTGTGCTTCTTGCGACGGCGAGGAGCGAGTCGGCGGAAGGAGTTATAGTATGTTTTGGGTTGCAGGGTTCATCTCAGTGTAAAGTTCCTTTGCATACCTGCAGACCAAGTGTTTAGAGTTACGTTGCGCTCAAAACAAAGCCTCGACGACGATGAGTTGTCCGAAATCCTCTCTGTGAAGGATGCATTCATGTAAGCAAAGGAAGATGCGGCTGGTACAGATGCTGATGTAGCCACCCTTGAGAAGGATATGAGCAATGTTACCAAGCAACAGGCAGACATGACCAGAGCCACGGGAGATATGATGTTCAAAGTGTCGCCTGAGAGTCTGAGACTGAGCAAGCAATTATCCATGATGGCAAGAGTTCTTAAATCAGTGCCTATGGATCGAATTGCAAAAGGAGCGGTGATCGGTCAAGCTTCTAGTGCTCAACCTCCTACCCCCTAAATTTCCCGTTGCCAGTTAATATTGCACAGTCTAAACATGTACTCCTAATGTCAAAAATGTTCTTATATTCTGGGACAGAGAGAGTAGAAAAGTTGAAACAGAAATTGGAAATGGAAAAGAGAAATCAAGGGGCGTTGTGAGCAGATTCTGGCACGGAGACCACCACGTGTTAATAACACTAGAAATAGGTCTGCACCTTCTGGATTTCCTCCTCGTTTCGTAGGTGACATGGACTCCACAGCATCAACACCAGTTGCCGTGCAGGAAAAACACCATAAGACTTGAGTTTTGTTACAGATCAGCGAGCTGAATATGAGAAGCACAGCATGGTTCGTCCGTAAAACAGCTCCTCGCGAAGCAACTGGGCTGGCCCGTTTCTGGTGTTGTTTTCTTTTTTTTGCTTCGGTGGCTCATGACGTGCGAACGCTTCGTCGCCTTGCTATTTTTTCGCTCGCGGTTGTTTCTATTTTTGCTTTTCTTTTATGGTTTTTCTTTGTTTTTCACTGATGTTCTTCTTTTCTTTACAGTTTTTTCGCTGGGTTTTTTCTTTTCTTTATAATATATTCCTTTTTTTGTTTCTTTTTTATTTTCATTTCACAGGTTTTTCATTTTCTTTCTTTTTACTATGGTTTTCTTTGTTTCTTTCTCGGTTTTTACCAGTTTTTTTAATTTTTTCATTCAGTTTTCTTTGGTTTTCTTTCTTTCTTTCTCGTTTTCATAGGGTTTCTTTGTTTTTCTTTGTTTCTTTCTCGTTTCACTTTCCATCTTTTTACACGTTTCTATGTTTTTTTGTTTTCTTTGGTTTCTTATGTTTCTTTTAATTTTGCATTGTTTTCTTTCTTTGTTTATTTTGGTTCTTCTTTGTTTCTTTTGGTTTTGAATCTAATTTTTCACATACGTCACTTTTTTTTTCAATACATGATTAACATTTTTGAAATACAAGTATAACATTTTCCGAATACATGGTCAAAGTTTTTCTATATCCATTTTCAATACTTTTAAAATAAAATATTTATATTTTTTAATACATGGTCAACATTTTTATGTGCACATTTTTTAAAAATAATCAAATGCTTGATTAAAAATACTAGATGAACATTTTTTATTACGTACTCAATTTTTCTACGCATATCTAATACTCCATCCATCCCAAAATAAATGTCTCAATTTTTTACTTAAGTTTAGTATAAATTTATAATAAGATTGAGACACTTATTTTGGGACAGAGGAAGTATTTTTAAAATGCTTGATTAACATATTTTAAATGCAAGATTAACATTTTTAATACATGGTCAAGATTTTTTATATACATTTAAAAATTTTCAAATACAAGTTTAATAATTTGTGATTGGACGGTAACGAGGACAGTGGTATCCTCAACCCCGCTGGCGGAGCTTCGTGAGGGCAAAACCAGACCATGGCCCGCCCAGCTCCGGAGGAAAATAATAATTTTGTACATGTAACCAATCGCAGTAGCATATACCAAATCAAACATGCAGTGCATGTCTCATTTGCATGCATCCATCCAGCACCGCCGACTGCCTCGCATCCATCCCGGTCCCAGCAGTGCCTTGCACCCAGGTCTGAACTATCTACCCCCGATTGACCACTGGACCAAGGCGGCAGCGAGCGTCAAGCGACCCAGGCAACCAGCAAAAAGACTTCTGAACCAGTAGCCAGTGCACATGAAATTTACTTTCTTTCTTAAAATTTTACTTGACAACATCATCTCGATACCAGTTTCCCTATATGGTCCTAAGGCTATAACGCTATAGCAATATAAAATTTCGCTGACTAATGCCTACTTAATTCTATGGTTTAGAGTAAAAAAGAATTTGGCCCGCCCATCTTATTTGTTGTAGCTCTGCCACTGCTCACCCCACCAGAGTTCAAGTCATATACGTGACACTTATACTCGCGTTTTCCTGAATTCATTTCAGGCCTTCTCTCGATGTGCGTTCAGTGCGAGAAGACGTACAAGTCGACTACAAAGGCGATTGCGGCGACATCATCAATCTCAAGATGATGTGTCGACTCGGTTTATCCGAGATGCTTATAGAGGTAGGGGTGTGTGTCCGTGAATTCATAGGCGTGAGTGTATACTTGTGTATGTCAACTACTTCAATTGTACTATGTTAAAAGAAACAAATTTAACATTTCTTCAATACAATACAGGATTTTTTTTAATACATGGTCAACATTTGTTCTATACATATTTAACATTTTTTCATATGCTTCATTAAGATTTTTTTATATACTTGTTAAAGATTATTTTTTAGTGCATGGTCAACATTCTTTCTATACACATATAACATTTTATAAAAGTTTGATTAATTTTTTAAATACATAATCGTATTTTTTCATACAGCTTTTATCTTTTTGCAGTACATTTTTTGTATACATGAGAAACATTTTCTCTATACACATTTAATATTTTTGAAATTGGTTTACATTTTTTTTCAAAAGTTTTACATGAAGTGTTCTTTCTAATATATTTCTTAAAAATATTTTGAAGTATAAAAAAAGTAAAAAAAGAAAGAAAGAAAAAACGAAACAAAGAAACATGAAATGAAAATAAAGAAATGAGGTCACGGCTTCCCGCGCGCCTGGGCCAGCCATCTGGCACTCGCCTGCTTTTGGGAAGGTTCTAGGATCTCCCAGAACTTTTTTTTATCTTTTATATTGTTTGGTTGTTTAGTGGTTATTTTATTTTGTTTCATTATATTTTTCGTAATGATTTTTATTTTCTTTATTTATTGTATTTTTTGATGTTCGTTTTTATTTCCTTTTTTAATTTTTCATGTTTCTTTCATTATTTGTTATCCCTTTTCATTTTGTGAACAACTTTTGTGAAATTCATCAACATGCTCAAAAATCCAGAATAATTTCTTAAATCATGAACAACATCATATTTGCGAACATTTTATGAAATCATCAACATTTTTTACAAAATCATGATTTTTTTTCTTAAATCATGAACATTGTTTGAATTCAGGATTATTTTACTGAATATTTTTTTGAAATTAATGAAAAAAATTCTAAATTGATGGACACTTTCTGAAATTTGGGAACTATTTTTTGAAAATCGTGACTTTTTATTGAAGAGCCATTCTTATTTGCATAAACATTATTTTTAGCAGAAAGTTTTTTGAATCCATAATTTTTTTGTAATTAACGAACATTTTTGGTGAACATTGTTTAAATTTGTGAATATTGTTTCAAATTCATGCACCATTTTTTAATACGCAAACATTTTTTCCTTAAACCATGTTTTTCAAAATCGTGAACATGTTTTTGAATATGCAAACATGTTTTCAAAATCATGGAAGTATTTTGAATCCATTATCCTTCTGTAATTTCTTGAACTTTTTTTTCAAAACTAACAAGAAATATATCAAAAAATTTGGAAATACTGACTTGTTTTAACAAAGTAAAAAAAATAAAAAAGCAAAAAATAGTAAAAATGCATACATTCACATATTTGGAAAGGCGTGTTACCGTGAACTAGTTTTTTTTTTTTGCTGCCCACACTTTGGGAATACAAGGATTGTATCCGCATGTCTTTATAGGAAGCTAGAGGAAGAGCAAACACAGAGCTTGAAGCAAGGTGGAGTGCTGATGTACTGACCATGGCTTGCAAGCTGCTCAGCCTTGGACTCGGAGTCCTCCTCTGTTGCGCGGTCGCGGCAACATTAGCTTGTTGCCATGCTCTGGCGACGGTGTCGGCTTCGCAACAGCGGTTGGGTGCAGTAAGGCAGAGTGCCGAACACGTGTTCATCATGATCCTCATGTACATACTTAAATAAGGGCCCAATATATGTACATATTTAAATAAATTACAAAAAAATTGATTTGCAGAACATAAAATCAACATGGACAGGGGCAATAGCCCTCCCCCCCCCCCCATCGGCGCACGTCACTACGTTTTGTTTAGGGATAAGTATATTTTTCGTCCTCGAATTTTCCCGAAAGTTTAGTAATCGTACCTCAACGACAAAACCATTAAAACACAGTCCCTCAACTATTCAAACCGGATATTTTTCGTCCCTCAAAACATCTAAGGTGGTTTTGGTATGACATGGACCTGTTTTGATTAAAACCAGGCACGTGGCCTTGTTTTGGCCGCCACTTCGATTAAGTCGCTAGAGCACCCTGTGTCTCTCTCGCTCTCCCGCATTCTGTTGATCCCCTTTCTCGTTCATGAACCATAGAGCAGCGGTGGCGATGGTGATTTGCCATGGGTGGCGGTGGCTAGCAGTGAGGCGTGGCTACGGCGGCGGTGGTGGCGTAGCCTGGTGGTGATTGAGGCGCGGCGGTTGCTGGCCAAGCACGGCGGCGGCGGCGGCGGGCAGTGAGGCATGTCTATGGCGGCCTGGCAGCACGACGGCGGCTGCCTTGGCACGGCGGTGGCAATGAGGATTCAGGCGGGGTCCGACAGTTAATCCCTCGGTTGGCCAGCAGATGGCAACCTCAGCCAGTTCAACCGCTCGTGTGGGTCTTCTTCTTCGTCACCATCGTTCCCTCTTGGGTAAGTTAACTATTTTACAAATTTTCACATGATTTGCAGCTAACTCTGTACATTGTGATGGCTGATGATTCTGAAATGGAGGCCCTAAGCCGTGCATTGCGTAAGGAGGACCTACTGTTGATGCAGAAGCATTAGCTACTGCAGTACAAGAAAACCGAATTGCGTTTGCAAACGAAGAGGAATGTGATGATGGTTGTTGTGCTGATGTATTTTATCACTGCTGCTCTGTATGATCTCTTGTCGCATATGTAGTCAATTTTCTATGGCAAAGTACATGAGAACTGAATGTACTATGTAATTTGACCTATGTGATAGTTGACGTGGTGGCCAAAACCAGGCCACGTTGGCCCATTTTAGTCAAATAGGGTCCATGCTCATACCAAAACCACTTTCAACATTTTAAGGGACGAAAAATTTCCGGTTTGAACAGTTGAGGGATTGAGTATTAGTGGTTTTGAAGTTGAGAAAGTTCGAGGACGAAAAATATACTTATCTCTTTTGTTTATTCTAGTAGTTAAGTATGTGTATTTTTTTCGTTGGTGGTAAAATTCCAGCCTCAAAACCGATTTGCGTGCTTCTTTGGGCGGCGAGGAGCGAGTCGGCACGGAAGGATTTGTAGTACATTTCGGGTTGTTGGGTTCATCTGAGTGTAAGATTACTCTGCGTTCCTACATTACAGGTGTTCAGAGTTATGATGAGTTGTCTGAAATCCTCCGTATGGAGGATGAATTCTATTCCAGCAAGCAAAGGAAGATGCGGTTGGTGCACATGCTGATGTGGCCACCCTTCAGAAGGGTATGAGCGATGCTACCAAGGAACAGGCAGACATGAGTGGGGCCATGGGAGATGGTCAGAGTCGTCGGAGTTTTGAGCAAGCAATTACTAGCATGGTGGCGGGAGTTGTCAAAAATCTTATACTGCTCAACCTAGATGGTCTGTCAAAAAAAAGTACGCGCGCGACGGGAGGCCGGAAAATGGGTGACCCACCATCATCCATCGGGAAAATATCTGCGGGCAGCTGATGTGGGCGGAGGGGAGAAGGAAGGAAGGAAGGTGCGTCGCATCTGTACCGATGCAGAGCACGACTCCCCCCACCACCAACCAATCCAATCAAGTCCTCCTCTATCCGTCCCGACTCCCGAGGTCGGCCAGCCGGTGATTAGGCTGCTGCCAATGCATGGGTGCTTAGATGAGGTGCTAAGCACATTAAATAGCTTAGCAACTATACTCCGCAATGCATAGGTGCTTAGCTTATGGTTGCTAAGCTTGCTTCATTTAATGATTTAGCAACTAAATCTCTTCATGTATTGGTGGGCTTCCTTCCTTTTAAATGTTTTGCCTAGGTTCACGCGCTTAGCATTGTTTCTTCCCGGGCCACCACACTCATCTCTCTCTCTTAAATGACTTGCCACATCGATTTTTCTTTACATGGAAGCGCTGAAGACTGTGTGGAGCGGAGATTGGGAGGGCCTTAAACTAGGGAAAACGACGACTCCATCGGTGCCGCGCACCCGCACGTACTACTACTCGACTCCCACAGTAAAAATACCGTGTGCCACGCACTGACTGGCACACTGCTGGAGAGTCTACACCGGAAGATGCCTCTGTGCGCGTTGCATTGCATAGTGTTGTTACCGTGCGAGTACTACTCCAGTACTAGATTACGTTGCGGTTGCTCCAACCGACGAATACTACACTAATTAACGTGTACGTGTACAGGAGTAGTAGTACAGTATAGTCTTGGCTGACACAATCTAGTGAGTTTTAAGTATAATAATCACGGTCACGGCACTCCATACGTGAAAGCCCGTGAACGATCGACTATAATACATCCCAACTCTGCAGATCGGGAGTAGTATTCTACTGCATCGGCGAACATGGCGTAGTGTACTACGACTCTAAATCTGGAGATCCAAGGAGGCGATGGCTAGTCCCCAGGTAGTAGCGTCCAAGAAAAGAATCCCAGAAACGTCAGTGGTGGACAAAATTATGGTTATGACCTCTCTGGCTAACAAAATCCCGATTTGACCTCGTTTACAAAAAAAATTCGTTTCTGACCTTTTTTGGTGACGCCAACATCCCTGTCGTCTGGGTTGCGCAGCAGACGCCAGGTCCTCGACGTCTGGCCCGGCCCAAGACCGCCTACCGCCTGCTGACTGCCGACGTGGCAAAGGGGATGACGCCAGGACCCCAGTGTCCTGCCCCTAAGTGGATAACCCCACCAGAGAGTGTGTGGGTCCCACCTACACACTTTCCCCAATCCAGCCCGAGCTTGAAGAAGAGCTGCTGCCTCCCACTCTCTCTCACCCTCAAGCTCCCCTCAAATCCTCTCCAAAAGGTACATCCCTTAGGTGGATCTTTCCATCACTTTGTTGCTCTTGTTAATCTCCCCAAATCATCCAATTATTTTTGTTAAGTCTTGTTATTTTGGTTGCATTTTATACATGTTGGTGGAACCCTAGTTCATGTTTTCTCCCCTTATGTTAGTGTGAATGGCTTGGTTAACTTTGATAATATAGTGCTATGCATGGTGTGTAGTAGGAATATATGTTTGTTGAGTAGAAAGATTGGGGTTAGGGTTAGTTAGTGATTAGGGTTAACTTTGCTTAGTGTGTGTTAATTAGTGATACTTTTGTGGACATCACCAATAATTTAGTGTTGATATGATTTGGATATAATAAGATGTATTTGGATAAACACCAATTCTCATTGAAGTCTTAAATGCATTCATGTTATTTTTAGATAGAGAGACTTGTTAATGTTCATTACATTGACAAGGAGGCATTCTTGAGTAACAATGCTGACACGGGTGAGGAACCATTGGTTTTTGATACAAGCCCTAGCTATGAGGATGTTGTTGCAAAAGTGAGACAAGTCTTGAAGTGGATGGACACCAATGTTGATGTTAAGTTAATAGGAAGGTATGATGTTGGAGTTTGGAGCCAAATCTCGCTTGAAAAGTATGCCTATCACCTCGGATTTGCATTGGGATGTATACAAGGAAAAAGTACCCCAATCGGAAGACAAGTTGTTTGCCACCAAGGTTGAATCTCCTCGGTTTACCTTTGATTTGAACCGGCATGTCTCTTCCCCAATGGATGACATGAGCGAGAGGACAATGGTGCCACTTGTTGAGCATAGGGTTGTGGTTGATGCCCCCAATGTTTATCCCCCACCATGTCCCCGTGTACCAACTATCAAAGCAAATGAGGTTGAGTTGTATGCCCCCAATGCTTCTAGCCAACCACCAACTAGCCAAGCAAATGAGGTTGAGTTGTATGCCCCCAATGCTTCTAGCCAACCACCAACTAGCCAAGCAAATGAAGTTGAGGTGATTGCTAGTGACGGAGTAATTCAAGAGGATGAAGATGCTTATGATGACGACGAAGAGCAAGAGGAAGGGTTTCATGGTAATGATGTTGGTGACTTGGATGCGTACATAGCGCAAAAGGACATGGATCGTGACTTGCCTTTTAGGCGTCAATATGTGTATGACTTGGATGACGAGGGTCCAGTTGAACAGTTGGACGAGGATGGATTCACAAAGGAGGAGAACCAAATCCACTTTGAGCTGACGGGCTTACAAAAAAGAACTCACTTGTTTAAAGATCTCAGCCTTGCCCATAAAGCTGTTGTTGACGGTGGAATGAGAATGACGGCGATTGAGGCAACACCATGCCCGGATCCAGGAGAACCAAGGGTGGAGAATGAGGACGAGAATGCTTATTTGAAGAAAGGAGTGAAGTTTCTGAGCTTGCCTATGCTGAAGTTTTGGTTGGCTGACTATGCCATTCGAAACCATAGGCCATTTTATGTTGAGCACTCCGACATGAAGTTGCGTTACACCGTGGTGTGTGAGCAAGAAGGATGCCCATGGAAGGTTCGTGCAAGAAAGCTTAAAGAAACCGAAGAATGGGTGTTAAAAAGTTGTGTTGCCACTCATAGATGCAAACCTCCATCTAAACGACTTAGAAAGACACACCGTCAACTCACATCTGAGTATCTCGGATACAAATGGATGAAAGACATAGGCTTTGATCCCATTGTGAAAGTGAGGTTTCTCATGCGGATGGTGAAAAAACAATTTAGTTATGAAGTCAAGTATGGGAAGGCATGGAAGGCAAAGGCAAATGCTATTAGGATGTTGTATGGTGGTTATGAAGAAGCATACAACCAGCTCCCAAGGTTGTTGGCCGCCATTGCACATAGGAACCCGGGCATGTTTCATGTGGTCGAGGATCACGAGGGAGTGTTCCACCGTGCCTTCTGGAGTTATGGACAATGTGTGGAGGCGTTTCAGCATTGTCGTCCGGTCTTGTCTATAGATGGCACGTTCTTGACCGGTAGATACAAGGGCAAACTAATGGTAGCAATGGCGCACTCATCAAACGACAACGTGTTGCCGTGTGCATTTGCTTTGGTGCCTTCCGAGCACCAAGACAACTGGGAGTGGTTCATGGGTCATGTTAGGCACAACGTGATTGGGGCTAGGGAGGTATGCATCATATCGGACCGGCATCATGGCATACTCAAGGCAATGGACATTGTTATTCCAGGATTTCCAAAGCTTCACCACAGATGGTGCATGAGGCATTTCGTGGCCAACTTTTACCGGGCATGTAAGAGCAAGGAGCTCAACAAAGACCTTACCCATGTATGTGTGGCCTTCACCACCCAAGGTTTCGATGCTCGGTACAACAAACTCTTTGCAGCGGTGAACGAAGGGGGAAAAGACTTCTTAACTAGGAATTTAAGCGAGAAGCACAAGTGGGCACGCGCTCATGACGATGGTGGTTGGTGATATGGCGACATGACGAGCAATCTGGTAGAATGTTTCAACAATGTGTTGAAGGGTGCTCGTGCATTGCCGGTGATCGCAATAGTGGAGTACACCTTCTTCAAGCTTAATGAGTACTTTCGAGGCATTCAAGAGAGGCGCAAAATGGATAGGTGAAAAAAGGATTATCCGGAAAAGGTTGATGAATGGTTGCAGTTACAAGCAAGCAAGTCTTCACGACAACAAGTTATCATATTCGATAGAATTGAAATGATCTATCAAATTGATGAGCCAGGTGGCACAACACGAGACGGTAGACAATATGGTGGTGCTGCATTTGAGGTGAAACTGAAGACTCGGTGGTGTTAGTGCGAGAGGCCTAGTAAGTATCATTGGCCATGCTCGCATTTGATAACAGCGGCGAAGGCGAGAAACATACATGTTTGTGATGGAAAAACCGTGCGAATGCAAGAGTTCCATCTGGAAGCTACTAGGTTGACATGGGCGCCAAGATTTTGCCCTTTCTTGGACCAATCACAGTGGCCTGAGTACCATGGCCCTCATATTAGGCCAGACCCTCTTCTGAAGGTGGAGACGAAGGGTAGAAGGAGAACTAAGAGGTTCAGGGGTGATATGGATGACCTGGCTGGATACACTGGCATGAAACAATTTGGTAGCGGGCATTTCATGGAGGCTCCTGACACTATCAACTGTGAGGTGTGCGGTGAAGGGGGACACAATGAGCGGACATGCAAGAATAAGAAAACCAAAAAAAGAAAAACAAGTCGTGGAGGCGGCACCGATGGTGAACGAGTGGAAGAGGTGACGGTGGTGGTGGTCGAGGAAGCACAAGTGTCGAGGTGGTAGTGGTGGTCGAGAGGGAGCACAAGTGCTAGAGGTGCTAGTGTTCGAGAGAGGAGTACAAGTGCTAGAGGTGGTGGTCGAGCTAGCACAAATGCTAGAGGTGGTGGTCGAGCAGGCACAAGTACTAGAGGTGGTGGTCGAGCTAGCACAAATGCTAGAGGTGGTGGTCGAGCAGACACAAGTGCTAGAGGTGGTGGTGGTCGGATAGGAAGCACAAGTGCTAGAGGTGGTGGTGGTCGTAGAGGAATGGTTGATAATGGATCGGCCTTCGGTTATTTGCTTAATCCAGATGGTTGATCTAATAATAATGGTATATTATTTGTTCATACAATTCCTAGCATTATTTACGCATTTACTCTCTTTATGTCTAGTGCTAACAATTGTTCTTTTTGTAGGCATGGCTTCATCCGGTTCCAGGACGAGGCCGCAAATATCTCTTACCTGACGATACAAATATGCTAGTGCGGCCGAACCCCAGCTATACTGGGTATCCCAGTTATTAAGTAGCTCCAAGAACATTCAGAGGGCTGAGTTCCCGGTTGCATCTGAGAAGACTACTTTGGTTAGTACATACCAAAGATAGGCCCGCGCGTACTGCTGCACAACCACGTCATTGGCACCCTCAGGTCACTGATTGGTGTTTCCTCTGACCAGTTTTAGCCAAGAATGCCTCACTCTCGCGGTATCGGCCTTGCCTTCCTGAGGGTCCTCGGGCTGAACACCAATTAAATCGGCAGTCCGTTCTCGCCAATTACCCACGCTGACACGACCGGTAACAACTTGTCCGTTGATAGGAAGGCCGCTTATCATAGCCATGTCATGTAGGGTCATCGTCAGCTCCCCACATGGAAGGTGGAACGAGTGAGTCTCCGGCCTCCAACGATCCACAAGTGCGGTCAGCGCCGCGTGGTTCACCGGCGGAGCGCGTCGCTTAAACTGCAACACGAATGGGAGAAGACCCAATCTCCGAATGTAAGGCTCATAGCGCGGGTCGTAATCAAAGTCATCAGCGGAATGACCCCTCATGCGCATCGCAACTACAAGCTGCAAATAAAGTGATGTTTTAATAATCAATACAAGAACACAAATGAGAAACAACGAAAATTGACCCAGTCTTGCTTCTTACCTGTCCATTCTCAATGGCACGATCACGATGCTCCTTATCCCACTCATCGATTAATCCGTCATACCAAGGTCCATCACCATCCGCCATCCTACAAAAAAATCACAAACATCTATGAATACATGAACAATATCAAACAATTTCCTTCTCCAAGTTTATGCCATATGAAAACACCATTCTTCTCAAACATAACCACATCATTTCTTTCTTCCACATATGCACACATATCATCTAGAGTACCAAATTTCACCATCAACTATATTTCATAATCATCATCCGCCATTCTATTGAACAAATCATGTCACACACAATAATCAAATTTCATCATCTCTTTTGCATAAAAATTTTTGCCATATATATATTCAACTATATTGTCATACCACTTCACATTTTTATCTTCTTCATATGCACACATAATTATTCTCAAACATACCAACATCATCTCAATCAAATAAATTTGTCAAATAATATGGTGTCACATATGCAAATACATATCATCTAGAGTACCAAATTTCACCATATCTTTTGCAAATATAGTATGCCAACAATAGGATTATCTACACATACACACATCATCTATCAAACCAAATATAGTATGCCAAAGTCTATTTTACATACACAAATCATATATTCATCACCCCTCTTAATTCAAAAAAAAATCCTATGGACAACATATACACAAAACGGAATTGATTTTACCTACATGTTCAACTACACATCATCTACTGCCTACCTAATCATCTATCAACTACAAAAAAATTCCTAAAAAAAAGAAACCATCTACTCATCTAACATCACCTAGTGTTGAATAATGCATCCAACCAAAGAGGGAAACCAAAACCAATTGGAGGAATGGGGAGAATACCTCAAAGAAGCTTGGGGGTCGGATCTGTGAGTTTGAGGGTTGATGGAGTAGATCAAGGGTGGTGGTGGTGGGAGGAGAGAAGGCGACGAATCGCCCCTGCTCGTCGAACTGCACGCCTTGAGAAGATGAGATTGGGATGGGTGGGCTGGCCCATGGCGTTATCCACTTACGGGGCAGACGCCACGGTCCTGGCGTCTCCGCCCTTTGCCACGCCAAGAGGTCAATAGGCACGCGGCGGCGGGGCGGGGCGACGCCAGGTACTGGCGTCGCCAGAACCAGACGCCATGGACCTTGGCGTCACCGAAAAAGGTCAGAAACGAATTTTTTTTTTGGAACGAGGTCAAATCGGGATTTTCTTTGCACAATGGGTCAGAACAGTAATTTTGTCCTCAGTGGTTGGCTGCCTCTCCTCTCGTGGTCGTTGTACAACAAGAAACTGACTGGCAGCTACCGCCTTGATAGCGGCGGTGAGCTCACCCTCGGCATGGGCTCTCAAGGCTCACCACGCGCCCACTCGCCCACATGGCCGGCCCGCCACATTGTGGATGCAATCTTTTTTGTTCTTTATATCCGAGCGATATTAGTGCAGCCATGTTATGTGAGAATGCACGCCCGTCGTCGCTATGTCCAAGACGGTGGCTTCCAGAAGCATATGATTCCTGCCATCCACATGCCACTTTAAAAAAAGAGTATAAAGCAACAACCAACCGATACCACCAGCTCGCTGGGGCCGCAGCACAAACAAGCCCAAAAGAAAAGAAAAGAAAAGAAAGAGAAACAAATGCCGACGCCGGCAGCTCAACTAAGCGAAGATGGCTGATATCTGCCGCACCCTCCGGAGAAGTACCACCGCACACCTACCACTCCGAAGCCTCGCGTACCAAGCAACACCTTCAGGAAGGAATGCGCCGCTGCCGCTGCCCAGACAAGTCCTAGGGTTTCCCACGGCACGCGGATGGTAGATGGGAAGGGGTATCACCGACGCCCCTCAAGAAGGTCCGGCAACGCCCACGGGCGTAGCCACGTCGGTGGCGGACGAGCCGCCTGGGATATCTCCCGCCCCGAAAGAAACACCATGATAGACACTCGAGAGTGCACCGCCCAACATGCCGCCCACTAGCCTGTGCCACCACGGATACCGCACCAACTTTACCGGCTCACTGAGGCACCAACACGAGACCTGGAGGGAGGACGAGGGGACACTGGGCCCAGGGGCAATCGCATCGCAGCCGACAGGAGGGGACAACCTCCTACGTGCCGCAGAGCTGACCGGACGTAGCGACAGGGACTTACCAGGCCTCCACATGCCTGGCCGGACCCCAACGGATCCGGACAATCCTTGCCGCCACGCTGCAGCACGCCGACCGCCGGAGCCATCACCACCTGCAGCCACCGTCGTCTCGCCGCCACCAGCAGGGAGTCGCGCCACCGTGCCCCGAACCGCTGGCCCGCCCCAGCCTAGATGGGCCCGAAAGGGCCAAATTGGCTGAGCGGGCGCCGCCGCCAAGAAGACTCCACGCCGCGCCGCAGCTAACGGCCACGCCGCGTCAAGGGCGCTCAAGGCCCGCGAACCGCCGCCGAGCTGCACCGCCGCCGGGCGGGAGGGAGCCGATCGCACCTCCTAGCGAGCGGGAAAGGGATGTCCGCCGGCGCCGGCGCCACCCGAGCTACGCCGGTGGCCTCTGCCGGCGGTGGCGAAGGGGAGGGACGAGGAGAGCGGGACGAGAAGAAGAGGAGGAGGCGCCCGCCGCCTCGGGCGACGGAGCGCCTTCTGAGGGATGGAGAGGGATGAGGGAGGAACAGGAGAAAGGGTCTGGCGGTGGGCTCAAGGCGGCGGGCGGAGGGGGGGGGGGCCGGGCGGCGGCGGCAGGGGAACCCTAGGAGAGCAGGAGCGGGAGCGGAGTCAAGCAATGGCCTCTAGTTTCTCTCTCCTTTTTCTCCTAAAAGAAAACACAATGGATCTGCCATGATCCTATCATCCGGCCTGCCCCAATTGGTTTGTTCTATCCATATGCCACTTTCTCTTAGGCGCTTCGGGTGGATGGTGCGTCGGCAAGTGAAAGTTATGCGGCAGTTGGTGGTCTCGAAGGTTTCCGGCGTCGATCGAGACGCGGTTCTGTGTATGGCTCTTTTGCGTTGTAGCTCGCTTGGCGTGGTGTTTGTCCTTGGTCGTGTCGGGTGTGGTGTTTGCGCTGCACTCGTTGTTCGCATCGAGTGATAGCTTTTTTGTAACTATTATTTTACCTTCTATAAAGCTATGGTACGCCTAAAGAATGCACGACACTGATTTATTTATTTTAGTGTTTTTATCAGTTTTGCCATCGGTTATATAACGCTACTCAGTTTTGCCACTAAATGTTCTCACTACTCAAAAATACCATTGCTCCGTTAGACACAAACTCAAGAATGCCATTTCTCACCGTTACCGTCTGGTCAATGCACGTTGACTGTAGGTAGATGACAAAAATACCCATATCCTGACCCCCCCCCTCTCTGTGTTGACTTGTGGGACCATTTGTAACTTCAGTCAACGTGTATTGACCAAACGGTAACAGTGAAATGGTCATTTTGAGCTTGATCTAACAGAACGGTGGCATTTTTGAGTAGTGAAAATGTTTAGTGGCAAAACCGAGTAGCATTATACAGCCGATGGCAAAACTGATAAAATCCCATCTTTATTTTAAACATTCAGCAAAAAACAACTATAGACCGAAAATTTAACCAAATCTTGTACTTTTATTGGGGTTGTCTTTTGGAGGATGAACGCGGTTATACGAGGATCACATCCATAGTCGCCGAAAGGAAACTTACGATTTTTGAGAACAAGGTCGACAATCCGCGGGGGAGCGTTCGTGTTCCAACGTTCGGTTTGGCGCGTTCAAACCCACACGAGCCCACTAAACGATGAAAATTCACCACCACACATTATTAACGCCGCATCCGCTGCTAATCGACGATGCCAAACTCCGTGCCACCTATGAAGCGACACGTCGTCCCCAGAAAAGAGAAGGATGGATAAGGGCATGTACAATGGTAGCATATGAATATATATGCCCCATGATAAAAAGTAATTTGAAGCATCTATATTTATTTTTTCTCTCAAATGCAAGCTACCACTAGTGGGTCTCATTAAGAAATAAAAAATAAAGACTTTCGTACACATGCATCTCTACTTTTCACTTCAACCTTTTCAGCTTTTGTCACCAGACCACACTTTTTCTCTTCAAGCACCCGCCTCCTGAAAAGGATCCCGCTTCCCTATCCGAACCTACTTTACGTCATATCCGATCCTACGTGGCATGTGAGGCATCACCTTGAGGCTATGCATTGTACATGCCCTAAGGAGTTGTACAAAGTGAGGAAAGACATCGGTCGCCGTCCGTTGTGTGGGCTTGGCGCTCCGGTGACGGGCTGCCACATGGCTGTCGGCCGCTCGTTCCGACGTGTCATCGCGACGTGCAAATCCCATGAACATTCCGAGCCCCACGGACCGATCACTCCCGGAGTTTCTGCACGACTTGCCGGTGGTCGGTGGCGGTGGCCGGTGGCCGGAGTACGACCAGTGCATAGACAGACGGGGTCCAAATCGACGGTTACTACTCCGGGTTGCCGGTGTGGTCGGCCGGCCGTTTCCTCGTCACCGCACGAAAAAGTCAGTGACCGCCGCTCCCACGCCACTCGTGCTAGGTGCTCCCAGCCACGCCGTGTCGCACGTGTGGTCGGCCGGCCGTTTCCTGAACATTTTTTAAATAGGTGAGAATTTGTGCAAATTCATGAACATTTTTTCTTTCCGAAACCATTTTTTCTTCAAAATCGTGAACATGTTTTTGAATGTGCGAACAATTTTTTAAATCATGATCTTTTAATGAATCCATGATCATTTAATAATTCTTGAATATTTTTCCAAATTCACAATTTTTTTGAAACTTTGAATTTTTTGTAAATCCTGAATTTTTTTTAAAAAAGAAAAAAGCTAAAATAGAAAATGGAAATGAAAAGAAACTTTGAAACGTGATTTTTGAATGTTTTAAATAGAAAACAAATTTCTGGGGACTTTAGCGGTTGGTGGATGAACACTTGATTGGTGAATCCAAGTTTGGGTAACATGCGAGAGAGAAAATGCATGTATTCACATATTGGAAAAGGCGCGTCACCATTACTTTTTTGTTTTGTTACTGTCCACAGTTTGGGAATACAAGAATTATAGGTCATGTCTTTGTAGGAAGCGAGAGGAAGAGCAAACACAGAACTCGAAGCAAAGTGGAGTGATAAGGCACCGACCATGGTTGCAAGTTGCTCATCCTTGGACTTGAGTCCTCGTCTGCTGCGCGTCGTCGTCGCCCAGTTGCAGTCCGACATTGTCGGCGCGGCTATTGGGTGCAGTGAGGTTGAATGAGGAAGATGTGCTCATCATGATCCTCGTCTACATACTAAATAAGGGCTCAGTGTATGTACATATTTAAATAAATCTCAACGCAACTGATTTACAGAACATAAAATCAACATGGACAGGGGACAATAGCTCCCCCCTCCACCCCTGGGCGCACGTCACCACATTGTCGTTATTCAATAGTTATTTATAGTTAAGTACATGTATCATATAATCGCATTTGGGACTCTAATGTAACTGCAGTATTGTTGTATATGTCCTGTCAACAATATGCATATGTATGCATCTCCACATCCCCTACCTCTGCCGCATCATCAGATTAATTCCTAAATTTGTAGCAAAAACCTAGCTATAATCCAAATACTCTCATATACTTATTTCAGATCAATACAAGTATCTGTGAGTGATTTGATCGCTTGATCGTGTTCCTCTGATGCAATTTGCTATGTCAATCCCTCCCGGGGCCTGACAAATTGGTATCATGAGCCAGTGATTCCTCGGCAGCAGTACAATTTGGGTAGAGGGGGGTCCAGAATTTTTTCCCACCCTCGCCACCCTTTTTGCGGCGACAGGGTAATTCTGGTCGGAGTTGGCGGCGGTGGACTATTCGGGCCCATATCGGTGAATTTGTGGTGGTTGCTGACGAACATTTCGAAGCCGACGGGAAGGATTCGGGTTGTTGGGCTCATCTTAGTGTAAAGTTCCTCTGTACCTGCAGATCAGGTGTTCAGAGTTATGGGGGCGCTCAAAACAAAGCCTCATTTCTGTGGATAGTGCATAATTTGCCATGGAGTATGTAATAGACTAGTCACAATGGGTAGTAATTTAGACTAGTAACATGCATATGTTACTAGTCTATATTAGAGCAACTCTGGCAGACACCGCTAAAAAGGTCCCAACCCGTAAAATAACCGCTAAAATGTGGGTCGGCACGGAAAATCCCGCCCGAACAGACCCCGCAAACGCGTCTGGCCCGCAAAAAAATTTGAGGGGGGCGACAAAAACTTTACCCCAACCCGCGAATACGCGGATCCCCACCCGACCCATTGGTGCCTTGCATATAGCGGGAGCGGTTGGTGGGAAGGACATTTCAGCCCGCGCTTTTCCCCACCAACCACCTCCCCTCTCCCCCTTGCCCCGCCGCCGCCCAAGATTCCGGCGAAAGTAGCCGGCGGGAGCACGCCGACAGGCCGCCACACGCACGATGTTGCCCTCCGCCCTCCTCCCCCTCCTCCTGCGTCGGCGGGAGTGGGAGCAGTTATGGAAGTTGAAAATCTTCTAAAATGCATACTTGTGGTTCTTGTTTTCTTTGGTCTTGCTATTCTAGCAAAGATTTGGTGATGTCCTATGTATGCAATGTGGTTGAAAATGCAAATTTATATTTTGCCGGGGGGGGGGGGCACAGAGGCAGGCCGCGCAAAGCCGACCCGTAAAACGGGATATGGGTCGGCTTTGCGGGGTCTGTCTCTGCGCCCGTTGGCGCCGGCCTGCAAAACAATTTTTCCGCAAACTTCAAACGTGAAATGCGGGTCGGCGGGATGGGTCTGCTAGAGATGCTCTTACTATCTCTATAGTGGAGAGTAACATATGTGTGGTGTCATGCAACATTTTCATTTGTTATGTTGTAGACTCATCTTGTCTTGGTATGTGTGATGTTACAGTAACTAGCTATGTTACCACATGCCTCTCTTTACTCATTAATTACTCGCCACATCATCTGTTTTTCCTAAAGAGTTGTGATGTTACCACTTATGTTACTCTCATTATGGTAGTCGTAACTAAAGTGTTGGTTCGTACTTCTTACTACATTCAGAAGTCAATCAGATGCAGGAGTTCTGCAACATATTAAGTACAGTCGATCGGATGGTTTGCATTGCAGAGTGCGGCACATGCTATGCGCAAAAGTAAGGATGGCAATGGGTCGGGTTTGGATCGGGTTGAACAATATCAAATCCATATCCATATCCATGAAGATAGTCTTTGCCCGCCCATGAAAAAATCCATGGGTGACAATTATGTCCATGTCCAAATCCGATGGATATCCATATCCAATGGATATCCATTGGGTCCTCTCGGGACATATAAATAATACTTAACACAATATTAACATATACTCTTCCATTCTTCACCTCGTGGCAGGCTAGGCTTCACATATGGTAAATCAACATCCAGTAACAACCTAAGATCATTTATTATTTTTCTAATAGATGAGTATGACGAGTCATTTAAGAAAGAGATAAAAATAAGGGAAGGGGTGTTGGAGTATGTTTCGGAGGGGATTGATTGTCAACTAATAAAAGTTACGATGTAATTTCTTATGCATGGTTTAGATAAAAAAGTGTAAAATTGTCGTGGGAGATGTGAACGTGGGGCAGGGGTAGCAGATTTTTTTCCCCATTAAGTCATTCTATCGGGTCGGGTTTGGGTATATCCATGGGTACAAGATTATATCCATGCCCTACCCACGAACAATCGGGTCGGGTTCGGGTGCCGCCCATGGACACAAAAGCATATCCAAACTCTATCCATTCGGGTCGGATATCCATGGATATCCATGTCCATGGATAAAATTGCCATCCTTACGCAAAACTAGTCATAGGAAACTGAAAATAAGTAGTAAGACATCTCCAACGCTGGCTCCTGAAACAATATTGTATTTGTCATTGGACTGGTCCGAACCAGTCCGCGGGGAAGAATATGGGAGCCGGTCATCCAATCGTGTTGGCATACTATAGAAACGTAATTTAACAAACCGAACAAATTTGCAAAGACAACAAAATTCACTTAAGTTCACGCATAATACCTTCATCCTGGTTCATTGGTCCTCTTCGTATTTTGAGCTAAACTTTAACCATAGATTTAACTAAGAAAATATTAATGCATGTCATAAAAAGTATATCCTTGGATTCATATTTGAACATAGTTTCCAACAATATTATTTTTGGTGACATGCATTAATATTTTGTTATTTAAATTTCAGATCAAAATTTGTCACAAAATACGAAGGGGGCCAATAAGCCAGGTCGAAGATAGTAATTTACAGTGGAACCACCTGTAACGCCCCGGATTCGATGCGCCAGGTGTCTTCCAGTTATTCGCCGTAGTTGCCATGTCATTTGCTTGCGTGTTGCATATTGCCATGTCATCATGTGCATTTCTTTTTGCATACATGTTCGTCTCATGCATCCGAGCATTTTCCCCGTTGTCCGATTTGCAATCCGGCACTCCTATGTCATTCGACGTCCCCTTTTTACCTCTTCTCTTGTGCGGGTGTTAAACGTTCTCGGAATAGACCAAGGTTTGCCAAGCGGCCTTGATACACCACCGGTAGACCGCCTGTCAAGTTTCGTTCCATTTGGAGGCCGTTTGATACTCCAACGGTTAACCGGGTAACCGTAAAAGCCCTCTTTGTGTTGCAGCCCAACACCCCTTCAAAGTGGCCCAAAACCCTTCCAAACCCCCTCCATGCTCTCGGTCGTTCGATCACGATCGTGTGGGCGAAAATCGCACTCCATTTGGAGTCTCCTAGCTCCCTCTACCTATATATAGACCTCCGCCTCCGAAATTTCGGGTCAAAACCCTAGATATTTTCCTCTCCGCGCCACCGGACGTTTCACCCGCCGCCGCCGGACATGTCCGCCTCCGCCCAGCCACCTCACCTTGGCCAATCACGGCCCGCCACCTCATCCCCTCCGGCGCTCCTGGCCAATCCGCGGCCGCCACGTCGCCGCCCGCGCCTCCCACCTCGCGGCCATGGCCGCCGAGGGCCGCCAGCGCCAGGCGGGCCATGGGGCCGTTCGCCGCTGCTAACCGCCTGCTCGGCTCGCCCGTTCCCCTCGTCTCCGTCGTTCCCGAGCTCCAGGGGAGGAGTTCCCCGTCACCCCGCGTCGTCCTCGACGGAGAAGGCCGCCGCCGGCGACCCGAGCCACGGCGCCGCTCATGCCAGGCCAGTGCACCGCGCCTCCTCTTCTCCTTCCTTCTCCCGTGCTTCTCCCTCTCCCACACGATCTCTCTCTCTCTCTCTCTCTCTCTCTCTCTCTCTCTCTCTCTCTCTCTCTCTCTCTCTCTCTCTATCCCGAGCTCTGCATACCTTCCATGGCCGCCCCGATCTCCGCGTTCACGCCGCCCCAAGCCGCCTCAGCGCCGGGAATGGGTTGCCTCGTGCCCGATCTACCCATTCACGGCCTTCCCGACGCTCGCCGGAGTCCCAAGCCCCCTCCACGCCGGCCACTTCCGTGCCCTCCGTTCTGTACGAGGGAAGCAACCAACCCCGACCTGACAGTATTTTTCGCGAGGTGAAAAAACGTTCAAGTGCCCAGATCTGTAACATTTTCATGCTCTGTTCATTGCATCATAACTCCGTGCATGCTTCTCCGTTTCGTGCGTGTAATATATCAAAATGTTCATCATGATATGCTCTTCATTTTGTTACATTGTGCCATGCTTGTTTGAGTCCATCTTGATGCCATAATCATCGTTGCAAGGGTGCTATATGATGTTAATCTGCTGAAACTGTTATAACTTGATGATTTGTCATTTTTGTTGCATTTGATGTGTGCATCTTATGAGCTTGAGCCCTACATGTGTTTTGAGATATGTCATGCCATCATCACAGTGGTGCCATCCATGTAGTTTTGTGGGTCTTGTAGTGAGTGCATCGAGCTTGTTAAGTATGGTACTTGCTGTTGCTATTTTGCTAGGCTGAATCTGTTATTTCGTGTTGCCATGTAAACCTGCTTCTACAAGTCATTCTATGCATAATCTGAAGATGTTCACTAAGGATGTTTTGTTATACATGTCATGCTCTATCAATTCATGCCCATGGTTGCATTTATAGACTGCTGTAACTTATTGTTATCTTGCTCCAAACTTGCTGAATAATGTTGCTGTCAGCCTGGTAACATTAAGTTCAGTTTTGCCATGAGCTTTGCTAGTGATCCATGCACCCTATGAACTTGATCTTGCCGTTCTTAGCTTCATAAACATGTATTCTTACTGTTGGTTGCCTTGCCATGCTATGTATTTCTCTGTGGTGAGTGGTTCAAGCTCACCAACATGCCTACTTATTGTTGTTCCTGCCATGTATGAATCTGTCATATCTTGCCATGTTTACATGAGTGCCATCATATCTTCTGATCCTTTTTGGCTCATGGTCATTAAGGGACTTTTGTTCTATGTAATTAGTAGATTCATGTCATGCCTTTGTTTGCCATGATAAGTTCCTGTAGCATGTTGTTTTATAGCTCTAAACATTGCAACCTGATGTTATTCCTGTTAAGTCTGAAACTGTTATTATTTGCAATTTTGCCATGTCCTTTTGAGCATGTTCTAGTGTTTTCTGGAGATAGCTCAGTGTTCATATTTTGTTATGCTTTACATGTACTTCATGCCCACGCCTTTTGTTCTTACGTTGAGGTGCTGTAGCATATTGTTTTGATGCTTGCTAGATGCCTAGTTGCTGTTTCTGACAGCATGCCCTTTAAACTTGTATAGAGTGTATGTGTTGAACCGTTGCTCCGTTTTGAGTGTGCTCTATATGAAACTTGCTTGATTTTGCATGTAGTTTCATATTATCATGTTGCATCCTTGTTTTTAGTGTGTTTGCTTGATGTTTGAATGCATTTTGCATCAATGCCATGCTTAACTTGTTTTGCTCATATCTTTTAGGTCGTAGCTCCGAATTAAATGAACTTTATATGTAACTTGACTAGAATCTCGTGTAGATCATCTTGGTGCATCTTAACTTGCTGTTTAACAACTTGAACATAAGGTTTATTCAGTTCTGTACCAATTTCTAAATTTGCATATGAGGACTTACCGAATTGCTATATGTTGTTCGGCCTCATTTAAACTTGTTTTGATGTGTTGCTCTTGTATGCATCATCTCTCGCCATGAGTAGCTTCATGTAGCCTTGTCATGCATCATACTTGGTTGAGCATCATGCCTTGTCATGTGTGGTGTGTTTACTATGTTGTGTGCTTCTTCTCGATAGTTCCCGTTTCATTGCGATCGTGAGGATTCGTTCGTCTACACTTGGTTCGTCTTCGTGGCTTCATCTTCTTCATGGACTCGTTCTTCTTCCTTGCGGGATTTCAGGCAAGATGACCGCTACCCTGGATCTCACTACTATCATTGCTATGCTAGTTGCTTCGTTCTATCGCTATGCTGCGCTACCTATCCCTTGCTCTTCAAGCCTTCCCAAATTGCCATGTCAGCCTCTAACCTTTTTCACCCTTCCTAGCAAACCTTTGCTTGGCTATGTTACCGCGTTGCTCAGCCCCTCTTATAGCGTTGTTAGTTGCCGGTGAAGTTGAAGATTGCTCCATGGTGGACAGGATTATGTTGGGATATCACAATATCTCTTATATTATTAATGCATCTATATACTTGGTAAAGGGTGGAAGGCTCGGCCTTATGCCTGGTGGTTTATTCCACTCTTGCCGCCCTAGTTTCCGTCATACCGATGTTATGTTCCCGGATTTTGCGTTCCTTACGCGGTTGGGTGATTTATGGGACCCCCTTGACAGTTCGCTTTGAATAAAACTCCTCCAGCAAGGCCCAACCTTGGTTTTACCATTTGCCTCACCTAGCCTTTTTTCCCTTGGGTTTCGGAGCCCGAGGGTCATCTTTATTTTAGCCCCCCGGGCCAGTGCTTGTCTAAGTGCTGGTCCGAACCGAGCAGCTTGCGGGGCCTCCTCGGGGAAACTCGAGGTCTGGTTTTACTCGTAGCTTGACTTATCCGGTGTTGCCCTGAGAACGAGATATGTGCAGCTCCTATCGGGATTGTCGGCGCATCGGGCGGCTTTGCTGGTCTTGTTTTACCATTGTCAAAATGTCTTGTAAACTGGGATTCGGAGACTGATCGGGTCTTCCTGGGAGAAGGTATATCCTTTGTTGATCGCGAGATCTTATCATGGGCTAAGTTGGGACACCCCTACAGGGTATAAACTTTCAAGAGCCGTGCCCGCGGTTATGTGGCAGATGGGAATTTGTTAATGTCCGGTTGTAGATAACTTGACACCAGATCCGAATTAAAACGCATCAACCGCGTGTGTAGCCGTGATGGTCTCTTTTCGGCGGAGTCCGGGAAGTGAACACGGTTTTGGTTATGTTTGACGTAAGTAGGAGTTCAGGATCACCTCTTGATCATTGCTAGCTTCACGACCGTTCCGCTTGCTCTCTTCTCGCTCTTATTTGCGTATGTTAGCCACCATATCATGCTTAGTCGCTGCTGCAACCTCACCACTTTACTCCTTCCTTTCCCATTAAGCTTTGCTAGTCTTGATACCCATGGTAATGGGATTGCTGAGTCCTTGTGGCTCACAGATTACTACAATAACAGTTACAGGTACAGGTTATGCGATGATCTTGACGCGAGAGCGATGTTTGCTTGTTTTGGAGTTCTTCTTCTGCTTCTTCTTCGATCAGGGGATAGGTTCCAGGTCGGCAGCCTGGGCTAGCAGGGTGGATGTTGTTTGAGTTTCTGGTTGTGTTTCACCCGTAGTCGGATGGTACTCTTATGTAAGATGATGTTGTATTCGTGTAGCATTGTATGCCTTTTGTATGTATCCCCATCTATTTATGTAATGTTGATGTAATGATATCCACCTTGCAAAAGCGTTTCAATATGTGGGTCTATCCTTGGTGGGACCTTCGAGTTCCTCTTGGATAGGGTCGCATATTGGGCGTGACAAGTTGGTATCAGAGCCTCGACCGACCTTAGGAGCCCCCCTTGATTGATCGTGTAGTTTGGCCGTTGTCGAGTCTAGAAGAAAACTTTTTTTGGAGTCTAGTTATATCAGAGAGTAGGAATTCTTTTTACTCCCCAGCCTCTTTGTCGTTCTGGTGAGGAATCTTGATGTAGGTGTTTTGAATTACTCCTCTTCCCGCTCAAATTTTTCTTTACGATCATGTGGTTAGTTTCGTGAGTTGTCCATCCTCTTTTGTCCGGTGCATCTCTCGTCAAGTCGACTCGAACCTCTTTGTCTTTCGCGAGATCAATCCTTAGTTCTTCCTCCGACGTCGTTGTTTTTCCCTGTCCGAAGTTGTCTTTGTTTTTCCCACCCGCCCACCCTTTTTTCTTCTCGGAGCCGGAGTCCGTGATCGAGTATCCATCCTACTTGTGCGAAGTCTTTGCTTTATTTCCTCAATGATTTCAACCGGTGTTTTCTCTTCAAGATATTCGTATCTTCCCCCTTCCAAGTTGCCTTTGTTTTCCCGCCCACCCACCCTTTTCTTTCCAGAGCCTGAGTCTCTTTCGAGCATCAACTTCATTCGTGCGGAGCCTCTTCAGTCTTCCCTCAATTGTTTCAACCGGTGAATTCTCTTTTGTTTGACATTCTTCATCTCTTTTCCGGTGAAATCAATTCAAGTTTTTCGGTGTTGATCATATTCTTTTCCTTGGTTAAAGTGTTCTCCTTGCTCTTTGCCTCCCGCCATTCAATCATTCCGGAGGTCGGAAGACATATCAGGAGATTTGTCTATGTGTGAATTTATTCGAGGTTGTCACCTCTTTCAAATATTTCAATTGTTCCGGTGCATCGTCTATCTATTCAACAATCCTTTCCAACGGTGTTTTCTTTTAGTGGGCCCTAACCCACAGGTCTTTTCCCAGGATCTTACCTGACTCTTCTAATTCCCCCGGAGTTATTCTCAATTCTTCTCAAGTGTGACGTAAGAATGAATTTCATCAGTCACATGCCTTTTCAAAGATCGATTTCAAATAATTTCGTTGTTGGCTCAACCTCTTCGCTTTTTCGTTTCCCCGGAGTGCCTTAGCAATTTTGGTGGTGTTTATCGTCGTCATTTGAAGACCGAAGTAGAGTTTCTCATAAATCTTGTCCGTTCTCTCGAAGTTTTGTGGTTCTAGCTTCATGCTATCTTCCATTTGTCAGATATTCTTTTCTTAACCATCCGGAGTATGTCGGGAGTTGATTTCTGTTTCTTTTCACCGGAGGCCATCATCCCAGAAGAATTATTCGTCCTCACATTCAGCTACCGTTATCCAATTATCCCGGTGCTTCGTTGAAGTATTCCTCAATCAACTAATGATGTCTTTGTTCTTTTGCATCTAAATCCCCTCAAGCATATTTATTCTTCTAATTCTTCCCGGTGATTCATTCTCTTTCAGCAGTCATTTTCAAATTCTGACGGTGGTTCGTTCAAGATTCTTTTTCCTTGATTATCATATCAATTCATTCGTTCTTCCAAATCCTACCGGAGGTTCATTGAAGACCTTCCTCATGGTTGTGCCTTATACCCCTCAATCCTTTTCCAATAAGAATAAGTAGTATGCAAAAATCCATTGCTTGTCATCAATTTAATTTGATGAAGGATAAGCATACAATAAATCTTATTCTTATTTCATCTAAGTGAGTAATCCCTTCTTTCGGAGTTTGTTCTTGATGAATAAATTCTACTTCCAAGTGTTTTCATCTTTTCTTTTCTGAAGTTCAAACATTTCCTCGGCCATTTCGTCGGAACCTCCATCTAAATCACCACGAAGGTCATCTTATTCTTTCTTCCTTCATTCTATCTCATCATCCTTTTGTCACCGTAGTTCTTCATGGTGGTTCTTCATGATTTAATTCATTCTCCAAGAGTTCATCAAGATTCTTGTTGGCAGAGTTCAAGTATCTTTTCCTATCGCGTCTCCAAGTGCAATTAATTCTTCGTATTATTTTGAAGTGGAGTTTTGCATTTCTTCGTTCTTCTCAGTTATCCAATCATTTCTGGTTGTGGCCGGTTATCACCTTATGATCTTGAGATGTTACCTATAAGACCACAACAAACTTATTCTTTTCGTTGTTGATTTTCTCAACAACTCCGTTTAAATCTTCCTTCTAAACATGCTTTCAATTTCGTTCGTGGCACAAGTTGTTATTTTCTTCTCCGTTCTTTTCATTCAACTCTTTCAATCCTTTCCGGAGGTTTTGTGTCATGTCTTCATCAAGTATCATTCCATCCTCTCAAGCTCGTGTTTATTCCTCCATGTTTCAGCCAGAGTGCTGCCTAAATCCTTTCAGTCTTATTCGTTTCTTATCTCGTTCTAACCGGAGTGGTTTCATAGTCTATGTGATTCCGTGAGTTTTCGATTCTCGTCATTCTCGTCGTTCCTCTCTTCTTTTCTAGTGTTCTCGATTCTTTGCTTCTTCTCTTGAGTTCTTGTTTCACCACATCCCTTTTACCTTTCCGTCTCGGTCCTAAGATCTCGGGACGAGATCTCTTGTTAGTGGAGGAGTGTTGTAACGCCCCGGATTCGATGCGCCAGGTGTCTTCCAGTTATTCGCCGTAGTTGCCATGTTATTTGCTTGCGTGTTGCATATTGCCATGTCATCATGTGCATTTCTTTTTGCATACATGTTCGTCTCATGCATCCGAGCATTTTCACCGTTGTCCGTTTTGCAATCCGGCACTCCTATGTCATTCGGCGTCCCCTTTTTGCCTCTTCTCTTGTGCGGGTGTTAAACGTTCTCGGAATGGACCGAGGTTTGCCAAGCGGCCTTGGTACACCACCGGTAGACCGCCTGTCAAGTTTCGTTCCATTTGGAGGCCGTTTGATACTCCAACGGTTAACCGGGTAACCGTAAAAGCCCTCTTTGTGTTGCAGCCCAACACCCCTTCAAAGTGGCCCAAAACCCTTCCAAACCCCCTCTATGCTCTCGGTCGTTCGATCACGATCGTGTGGGCGAAAACCGCACTCCATTGGGAGTCTCCTAGCTCCCTCTACCTATATATAGACCTCCCCCTCCGAAATTTCGGGTCAAAACCCTAGATATTTTCCTCTCCGCGGCACCGGACGTTTCATCCGCCGCCGCCGGACATGTTCGCCGCCGCCCAGCCACCTCACCTTGGCCAATCGCGGCCCGCCACCTCATCCCCTCCGGCGCTCCTGGCCAACCCGCGGCCGCCACGCGTCGTCGTCGCGCTCCCACTCTCGCGCCATGGTCGCCGAGGTCTGCGCGCCAAGGCAGCAGGGCCATGGGCCCATTCGCCGCTGCCACCACTGCGGCTCGGCCCGTTCCCCTCGTCTCGTCATTCCCGAGCTCCAGGGGAGGAGTTCCCCGTCGCCCCGCGTCGTCCTCGACGGAGAAGGCCGCCGCCGGCGACCCGAGCCACGGCGCCGCCCATGCCAGGCCAGTGCACCGCGCCTCCTCTTCTCCTCCCTTCTCCCGTGCTTCTCCCTCTCCCTCATGATCTCTCTCTCTCTGTCCCGAACTCTGCAGACCTTCCATGGCCGCCCCTATCTTCGCGTTCACGCCGCCCCAAGCCGCCTCAACGCCGGGAATGGGTTGCCCCGTGCCCGATCTACCCATTCACGGCCTTCCCGACGCTCGTCGGAGTCCCAATCCCCCTCCACGCCGGCGTTGACTTCCGTGCCCTCCATTCTGTACGAGGGAAGCAGTCAACCCCGACCTAACAGTATTTTTCGCGAGGTGAAAAAACGTCGAAGTCCCTAGATCTGTAACATTTTCATGCATTGTTCATCGCATCATAACTCCGTGCATGCTGCTACGTTCCGTGCGTGTAATATATCAAAATGTTCATCATGAGATGCTCTTCATTGTGTTTCATTATGCCATGCTTGTTTGAGTCCATTTTGATGCCCTAATCATCATTGCAAGGGTGCTATATGATGTTAATCTGCTGAAACTGTTATAACTTGATGATTTGTCATTTTTGTTGCATTTGATGTGTGCATCTTATGAGCTTGAGCCCTACATGTGTTTTTAGATATGTCATGCCATCATCACAGTGGTGCCATCCATGTAGTTTTGTGGGTCTTGCAGTGAGTGCATCGAGCTTGTTAAGTATGGTACTTGCTGTTGCTGTTTTGCTAGGCTGGATCTGTTATTTCGTGTTGCCATGTAAACCTGCTGCTACAAGTCATTCTGTGGATAATCTGAAGATGTTCACTAAGGATGTTTTGTTATACATGTCATGCTCTATCCATTCATGCCCCTGGTTGCATTTATAGACTGCTGTAACTTGTTGTTATTTTGCTCCAAACTTGCTAAATAATGTCGTTGTCAGCCTGGTAACATTAAGTTCAGTTTTGCCATGAGCTTTGCTAGTGATCCATGCACCCTATGAACTTGATCTTGCCGTTCTTAGCTTCATAAACATGTATTCTTACTATTGGTTGCCTTTCCATGCCATGTATTGCTCTATGGTAAGTGTTTCAAGCTCACCAACATGCCTACTTATTGTTGTTCCTGCCATGTATGAATCTGTCATATCTTGCCATGTTTACATGGGTGCCATCATATCTTCTGATCCTTTTTGGCTCATGGTCAGTAAGGGACTTTTGTTCTATGTAATTAGTAGATTCATGTCATGCCTTTGTTTGCCATGATAAGTTCCTGTAGCATGTTGTTTGATAGCTCTAAACATTGCAACCTGATGTTATTCCTGTTAAGTCAGAAACTGTTATTATTTGCAATCTTGCCATGTCCTTTTGAGCATGTTCTAGTGTTTTCTGAAGATAGCTCAATGTTCATCTTTTGTCATACTTTACCTGCACTTCATGCCCATGCATTTTGTTCTTACGTTGAGGTGCTGTAGCTTATTGTTTTGATGCTTGCTAGATGCCTAGTTGCTGTTTTGGACAGCATGCCCTTTAAACTTGTATAGAATGTACGTGTTGAACCGTTGCTCCGTTTTGAGTGTGCTCTATCTGAAACTTGCTTGATTTTGCATGTAGTTTCATATTATCATGTTGCATCCTTGTTTTGAGTGTGTTTGCTTGATGTTTGAATGCATTTCGCATCAATGCCATGCTTAACTTGTTTTGCTCATATCTTTTAGGCCGTAGCTCCGAATTAAATGAACTTTATATGTAACTTGACTAGAATCTCGTGTAGATCATCTTGGTGCATCTTAACTTGCTGTTTAACAACTTGAACATAAGGTTTATTCAGTTCTGTACCAATTTCTAAATTTGCATATGAGGACTTACCGGAATTGCTATATGTTGTTCCCGGCCTCATTTAAACTTGTTTTGATGTGTTGCTCTTGTATGCATCATCTCTCGCCATGAGTAGCTTCATGTAGCCTTGTCATGCATCATACTTGGTTGAGCATCATGCCTTGTCATGTGTGGTGTGTTTACTATGTTGTGTGCTTCTTCTCGATAGTTCCCATTTCATTGCGATCGTGAGGATTCGTTCGTCTACACTTGGTTCGTCTTCGTGGCTTCATCTTCTTCATGGACTCGTTCTTCTTTCTTGCGGGATTTCAGGCAAGACAACCGCTACCCTGGATCTCACTACTATCATTGCTATGCTAGTTGCTTCGTTCTATCGCTATGCTGCGCTACCTTTCCCTTGCTCTTCAAGCCTTCCCAAATTGCCATGTCAGCCTCTAACCTTTTTCACCCTTCCTAGCAAACCTTTGCTTGGCTATGTTACCGCGTTGCTCAGCCCCTCTTATAGCGTTGTTAGTTGCAGGTGAAGTTGAAGATTGCTCCATGGTGGACAGGATTATGTTGGGATATCACAATATCTCTTATATTATTAATGCATCTATATACTTGGTAAAGCGTGGAAGGCTCAGCCTTATGCCTGGTGTTTTGTTCCACTCTTGCCGCCCTAGTTTCCGTCATATCGGTGTTATGTTCCCGGATTTTGCGTTCCTTACGCGGTTGGGTGATTTATGTGACCCCCTTGACAGTTCGCTTTGAATAAAACTCCTCCAGCAAGGCCCAACCTTGATTTCACCATTTGCCTCACCTAGCCCTTTTTCCCTTGGGTTTCCGGAGCCCGAGGGTCATCTTTATTTTAGCCCCCCCGGGCCAGTGCTTGTCTAAGTGCTGGTCCGAACCGAGCAGCCTGCGGGGCCCCCTCGGGGAAACTCGAGGTCTGGTTTTACTCGTAGCTTGACTTATCCGGTGTTGCCCTGAGAACGAGATATGTGCAGCTCCTATCGGGATTGTCGGCGCATCGGGCGGCTTTGCTGGTCTTGTTTTACCATTGTCGAAATGTCTTGTAAACCGGATTCCGAGATCGATCGGGTCTTCTGGGAGAAGGTATATCCTTCGTTGATCGCGAGAGCTTATCATGGGCTAAGTTGGGACACCCCGCAGGTATAAACTTTTGAGAGCCGTGCCCATGTTATGTGGCAGATGGGAATTTGTTAATGTCCGGTTGTAGATAACTTGACACCAGATCCGAATTAAAACACATCAACCGCGTGTGTAGCCGTGATGGTCTCTTTTCGGCGGAGTCCGGGAAGTGAACACGGCTTTGGTTATGTTTGACGTAAGTAGGAGTTCAGGATCACCTCTTGATCATTGCTAGCTTCACGACCGTTCCGCTTGCTCTCTTCTCGCTCTTATTTGCGTATGTTAGCCACCATATCATGCTTAGTCGCTGTTGCAACCTCACCACTTTACCCCTTCTTTTCCCATTAAGCTTTGCTAGTCTTGATACTCATGGTAATGGGATTGCTGAATCCTCGTGGCTCACAGATTACTACAACAACAGTTGCAGGTACAGGTTATGCGATGATCTTGACGCGAGAGCGATGTTTGCTTGTTTTGGAGTTCTTCTTCTGCTTCTTCTTCGATCAGGGGATAGGTTCTAGGTCGGTAGCCTGGGCTAGCAGGGTGGATGTCGTCTGAGTTTCTGTTTGTGTTTCATCCGTAGTCGGATGGTACTCTTATGTAAGATGATGTTGTATTCGTGTGGCATTGTATGCCTTTTGTATGTATCCCCATCTATTTATGTGATGTTGATGTAATGATATCCACCTTGCAAAAGCGTTTCAATATGCGGGTCTATCCTTGGTGGTACCTTCGAGTTCCTCTTGGATAGGGTCGCATATTGGGCGTGACACCACCATCGTGGTTCATGTCGTCGTCGTTGTCATCATCAGAGTAGTCCTTCCAGCGATGGAAGGGCACGGGGTGCGGCAGCCCCGCCCGATCGCCATGTGGCCTATTGCGAAGGAGCCACTTCGCTTTCTCTTGTGTCTTGCCGAGGGCCGCCTCGGCTAATGCAAACCCTGGTCGGTGTGCCCTGGTTGCCTTGCCCCTGTCGATAGTGGTGGGGGTGTCGTTGAGCGATCACTCCTAACTAATATTTGTAAGCTCCCCGTCAAAGCAGTCGCGATGACACGCGACCGTCTCCGTTGTGGTCAGCGTGGACCTAGTCGGCGCCTCGTCGGACTTTGCAAAGGCCGAGCGGCACGCCGTGTTTATCCACTTCTGCCTTGCCGCCGTGACGATGCTCCACGAGGACGACGAGCAGCCGCGGCCACCGAGGTAGTGGACAATCTATCGTTGGTACTCCTGGTTCATTCTCGGTGCCCCCGAGAGGAAGCGTGAGTGCTCTGTCGGCTAATTCTCCTTGTCGTCGGAGGAGCTGACGATCTCCTTCATCTCAGAGGAGTTGGTGGCCGTGGAGGTCAACGAGCCCGGAGAACGACGACGGCGGCGCCAAGATCTGAAGGGAGATCCAAAGCCGCCACCTCAGAAAACCAAGACTTGGGCATGGTGGAGATCTTGGTCTGGACGGCGAGGGGGTGGAGAGGAACAGATAGGGTTAGAGCGGAAAGGAAAGGCACCGGTGATGTGCAGTGTGGACGCCCACCCGTCCGGTCACATTGCTCGACAACGGTTGCGTCCAATCACGTCCGCTCTCGGTAATGTGGAAAGAAACTGACGGAGACGTTAGTTGCGAACGGGCATGCCACGTGGCTCCTCTTTGTTGTGTGTGGCTCTCGGCATCTGCGCCGTTTGTCGTGCGGTGCTTGTTTGTCGTGAGCGTGTGACGGCAACGTCAACTAGTTGTCGTGAAGCCAGGTTAGTGTGGCTCTCGGCGTTGTTTGCTTTGCTGAGTATCCGTGTTTTGGCTCTTGGCGAAGAGCCTGACACCCGACGTATACAAAAATTTCACTAGTGGTTGCGGTCAGATCGTGTGGTCGGACCCGTACGTGGCACGAGTTTGAACGCGTGCAAACCTTCCCTAAATTTGATGTAGATTTGTGAAAATTCAGACGACTTGATTTACAGCACCATGTTGAATGACAAAAAAAGTCGGGTTGGAATCTTCACCGGCCATTAGCAGCACCGAGTTCGACATGCACTGATGGCCCGAAACTGTGCAGTGCGTGCTTGACTAGGAGTAATAATTCAACGAAGGCAACCGTAGTTCCTGTTCCGCTCACAATACGTGCAAAGTGTCATGGACGCTTGCATGGAGCACATCGTTTGAATGGAAAGAAGAAATAATACTAACATGCAAGCTTGCTCAAGTAATATGGCGTTTACCCCAAACGCAAGTTTGATAGTACTAACATGCAAGCTTGCCCAAACGATTTAGCCAGCCAGCTCTCGGTAGTTTTAGCTAGGCCACACGAGGACACATTTACGTGTCTATTGCCAAACGCCAAGGAGTATGGCGTTTGCCCAAAGCCAAGGTTCATGGCGTTTCGCCTTTGCCACATCAGAGCCAGCTGTGTAAGTGTGGGCCAGGGCTAAACGCCGTTGATCGTGGCGTGTGGAGTGCAATCGAGGTTAATTCGTGTAGGACGTATAAGGTCGCATCAGTGATTTCGTCTGACATGGGCGGAGGACGGAGCGGAGGAGGAAGGAAGGAAGGAAGGAAGCCTTGACCAAATGTTGTCCATTCGATTCACGATCCAACGGCCAAGGTCGCATGGGAGCACCTCATCTTAGGTGCTCCCGGTGCACCTGATATTCACCCAGGAAGGTGCGTCGCATCTGAACCGATGCGGGGCACGACTCTGTCCCGAGGGCGGCCAGCCGGTGATTAAACTAGGGAAAACGAGGACAAAATTACTGTTCTAACCTTTCTGGCAAACTAAATCCCGATTTGACCTCGGTTACAAAAAAATTTCGTTTCTGACCTTTTTCGGTGACGCCAAGGTCCCTGGCGTCTGGTTCTGGCAGACGCCAGGTCCTGGCGTCGGCCTCGGCCCATGCTGCCGCCCGCCCGTTGACTGGCCGTGGCAAAGGGGCGAGACGCCAGGACCTCAAGGCGTGGCCCCAGAAGTGGATAACCCCACGGGAGAGTGTGTGGGTCCCACCCACACACTTTCCCCAATCCAGCCCGAGCTTGAAGAAGAGCTCGCCCCCACTCTCTCCCATCCCTCAAGCTCCCCTCAAATCCTCTCCAAAGGTGCTTCCTTTAGGTGGATCTTTCCATCACTTTGTTGCTTGTGGTAATCTCCTCAAATCATCCAATTATTTTTTGTTAAGTCTTTGTATTTTGGTTGCATTTTATACATGTTGGTGGAACCCTAGTTCATGTTTTCTCCCCTTTATGTTAGTGTGAATGGCTTGGTTAACTTTGATAATATAGTGCTATGCATGGTTTGTAGTAGGAATATATGTTTGTTGAGTAGAAATATTGGGGGTTAGGGTTAGTTAGTGATTAGGGTTAACTTTGCTTAGTGTGTTAATTAGTGATTAGGGTTAACTTTGCTTAATATAGTGCTATGCATGGTTTGTAGTAGGAATAATTTAGTGTTTATATGATTTGGCTTGTTATGCTCACGCAGTCACTGCACAAAAGTATGCGGTGTGTCGACCCACACCTGCACGCCAAGGTCCTCGCGTCCGGTGTCCGTAATGCATTCTTGCACGATGGATAAGATTCGAGTGGATAAGATTTTGGGCCCACCTCATCCATTCATCTCCACCTCTACCCTCTCATTTCACTCATATCCACCCACTCTCACCTCTAGCCACCTTAACGTGACTCCCTCGTCCGGCACCCCCCTCGGATCTCTCACAAATCGGTCCGGTTTCACCGTTGGATCTTCAAGATTTCGAGACTACAAGGTAAATCAACTCCACCCCATTTTTGGTTGGTTTAATTTATCATACCTTTGTGAAAACCCTAGTTTGTTTAATGTATCTAAGAGATTTGTGTGTTGTAGATGGCTAACGAAACTCGGTGGGTGCTCAATACATTGTTCATGTGCATGGCTTGTCTCCATGTATTGTGGAAGTTAGTCAAGGGAACTAACTTTCGATTGGTTGAAGACTAAATTCATGTTGAAGCAAGGGTTGAAGGAAGATGATTTTGTGTACTACGTTAGCGGAGGAGGAAGGCGAGATGGCCCCGGGATGTAAAATTGGTTGACATAATCGATGATGACAAGATTCAAGAAATGCTTTGGAAGAATGGAAGTGGAAAAGGGTTGTTGACTTGCATTGCTACAGGAAACCGAGTTATATGTGATGTCCATCGTGGTCATGAACTAGTTATGTCATTCTAGACATTGTATGATGAACTTCTCATTCGAGACTATTTGCATAGTAATTTGAACAATGTTTGTAATTTGCTATGTCATTCGAGACATTGTATTATAGACCATCGTGGTCATGAACTAAGTTTGTCATTTGTCAAATATAATGGTATGAAAAGACTATGCAATGCTTATGTATGTGTGTTATTCGAAACTACAAGTGAAAAGGCAAGAATTGTCTGCACCAGGACCAGACGCCAAGGACCCTGGCGTCTGGCTCCCCTGCTTTCCCCTGTTTCTGGTGTCAGCAGACAGCCAGACGCCAAGGACCCTGGCGTCTCGTCCTCAGATACAACTGACGCCAGTACCTCAGGCGTCTGGTCCTCGATACAGCCAGACGCCAAGGACCTCAAGGCGTCGGCTCCTGTGCATATGAAATGACTAAATGCAGATTTCATCATTCATGTCAAACATTCATATAAACATTCATTTAAATGACTAAATCACAGGAAACAACAATTACCATAAATCACATCATTCATTCATGTCAACAAGTTCATAGCAACTTCACGAATCCGGTGCAACTTAATTCGAACGGCAACTAGTTCATGAAAAGAAATGACAACAAGTTCATATGGAAACAAACTAGAACAAACTCGTTGAAACAAACTACAACAAGTTCACTTCTTCCTTCCTCTCTTTGCAAGTTCTGCAAGTGTATGCTCCTCCTCTTCGCTAGACTCATGCTCCTCCTCTTCGCTAGCCTCCTCCGCCTCTGCAGCAATGTTGGACTTATATCTTTGCATTCCCGCAGGCATAAATTGATGAGGATACTCCGGACTATGGAATTGAGTGTTCCATATCTTCTTTCTACCTTTCTGGCCCGGTGTCTTAGCTATTGCTTTGCCTTTTTTAGAGCGGGCATTGCCTTGTGTCGGTTGTGTAACCTGTGATGGTTGTGGAGCATCAACATCATACTCATGATCCTCTTGATGTGTTGCATCATACTCATGCTCATCATGATGTGTTGGCTCCTCTTGATGTGTTGGCTCCTCTTGATGTGCTGGCTCCTCCTCATTGACCTCCTCCTCTATGTCCTCTTCGTTCTGGACATAACGCCGTTTATTAGCTCTGGCGGCGCGGCTACCTGGTGCATACACGTCACTGGACTGAGCACCATGGCAAGAAAGCATAGCTGCCATCTTATGGAACCGCTTCTTGAACTTCTGCGACAACACAAAAGATGATATGATATGAGATGCAAATAACTAATCATGAAAAAACTTTTATAATATATTGCGACTAACCTCCATCGTGCTCCTAAGAGTCCTCTCGGATAATGCACCACCGGTGGATGACTCAAGGCAACATTGGCATCGTTGACGCACAGAAGCAACTCTCTCGCCTCGCAATTCATGAACACACCAAACTTATGTATTTGAAAGAAGACAACATGATGCAAGTATTTTAGAATAGGTCAAACAGCCTACCATTTCGTCATGCATCGGTGCGTAGTCAACATGAGCCCCTCCGGTGTCTCTCACGGCCGTGTTGAAGGTATGATAACCTTTTGCGCCTCCGGTCTTGAGACACCAACTCCGACCACCTCGTGAGTCCAACTCGGCTTCACTTTAACTGTAACGATCCGCATAACACACTTGATACTTCGATATGTCGATCGATTGTGAGGTCTATTCTCTGATTGCACTAACGTGTCTCTTTGATTCCAAATTTCTATCCACGACGGTGTTTGTTTGCCCAATCCGATATATCCCGATTGTTCCTTCGATCGAACCTACAAATGATGCACGGACAAAGCATTAGCAAACATTGACTTATTCAATGCTCTACTACATACTCAAGGCATGCATGCTTACCGATGCAGAGATAGCATTTCCTCCTTGCTCTCCTCAATTGGAATACCTTGTCTTTTCTAAATTGTCTTGCCACACGGTTCACAAAGTGCCACTCGACCACGAAGAAGCATATCATTGGGCACCTCGCCCGCCACAGATGGCTATCACGCTGCACATCTCATTAAGATCAAAGTCACGATCTTCCACATAAGGCAACCAATGTACCGCAAAACAAAGAGATACATTGTTAGCTACATACATAAGTTTCATTCTTGACTAAATTTTATCTCATCGAACTTCTCATAACCTCTTTCGGCGATCAAGGTGTCCAGCTTCGTTCATATAGCACTTGTATCGCACATGCGAGCTTCCAATGTACACCGTCACTTGTTCCCAATAGTAAGCAAGCGTGAGGCGCCGATATGGATCATCATCATGCAACCCATCATGATTACCCGTGGGTTTGCAAGGAGGGTTCTTCAAATCGGGCCGCCCAACCGGATCCGCTCCCACATCCACACGGATAGGCTCCAAACAAACCTGCATAATGAGGATGAACCTCCTTCCTCCGACACGCCAAGTCAAGCTGCAATCAAACAAACATGTTAGATATGGAGGCGCATGACAAATGCAAGATAAATGGTTGCAAATATCTCTTACCGACGATACAAATATGCTAGTGCGGCCGAACCCGGCTATCTTGGGTATCCCGGTTGTTAAGTGGCTCCAAGAACATCCAGAGGGCTGAGTTCCCAACAGATCCGAGAAGACTACCTTGGTTAGTACATACCAAAGATAGGCCCGCAGCATCGCTGCACAACCACATCATTGGCATCCCGAGGGCACGGGTTGGTGTTTCTCCGACCAGCTTTTAGCCAAGAATGCCTCACTTTCGCAGATCGGCCTTGCCTTCCGAGGGCCCTCGGCTGAACGCCAATTAAATCGGCGATCCGTTCTCGCCAATTACCCACACCGACACGACCGGTAACAGCTTGTCCGTTGATAGGAAGGCCGCTTATCATAGCCATGTCCTGTAGGGTCATCGTCATCTCCCACATGGAAGGTGGAAGGAGTGAGTCTCCGCCTCAACGATCCACAAGTGCGGTCGGCGCGCGTGGTTCATCAAGGGCGCGTCGCTTAAACCGCAACACGAATGGGAGAAGACCCAATCTCCGAATGTAAGGCTCATACCGCTGGTCGTAATCAAAGTCATCGTGAATGACCCTCATGCGCATAGCAACTACAACCTGCAAATAAAGTGATGTTTTAATCAATACAAGAACACAAATGAGAAAGAACGAAAATTTATAAGTCTTGCTTCTTACATTGCCGTTCTCAATGGCACGAGCACGATGCTCCTTATCCCACTCATCGATTAATCCGTCATACCAAGGTCCCTCATTATCCGCCATCCTACAAAACAAATCACAAACATCTATTAATACATAAACAATATCAAACAATTTGCTTCTCCAAGTTTATGCCATATGAAACACCATTCTTATCAAAAATAACCACATCATTTCTTTCTTCTACATATGCACACATGTCATCTAGAGAACCAAATTTCATCATGAAATAAATTTCATAATCATCATCCGCCATTCTATTGAACAAATCATGTCACACGCAATAATCAAATTTCATCATCTCTTTTGCAAAAAAAAATTGCCATCTATATATTCAACTATATTTTCATACCACTTCACACATATAATATTTTATCTAAATATATTTGCTTGCCAAAGTTGTCTTCTCAGATTCAAACAAAGATTATGCATATATATTCAACATATAGCTAATTTACTAGCATATATGCATATATCATCTATAATTCAAAAAAAAATTCATCTATCAACTACAAACATCTAGCAACTACACTACCTACCAAATCATCTATCAACTACAAACTATTTCCTAAAAAACCATCTACTAATCTAACATCACCTAATGTGAAATAATGCATCCAACAAAAGAGGGAAAAGCAAAACAAATTGGAGGAATGGGGAGAATACCTCAAAGAAGCTTGGGGCTCGGATCCACAACTTTGGGTGGAGGATTAGGTAGATCAAGGGGATTGGTGTGAGGGAAGAGGCGAGGGGAGAAACTCCTCTGCTCAGGCGCCGCAGAGGAAGAAAAGGGTGGGTGGGTGGGCTTTACCATGGGTTATCCACTTAGGGGCAGACGCCAGGTCCTCGGCGTCGCCCTTTGCCACGCCAAGAAGTCAACGGCAAAGGGGCAGCGGGCCGGGGGCGACGCCAGGACCTGGCGTCGCTTCAGAACTCCAGACGCCTGTGGACCTTGGGCCACCGAAAAAGGTCAGAAACGAAAATTTTTCAGAACCGAGGTCAAATCGGGATTTAGTTTGCCTTAAGGGTCATAACAGTAATTTTGTCCGGAAAACGACGACTCCATCGGTGCCGCGCACCCGCACGTACTACGAGCACAGTTATAAATAGTGTGGCACGCACGCTGCTGGAGCCCCCTCGACGCTAGCTGGGTGGGCGCGTGCATGCGCGTACCATAGCGGTGTTGCGTTGCACAGTGTTGGACTGTTCCGTGTGTACTACCAACTGCAGCAGCGGTAGAAATGGCGGCTGGACTGGACAGTAGCTGGCTCGGCGCGTTGCATTGCATGGTGTTGGGCTGTTCCGTGGATGGTGCCAAATGCAGCGGGAGCAGATTACGGGGCTGTTTGGTTATAGGCCCAGGAATGCCACATTTTGCCACACTTGCCTATGGTTACTTTTTCAAAATGAGAGCCATAAATTTGCAAGCTTAAGAAAATCTTGCCACACTTGCCTATGGTTACTTTTGAGTGTATGTCACGTGGGGCTTTAGTGTGGCAAAAAGTATATTGCCTAAGATAAGATTTGAACCAAACATCCTCCTATGTTGGTCAAAGTTGCCAAACATTAGGTGTGGCAACATGTGGCAACCATAGTCACAAACCAAACAGCCCCTACACATTGCGGCTGCTCCAAACAAAGAATACTACCCTAATTAACGTCTACCGAAGCAGCTTTCCTGGCTCGTTAATGAATAGTCTTGGCTGACACAATCTAGTGAGTTCAAGTTTAACAATCACACTACTCCATAGCACGTGAAAGCTCGTGAACAATCACTAATAGTACAGCTGAACTCTCCAGATCCGGAGTATTCTACTCCATCGGTGAACATGGCGCAGTACTCCCAATCAGGAGATCCAAGGCGACGGCTCGTGTCCCCAGGTAGCGTCCAAGAAAAGAATCCCAGAAACGTCAGTGGTCGGCTGCCTCCCCTCTCGTGGTCGTACAACCAGAAACTGTGTGGCAGCTGCCGGCTTGACTGCCTTGATAGCGGCGGTGAGGTCACCCTCGGTGTGGACTCTCAAACCTCACCACCCGCCCATGCGCCCACATGGCTGGCCCGCCAGATTATGGCTGCTGTTTCTTGTTTCTTTATTCTTGCAATAGCAAGCATCTACAGCCGCGATGCGCAAATCCAACCCCTCCAACGACGGCGATCATTGACTGGTCACGTCCTAAATAATGCAATTCACATTCGGATACCTCAAATTAAAAATCTAAAGTTCATATTGTAATCAGGGTAGTGATCTTTAAGCGAAGCTCGTCCAATCGCCGTGGCCATCCACGTAATCTGGCGAAGAGAAGACCCCCGCGTCGCTCGTACTAGCGGCTCGGGGTAACCTAGTCCCGCTAGCCACCAGCCTTCCCGTCCAACACCTCTCCCTCGCCGCCGCTGAGGGTCTCTGTCGGGAGAAGACCAGGCAGTGCCGGCGGTGGCAGGGCCTTCCATGGGCGTGTCTCCTCTCCCTCCTTGGCGGCGGCGTGCCTCCGATCTGGTGGCGGCGAACCTTCGATCTGACGACGGCGGCGCTGCTCACTGACGGGTGCGGTGAGGTGCTCCGCTCGGTCGTGTGCCCTGGCTTGCAGCGATGGCTTGGGTTGTCGATCCCTCCGCCCTGATATGGGTGGGTTGGTCGAACTCGGCCAAAGTTGCAGTCGGTCGTGCGCCTCACCGGCTGATGCGGCATGGGGTTTTTGTCGGTGAGCTTGAGCCATGGATTTCAGCGCAGCGGGGCGGCGGCTAGATCGGGCGGCGTGGGGGTTCTTCTTTGTGAAAATAATGGTGGATGTCCTCGTGCTCTTTTCGCATCATTACGACGTCCTAGATGATTTGTCCTCCTTGATTTGGTCATCGACGTGTTCCGCAACTGCTGTCGGAGATCCTGCCCAAGATATCTAGATCGGGCAATATTCGGTCGTGCACGCCGTATCAGCCTCTATGAGGTTCCATGGCGGCGTGGCGCGAAGCTCTATTGTTTGTTGACACCATAGGACATGTCACCTCGATTTCTATGGCGTAGACAGCTGTGGAGAAGGTCATGGTGGCTGAGATCGAAGGGTCAGTTAGACGGACGGAGTCTTCGAGGCGATGGAGTCAGCCAGGTGTTTGGTAACTGTCAGGAGCAACAATGTCAAGTGGGGGCGGTAGCATTGGAGGAATTCATTTTTGGTGGTGCTCCTCAAGTACCGAGCCGTGACTTTCAAGCTGAAAACCTAAGGTCTGGCCTTCATTGGTTGTGCCTGGCAATTGCCTTGCTCAAGGAATTGTTTTGAGAGCTCGGACTTCTTCAGGGTGAAAACCTAAGATCTTGGATCGGGCAATGATGGTGCTTGTGCATTGTTTCCTTCTTGGAGGCGTTGCTTTTGAAGATCTTTTATGTTTTTCGAGTGTTGCATTCGGTGGTGGTTTGTGTGCGGCTACTGAGATAAGTCGATCCCTGTGGCGGGACCTTTTTTTTCATTTCTCTTCTATTTTTTTCTTTGGCTGTGTGCATCCTGGATGTTATTACGACATTCTGTAGGTGTAAAGGTTGGGTGTAATTGATATCTGCGCGATATTAATATATTCCCCTTTTAAAAAAATCGACTTGGCCATGTCCGATGGTCGACTGCGTTCCCCAGAGTACTGGTCTGGTCGCCGACAAGGTAGAGTAGGGCATCAGACACGACGCGGTTGCGGCACCCGGATTGGTGCATCATACGGGGCGCTGGAGAATGCGACTCCGCCTCGCCAACGTCCACCGCCGCGAGGCCGCCGCCTCTTGCGCCTGCTGCCTCGCACGGCGGGCAAGTCACGCTATGTTTGCGTCAGACGACGCCCATGGTACGTCCATAGCCTCAGCGTGCCAACAGAGGGGTTGCGCGTCTGCCACGGCGTTCGGACACCAGACGGACCGCACCGCCTCCGGTGAAGCAGCAACGGCTGCCCTAGCGCCGGGTCCATGCGCCATTTGTGCGGAGTAATGGATTCCCAATGGAAAGAGTCTGGGCACTGCCGTGCCGGGCCTCCTCCCGGGAGCGGCGGAGCGCAAGCCGAGCGGCCATCTCCTCGTCGGGGTCACGTGGGATGAGCTCGGGATTGACGGATCTGAAGGTGAAGACTCAGATCCGCAGCCCGCCATGCCGGAGACGAGTTTTGGTGGCGGAGGGGAGTGGAGTGAAGTGGCTAGGGTTTGTTCCGGCGAGCGGAGGAATGAAATGTATGTGGGTTCGGATGGGTCAGCGTGGGCCGGATCTGACGTGGCTGGCATGCCCGGGTGCTTCATATCCGCTCCATATTTGAGCAGAATATGTAGCGTGTCGGCTAGTCCGGGCGTTCGAAGCCCGTTTGGGTCGAAATTTTATGACCGATCAGTGACCGGGAGACTCGCCGAGCATTTGAAAGGGTTTGGGATGCCTGATGCTCTTAGCGAGAATGTACGACGCTGATTTGTTTTGAAAATATTCAGACAAAAGCACCGAATTTTTAACTAGGTCTCACAATACTTTTCTCAGGGCTGTCATTTCTACGCTAAACACGGTTATATATCGGCATCACAATTACGGTCGTCGAAAATTGAAAGAAAATTTACGATTTTTGCGAACAAAGTCGACGATTCGAGGGCGAGCTTTCGTGTTCCAACGTTCGGTTTGGCGCGTTCAAACCTTCACCACCACACATTGTTAACCCTAGTACGCCACATCCGCTGCTAATTCGCAATGCCAAACCGGTGCCACCTATGAAGCGACACGTCGCCGCCAAGGATGGATAAGGAGCAGCAGCAGTGAGGAGAAACATCCGTCGCCGTCCGCCGTGCGGGCTTGGCGCTCCGGTGACGGGCTGCCACATGGCTGCCGGCCGCTCGTCCCGACGTGTCATCACGACGCGCAAATCACATGAACAGTCCGAGCACCGCGGACAAATCACTCCCGGAGTTCTGCGCGACTCGTCGGTGGTCGGTGGCCGGTGGCCGGAGTACGACCAGTGTATAGACGGACGGGTCCAAAGCGACGGTTACTACTCCGTGTCGCCGGCGTGGTCGGCCGGCCGTTTCCTCGCCACCGCGCGAAAAGTCAGTGACCGCCGCACCCACGCCACTCGCGCTGCCACGCCACTCCCTTGGCCGCGGCGGTGAGCGTCACCGTCGCTCACTAGCGGTCACATGGCACCATACCGCCACCTGGCGCTGCCGACCACGCGGGGCCCACTCGCCAGCCACACCCACGCCCATAATAACCACCGTTCTCCCACCAGCTTCCTGCCCCACACGGCTGCACCACGCCTCCATGCCCAGCCTGCCTGGCTGCGTCCACACGTGTCGCGCCGTCAGTGGGCGTGCACGCTCCCCCGGGCGCCTATAAACGCAGCCCCCCCAGCCCAAAGGTTTCCTCGTCTCACACAGCATCTCATCCAGCAACCAGCAGTACTACAAAACTCAAAACTTGAACTCGAATCGAGAGAGAGAGAGGTCGAAGGAAGAAGAAGAAGAGCGGGATGGGCATCGTGGACGTGGTGTCGGAGTACTGCTCGCTGCCGCGGAGCCGGCGGCACATGAAGAGGCGGAAGCAGTTCCAGACGGTGGAGATGAAGGTCCGGATCGACTGCGAGGGCTGCGAGCGCAAGGTCAAGAAGGCCCTCGACGACATGAAAGGTACCATCCAAGCTTTCTCCTTCCGGCCGAATCTGATTCCTCCCTACCTCGCACATGTTTCTCCATCGAGGGAAAGAAAATCCGGCCTCACCTTCGGCTAGATCTGGGGCGGCAGCTTTGCTCAAAGTGTATGTGTTTGATTGTGGTTGCAGGCGTGAGCTCGGTGGAGGTGACGCCGAAGCAGAACAAGGTGACGGTGACGGGGTACGTGGACCCGGCCAAGGTGATGCGGCGGGTGGCATACAAGACCGGCAAGCGGGTGGAGCCGTGGCCCTACGTCCCGTACGACGTGGTGGCGCACCCCTACGCCCCCGGCGCCTACGACAAGCGCGCCCCCGCCGGCTACGTCCGCAACGTCATGAGCGACCCCTCCGCCGCGCCGCTCGCCAGGGCCTCCTCCACCGAGGCCCGGTACACCGCCGCCTTCAGCGACGAGAACCCCAACGCCTGCTCCGTCATGTAGTACTAGTAGTAATCTTTGTAATTGTAAGACTCCGGCCGGCTAGCCGGGTAGCCGGCGGCGACCTTCTCTGGCTTCCCTGCTCTGCTCCGCTCCTCCGTGGCGGCGGCGTTGCGTTGGGATCTTTAGATGGTCTCTGCTGGTGTTTTCTTGTACTATTTTGTTAAACTAGACTAGCAGATGAAGATGGGTCTGTATTCTTGCTTCGGTTTGGTGTAAGATATGTTGGGTTCGGTGAGGAGGAAGCTCCATCAATCTCCTTGTTTATGCGCAAAATGTTCCCAATCAGATCGATGAGCGTTGCATGATTGATTTGGTGACCTTCTGAAGAAGATGAATGATTGATTTGGTGAATGAAAGGGACTCTGCACTAGTCAATCAATCAGTCGGGAGCGTGCTGTTCCTGTTGGCAAACGGCGCTGATAAGTCCCCCTGACCAACATTTACTCCTAGCCAAAGTCCCCAAAGATAACCACAATCTTACTGTTCTGAAACTTGGGAAAAATATCTGAAGTCGCCCAAGCACACCAGGCCAGATCGACACCAAACTGAGATTGGCAGCATCACCATACCCCACTCCATCTGCAGTTTCTCGTGCATCACTGTGTATCCGTCCCACAATACAACAATCTGCAGTGACAAGTCTCCTTGAACAGGAGTTTATTTTAGACAAAGTTAATCATACTACAAATCTTATTTCAGAACTTGGCTGGGCTAGACAAGTGTCAAACTTCTAAATGTATGAGATGGTAAAATATTTGAAGTTGGTGAAGCAAAAATATAAGACGACTAAATCAGATAAAAAAGAACTCGTCGTAGTTATTTTTGTCATTTAAAGGGTTTCTCCACTGATTTCTGTAGCTCTCGTCTCCGGGCACTGATTAAGACTCGGCTCAGTCCGTAACTTCCAAAGGAATTACCCGCACAAATAAGAACTTCCAAAGGAAGAAAAGGACGCAATTGAGTTGTCCAAAAGAAGATGTTACCAGATAAGGTAACTGATGAGTCGGTGTTATCTTAGCCAAAAGTTAATTCCGGGACATCAGAAAATTTAACTACTAGTCAAAGGGCCAAACTGAGCAGTAATTTAAACCGGACACATATATATCTACAGGTGAGACGGACGGCGAACTGAGTTTGGGCACAATATCAATATGTGATGCTGCATCCTACTCGTGTGCATTATTTCGGTGGTTGCTTTGCTGCAGCCTACCCGTCAGTTTTATTTTTCTTTGCCATGATGTCTCATGTCAGCTTTAGGTAGGGAGATGCCAAACTTTATCTGGCCCGCGGCCAAATCAAAATCAAAACCCACGGGATGCTAGCAGTAAGAGCATTTCCAGAGCTGACACACAAATTTGCTCTACCATCCATCTATGGACAGGGGACTAGTTCGCGGATAGAAATGCAGGAGGCAGTCATCTAGGGCTGCCCGCATATATCAAGTCGGATTTTAAAAAATCAGACAAAATTCATGCAAACACGGCGTATTCTATCAAAGTTCGGATGAAAAATAACACAAATCACCCATACATAGCATGCAACTAAGTCTAGTACAACAGTGGTTTAAGTTCAATGAGATTAGCCGGATGTTCAACAAGTTTTTCATGAACGGATCATGTTGTCCAACGCATACCGCCCCTTCAGTTTCATCCAACAGTGTATGTGCGTGAATGGCCATCCCTCTATCCTGTGGTATATTATGGCAGTGTGTATGGGCTACATAGTGTGCAGAGTAACATTGAGTGAATGAATGCATTAATCATCAAGTTGGGAAAGAAGAAGCAAAATTAACGATCTCCTCGTCTGCCACGCGCAACGGCCACCTTGCTTCCAACATATCAACTGCGCCACAAAACCTGATGACAGTGGTCTGGATGGCGTACCATCAATAGGATAACGGCCTTACCGGGCGTTGGAGGAGGAAGGGGCGGATTGGAAGAAAATGAGACCATGAGGGGAGATTTAGTGGGCGGGGGTGTCGGAGTTCTACGTGATTGTTGTCTAGACTCCCGCAAAGCCCCCAACTTTGCTTCCACTTTGCGGGAGAAAGTGTATCCGACCGTTCGACGGACCGATACAAGCTCACTTTGGATGACACAACACGTCTTGACCGTCCAGTCTGGAAGTATGCGGCCGGTTTGAGGGTCGTCGTTGGAGATGTCCTAATACTATCAAATTTTTCTTTTTTAAAAAAGTGAGTGATGCACACAACTTTTCTATAGAGCACTGAATTAATCACAAGCAAAGTGTTGAGCCTCAGTCTGCTGTACAATATGGCAGTGGTTTTACTTTACTTTGCTCCCCCATCAGCCATCACGCAGCAGCAGCAGAGGGCACGACGACAACCGGCCGGATCGATCGACATCCTTGTACAGAAACAAAGCGCAAAAGAACAAAGAGGCCGAACGAAAGATGCAAACCACACCTGCCGCCTAGATCTACCCCCCTACCTACACCACTGACAGATACGCATGCACAAACACCCGTGGCCAGGCTGCAGAGGCGTGAGTTAACTTTAGACGAGGTTAATCAGACTGTCATTATTTGAAGACTGGCCAGACGAAGTGTCAAACCTCCCAATATGATAGTATGAGATGGCAAAATATACGTACAAAGCTATCGACGCACACCAGACAGAGTTCGGCCCGCAGTTTTCTTGCGCGTCACTCTGTCTCCGTCCCACGATGCTACGAAGCCGCAGCGCCCATCAGCTAGTCGCACTGATATTATTGTTATCTTGAACTTGGCTTAGACAAAGCGTCAACTTCTGAATCTAAATATTAAAATATGTGTAGTTGGTGAAGCAAACGAGGTCGACGCCAAATTCTGGGTGCAGTTTCGTTCTTACTACTATCCATGCAGAAAAAGAAAAGAAAAGAAAAACCTACAGCCTATTGACGTTTGACGTCTGCCGACCAAATCTACACTCTGAATCACGGCCTACGCAACGCCAGCAACGGTCCGTCGTCATCATTGCAAAGGTCGCCGTTCCGTTCCGTTGCATTCCCTTGCCTTATCCATGGTTGTCAGTGCAATTTTCAAATTGCAACACGTGATGTACAATCAGAGTAAGAGGGCTAGCATGCACGATTTTCAATGTAATTTTATCTTTTTTACTAGTCACTATACGTCCAGTTATCGTTTATTGTACTATCTTTTGTTTTTCCTTGATAATTATCAGATCGAAGTGAAAAAAACCTACTCCTTAGCTTAGAGCATCTCCAGCCGCGTCCCCAACAAGGCCCCCAGCGAATTTCGTATTTGGCGTAAAAGGCTCGATCGCGCCCCGAGGGCCCATTTTTCGCCGGCTCGGGCCGAAATTGGCGCCGGCGGACCCAATCCGAACACGGCGGGTTGGGGGACGCTCGGGGGCGCCGTGCGAATAGTTTTTGGCGCGAAAGCGCCATGGGCCAGCCGCGTCAGCGACACCGCCCGCCTCGTCTTCTCCCACGCCTCGATTTCCCGTGGGGAATCAATGGCAAGGCTGCCGCCGGTCAGCTTTGCCATTGATTCCTCACGGGCGACGCGTCACGGGGCAGCGCGCCGACGCGCGCCGACGCCTCCCCTCCCTCGGACGCGTACACACGGACGTGGCGCGGCTATATATGGCCGCGATGAAGGGGGAGTCGTCATTATCGACGACAGCGACGACGACGACGACGCGTCGCCGCCGCCGCCACCACCAGCCGGGGAGGGGTCCAGCAGGGGCGTCCGAGTCAACACTACTAGGGAAAACCTTATACACAGAACTTTAGCAGTAGCGTGGGTCAAAGAAGCACGCTGGTGCTAAAATAGCAAAGAGCGCTCATGAAACCGCTGCGCAGATAACGTCGTAGCGAGAGCGCGTCTTGCTGCATACACGTTACTACTAAAATTCTCACGGCTTAGCCGATATGGTACACATAGTAGTAGCGATCTATATAGAACCGCGCTACTGCTACTTTCTTTGTAGCAGCGCGTTTTGCTCCAAACTTGCTACTACTAAAGGATATAAAATTAAGTGAAAAGCAAGTAGAAAGGTAATTGAAAATGAAAGAAATAGAAGAAGGTGAAAGGAAGAAAATAAAATGTGAAGAAAAATAAATGAAAAAGGGAAAAAGGAGAAAGTAGTAGCGAGAGCGCGTATCCCGAACGTTGTAGCTAAGGTAGCAGAGCGCTTTTGAACGCCATCGCTACTTCGACTTAACCACCGCGTTCGTCCTACCCCACGGCAACTTCCCCAAATCGAACTCCTCCGCTCTCGCCGCCGCCGTCGCCCGTCGGTCATGCCAGGCTTGTCCCAGACACCTCTATGCCGCCCGACCCGGATTCAACGCCGCCCCGCCCCGACCACACGCCGCCCCGGACGCCGCCCCGGCCCCGACCTCGACGCCGCCCTCCGTCGTGCGCCCGAGCCCCAAGCCCGACCTCGACGCCGCCTGCCCCTCTCTCGCCGCAGGCACTCGAGGTGAGCACGCCTGCTCCTCCCCCTCCCCTACCTCTGCCTAGATAGGGTTCTTCAAATTTTGGTTGCATCAAATTAGTTAGGGTTCATCTATGGGTGGAAATGAATTGGATCTGATGCGGCGGGATTTTTCTTAGGTGATGTTTTCTTAGATGATGAATAAACACTAGTGTAATGCATAATAAAACGAGTAAAATTTGACCTTCTTCTATTTAGTTAGTAAGAACTAGGTACTAATTAGGTGATTTTTTAGTTAAAGCAATTTTTCCCGCCTCGACGTGGACGATGCCTATCCCGCATCCTCGTCGTCGAGTCGGTGGAGGACGACACCTGCTTGACCAGATCGGACATGTCCGGGACTGGGCTCCGCCGGGGTGGTACTGGGAGGCGCTACCTACCGGGGGGCGCAGGTTGGTGAGGAGCCAGCCTGTCGTTGACTTGAACCTTCTTTGGTGGCGATCGCGTGGGCCAGTGACGATCCAGAGGCTCGAGGACTCCGCGGAGGTGGTGCGTCACCGTGCCAGTGAGGAGGACGCGCACGTCCGTCGCTACTTGTTTCCGTTGGAGCACAGGCCGTTCTCCAATACTGGCGAGTTCTCCGGGATCTCACCGAGCTATGATCCCGTGATGGTGCCTTCTCTGTGGGTGTCCACCGCGCGCCAATACCGTCGTGTGCTAGAGTTTTAGTTGTATTAGTGATGTTATATGTATGACACTATTCGTGATGTATTAGTGATAATATTCGACGATGTACTGATCGCATGAGATGATTTACTTTTGCTTATTGAATGCATGCTAATTTGAGTCCTATAAGATATTTTGAAATGTATATCTTGTGTTGGTCAATATCCAAGTGGCCGGTCATGTTTGCAGGTTACACCTTCGAGTGGCCTATGTTTTGCCGGAGTGTTGATTCATTTCCGTTCCGGCAAATTTTAGGCGCTCGATATGTCCTATTTTAGCAAAGGTCATGCCGGATTTTTCCGTGAATTTTGGCATGACTTGTGCCAGAATATGTAAGAAATATCGAGTGCCCCGGATTTGTGTGTTGAGTATCTTGGTAGTTGTCTTCGATCGATTTTCAATTAATGTTTTAACTATGAACATAGGAAATGTCTGACGATGAAAAGGATTTCGGTATTTGCAAATACTGCGAAGACGAAGCGGCCTGTCTTGACGGAATATTCCTAGATGATGATAGGCGCTTCACATCAAGCTGGACGAGAACTTCAAGTGGATACTGATGAAGTCACAACGACAAGTATTTTTTCGTAATTAAGCATGACATCTGCTTCATTTGCTTCAACTTATATTTTTTTACTATTCTGCTAGCGTATCCCCTGCTATGCAAGAGTTTTTGTATTGGATAAGATAGGTTTCAGTCATAGTATGGAGGAAAAGAAAGTTTACTTGAAGACCGAGCATGGTTATATTTTCCATGCAAAGTTATACAATTCAGACGACTACACCTATTTTGGATGCAAAACATGGCGAGCACTATGCAAGACTTATGCATTTGAGTCTGATATGTTTATCACCTTTGATATTCGTCCGGAAGATGATATTGAAGGTAATACCGACATCTGGGTCGATGTGCAAATGCCTCCAGTTATACCGTTATGTAAGTTTCTCAACCATATTTATGTCTTTGATATTGTTTATTCAAAAATAGTTGACAACTAATTTGTATTGTCAGCTTATTTCGGTGCAAGCAAACATGTCCAGCGCTTGGTAAACAGGACCAGATATTGTCACGGGGCTGAACTCAACTGCGAGGAGCTCGGTCATTATGTTTCATGGCTTGAGGATCTTGATACTGTCAAGACAAATTTTCTTCCTGCATTTAGAAATGTTAGTACTGAAAATGTCGACCAATAGTGTTCGTAATGAACTACGGTCACATCTATTTAGGAAGGATGGTAAGATTTTTACTATTTGTCATCGGTGCATCTTTTCCATACATTATTTTTGAAGCTAAACTTCATTGCTAAGTATGTTACCGCACGATGTTCTTCAACAGGACTCCGATGAATGTTGTGCCTTATGGGATCGAGACTAAAGGTACCATGAGTATTATCAGCTTACGGCCAAGATATCCTCTGATTACTTTAGTGCATTCAAGATTAGTGATGATGCTTAATAGTGCAAGACTGGACCAAATATGTGATGGGGGAGCGCAGAGAAGTACTAGGGGGCAGCAAACAGATGCGCTATCCACGATTAGGAGACAGGTTCATCTGCATGCTCCAGTTTGATCGAGGAGGAGAGCTATACATGTTTTATGTTATTTTACCTAAGAGAGAGCAGAAGGAGTGATTAGCTAACTAGAAATGAGTTTGAGGATGATGATGTGCTACACTATTACTATGATGATAAAATAGCTAGTGTTGGTGGTAATGACTATGATGATTATTATTAGCTAGTGTTAGTGCTGATTAAATAAATACTGTTGGTGGTAATGACTATGATGATGATTAAATAGCTTGTGCTGGCGGATTAGATTCAAGTGGAGGCAACATGTGGTGCACATCGAAAGTACTACTAGTCCAAACTAGATCAAGTTTGGATTAGTAGTATACTTTTGACATGCACCACATATTGCCTCCACTTAAACCTAATCCACCTTCATTTGACACACTGTTATGGACATAATGATGTAAACCTCATAACAGCTGGTATTGTACCAATATTTGTATGATGGCGCATAAATACACTAAAAAATATTAGTAGCGATGGAAAGAAAACACGCTGCAAGTAGTTACCATAGCAGTAGCGTGGTATTGAACAAACGCTGCAGCTATTTGTCCTAGCAGTAGCGCGTGCTGACACGCGTTACTGCTAAGCAATAGCTGTAGCGCCTTATTAGTAGCGCGGCGCCCCGCGCTACTAGAGGGCACAAAACACGCGCTACTGCTAGGGTTTTCCCTAGTAGTGCAAGGAGGAGAAGGCCGACAATGGCGGCGACGACGGCAACTTCTCGGCCTTCAGCAAGTTTTTTTTGATTAGTTTTTACATGTAATGGCGACTACTCGACTTATATCCGCGAATATAGCCCAAGTTTCCCGAAATTTGGCATGTTTTAGCCGAACTTTGCCTAAATTTGCTACACGGTTTTTTTTCCGCTGAGGGCGGCCCACAGGCGGCGGTGAGCCAACTCGCCCCAGACCCATTTTTTTGCTGGTCACCCCAGACGGCGATTATAGGCGCCCCTGGGGGCCCAACAGCTGGAGATGCTCTTACCCCACATCACAGCCTACGCAATGCCACGTCTCTTGGAACACACTGATTAAGACTCACCTCAGACCTCACCCAGTATGAGCAACTCTAGCAGACCCCGTAAAAACGCGACCCACGTAAGGCGTTTACAGTTCGACGAAGAACTATTTTGCAGGTCGAAATCGTGCGTGCCAGAGTAGAACCCGTATATGAAACTGTATAATTTGAAAAAAAAAACTTCCGCGGGAGAAAGCAACCACAGTAGTTCATCACATACTACATGATCATTCATAGTTCATCATCACATATTACATTATCATACATACTACATTCTACTACTACTACTACTAGAGGGAGGGGGATCTCGTGGCGGCAAGGCCGAGGTCGATATACCAAAATGGACGAGCTCGCGGCCGAGGACGACGCGGTGGAGGAGCTCAGTCCTCGTCGGAGCTGACGAGATCGATGAACTTCGACCTCTGCTCCTCGCGGATGCGTCGCCAACCGTCGTCCTCCTTCGCGGCAAGGTTGGCCGCGACCGCCTGCTTGAGGATGAGGTCGTCGACCTCCATGTCATGGCGCCAGCGCTCCGCCTCCTCGCGCAAACTCCTCTCGGCAATGGCGGCCGCGACCGCGTCGAAATCGGCCACGAAATCCTCGGGCCCGACAACCCCTCGGCGCTTGATCTCCTCCGGCTCCTGCTTGAGAGCGACGACCTCGATCTCCTCCGGCTCCTCCGACCACTCCCTCTTCATGGGGAGAAGCCTCGCGCCGGAAGAGGAAGGGCTCGCCGCAGAGGATGAGCCGTGGCCGAGGAGGGTACGCCCGCGCCGACGGGCGTATTCCTCCGTCTCGCGGATGAGGAAGCTCGGCGGTGGCTCGAGGTCCCTATTCGTCCACTTCCTTGCCTTGCGCTTCCTCACGCCGTCGGAGTGGACACGCAGCTCGCGCTCGGGGTCGCCGCCGCCGAAGCTGCTCCCGGAGCCGCGGTCGGAGCTCCACATGCGGCCCCACATGATGGCTGGAGGCGGAAGGGGCTCACCGGCGGCGAGAAATGTGAGGATGGGAGTGGGGAATTGCGACGAGACGCGGTGGCGGGGGGAGGGGGGTGATGGTGGTGGTGTAGGGTTTCGACCCGCATATGCACTGCGAACCCGTAGATATACTGGTTGGGGGGAGGGGGGCGGCCGGGCCAGTATACGGGCTCTGTTCTAACTAGAAAATTGGGCAGAGCCCGTATACTCGCCGGAATTTCGCGGGTTCATGACTTTTACGGGGTCTGCTAGAGTTGCTGTAAGTTTCATTGTTTCAGCCAGAGTAACGGCGACCTGCACAACTGCATATGATGACCAGATAAGATAACGAGATGAGCCCCCCTTGGCCAAGAGTTATCTTAGCCAAAAGTTAATCATGCCATCAAGAAAAATCAACCCCTCCAATTAAATTTCCAAACCTGTAATCATCCTAGTACAGCGGATAACTCATAGTATAAATATCTTCAAAGCGAGATGGATGGCAGACTGAGATTGGGCAACGTGTGACATGTCATGGTAGCACTGCTCTGCTCTTGGGTGGTTGTCATGCTTTCGGCGGGAAGGAGGAAGATGCCAAACCTCATTGGTACTGCTCGTCGGGGGATCGGCCAGGCCAGCCAGGTAGGAGTATCATGGTACCACGCTCGCGGCCCGCAGAGAGCACGACGGCAGCTAGCGGGCTAAATTCTGTGTTTCGACCCTTTTCTCAAAGTTAGTATAGATCTGATCCTAGTTTATAATTCTTTTGAGATCTAACCATTTTCTTACCGTCAAGGTCTTTGACGGTAGGATTGCACGCGCTACTGTAATTTTTTTCTAAGTATGAAACACAGTGCGTGCTCGTGCCTACCGTCGGGCACTTTGGCGGTAGGGTTGTACATGCTACCGCCAGCCTGTTTGGCGGTAGGTGTTTCCTACCGTCAGGGACCTTGGCGGTAGGCTGTTATACCCTATCGCCATGGACCTTGGCGGTAGCGAAATGATCAAATCTTAATTTTTTTACAAACTACGATCAAATCTGAACTAACTTTTAAAAGGGTTAAAACATGAATTTTTCCCGCAGCTAGCTAGATGATCGATCAGTCCACGTCATCCTTGTAGTACAAAAGGAAACGAAGCGCAAGAAAACAAAGAGCCTACTATACATCTTGCCGACCGCATCCACTACCCTAGCTTAGCTGCTCCATTATGGGCCTACGTACACACCCTATCGAAAAAGGCTTTCGCCCCGTTTTATATATAAAGCACCGATCGATAAGCACCCAGTACAAACGCACATCACAACACACGCACACATCCAGGACAGGATATATAGGCGCTGATCACAGCAACACTACCCCTAGCACTACCACCATGAAAAGATGAAGCTACATATGACGAAACATGTGCTTCAAGGCGGCACCTTCAGGAAGGGTACGACATCGGAGCGCCGTCACCGCCCGATCCAATCAGAGTTTCCCCTGAAGCTACATGACGGGCAATGAGAGCCGCGACGACGCCTTCAAGAAGGGAATGATCTTCGCCGCCGTCGGTCTGTCCGAAGATAGAACAGGTTTTCACCTCGGCCAACACTCAGCACCACCGAACGCCACACCCCAGCAACCACGCCGCCCACACGACCATGGTGACCAGGCAGCACCAAGGCACGGGCTCTGCCCAAGAGCACCGCGCTACAACCACCAGGTCCGCCGCCCCGACATCCAAGACCTTGACACCACCTCACCCGAGACCCGTCGCAACCCCAACCAAAGAGAGGAGCAGAAAGGTCCCACCTTTCGCACCCCTGGGTGGCCACAGCGCCGAAACTGGCATCCACCGACCTGTCCTTCTGCTCCGAGTGCGAGACGATCTTAGTCCTACAACACCGAGAGGGGGGCGAGGTCAGTCCTGCTGCACCGTGCGCAAGACGAGCTCAATCCTGCAGCACCGGACGCGAGAAGAGCGGTGGACTGCAGCTGGGAGAGGACCATCCCTTTCATGGGAGTAGAGCCCGAGCGATGAGGAGATGGGGCGAAGGCCGAGACGGTTCGAACGCAGACGAGCTGACGCCAGAGAAGCCACCCGCTGTCGCGGGCTGATCCGTCGAGCCACCATGAAGCCACCACGACACCGGGAGGCCACCACCGCCGGACCTCACCACGCCGCCGCCCACGTCCGGAGCAGCAGCCACGCTCGACCGTTGCCCTATCCGCGTCACCCGGCGAGCTCCAAGCGCCGAAGCCGTCGGGCACGCGCCGCCAGCCGACCCCAATGCCAAATCCGACCAGCACACATCGCCACCACCGCCACCAACCATGCTGCTGTTACCTCCGTCGAATCGCACGAAGGTCCCAGCCAACCGCAGCCCAAGCCAACCGAAGCCCCTGGCACCAAGGAGCAACAAAAGCCACCGCCAGATGTCGCCGGCCACCGCCCCCAGTCTGCACCACCCCCGCCGCCACCACGCCTCCCCTACCCCAGCAAGTAGCAGGGAGGAGACGGTCGTGGGCCTTGCTGCCCGCAGACCCGGCCAGCCAACGGCCGTTGGCGCCTGACCCGGCCAGATCTGGACGCGGATGACCCCGTGCCACTACCCGAAGGACGCCGCCCCGTAGCCACCGCGCGTCGACAAGGAGCCACAATGCCGCCAACCGCTGTCAGCAGAGGGACGACCGCCCCGCCAGGCCCCACGACAGCCTGACGCCCCTACGCGCCGTTCGGACTCGCTTCCTGCGCCACACCTGCCGAGAGAGAAGAGTGCCCCGCCGCCACCTATGTCGGTCGGGTTTCGCCCGACGGCGCCGAGCAGCGGCGGCGGGGAAGGAAGGCTGGAAGGGGAGGCCCGAGCTGCGGCGGCTAGGTTTTGCCCCCGAGGATGCTCGCGGGAGCGGCTGGGGGGGGGGTGTGGTGTCTTCTCGGCTACGTATACACCCACGGCGTGTGGAACACCTGCGATCAGTTGCTCTCTGACAAGTTAGGCGTGGAGGGAGCCACCTTGATTAACAATTTAAAGACTTGCCTCAGTAGGTGGTGATCCTACCAGATATATGTGTCGGCTTGGCCCATAAAGTTCATTTTTCTCTAAAATTAAAATTAGGTACTCCCTCTGTTCGAAAATATATAAGTTGTACTGTATTAATTTGGACTTTTGAAAACTGAGCAAGTACTAATATCTAAGGAGAGCCAGCGTGTCAAAGCTTATAAATATCTTGACTTGAAGTGGATAAATATACGCGTCTTGCCGAAGCAAACGAGACCGACGGCGAACTGAGATTTGCCGCAACGTGCTGCATCGTACTCACGTGCTTTATTATTTCGGTGGTTGCAGTCATACTTTAGGTACCTTACTGTCCAAGGCTCGCCACGAACTCGCTATCGAAATTCAGAACCTCTAAAGAGTTGGTGCAATGCATATTCAGCTATTTCCATATCTCAGAAAAGAACGTGGATTTCCACCTTTCCTAATCAATGGGCCAAATGATAAAATATATGGGGCTGCCCATACTACAATCGTCTTTTTATTTAAAAAACAGGGTTTGATTTTGTAAGTGCTTTCACAAATCCACTACTCCACCCTAACCACTTACCAATCCTAAACACCACTCATTGTAAAATCCACCCCAAAAGATGCACATACTTGCTCATCACTATCACATCCTCTTAGGTCTCACTTCAAGGAACAAACAGAGATAAAACGAGGAATTCCAATAGCTCACAGGACATTTAAAAATAGCACAAAATCACAACGGATTTTAACTAACCGGACGAAATTTATGCAAAAACGACGGATATCATCAAAATTCAAATAAAAAATATCACAAATCATCCATACATAGGATGCAAATAAGTCTAGTACCACAATAGTTCAAATTCAACGAGATTAACCGGGTGTTCAACATATTTTTCATGAACGGATCATGTCGTCCCACACATACCACCCCTTCAGTTTCATCCAACAATGTATGTGCGTAAATGACCACCCCTATGTTCTGTGGTACATTACGACAACATGTACGTGTACGGGCTATAGAATGTATAGAGCAATGTTGAATGAACCAATCAATCAATAAACAAGTTGAGTAAAAAGAAGCAAAACTTACGATCTCCTCGTCTGCCGCGCGCAACGACCACCTTGCCTCAACCATATCAACCGTGACAAAGAACTTGATGACGGTGGTCTGGATTGTGTACCATTGCTATGATAACGACCTCACATTGCGATCATTGATGACGTGCATGTTGTAGGGCGCAATGTGCTTTCGTGCGTGAAACGAATCATGCACGCACTGCCAGAAGAGCCCACCTCTGCTCCTGCCTATGAAATCCACTGATACGGGCAACCACGCATCGCACAACAACCCATCCTTCATGGCCGAGTACCCGGCCGTCCTTCGTACTCTAAAAAAGGCGTGTCGTTTGAAAATAAGCGCAATGACATTTGACCGAACACCTACCAAGCGCGGTGTCCACCATGGACGACAACAACAAAGGAGGTAGACACTACTAGGGAAAACCTTATACACGGGAGCTTACCAGTAGCGCTTTTTGTTGGAAATATTCCCTAGAGGCAATAATAAAAGGATTATTATATTTCCTTGTTCATGAGAATTGTCTATTATTCATGCTATAATTGTGTTATCCGGAAATTGTAATACACGTGTGAATACATAGACCTTAATATGTCCCTAGTAAGCCTCTAGTTGACTAGCTCGTTGATCAACAGATAGTCATGGTTTCCTGACTATGGACATTAGATGTCGTTGGTAACGGGATCACATCATTAGGAGAATGATGTGATGGACAAGACCCAATCCTAAGCATAGCACAAGATCGTGTAGTTCGTTTTGCTAGAGCTTGTCCAATGTCAAGTATCTTTTCCTTAGACCATGAGATCGTGTAACTCCCGGATACCGTAGGAGTGCTTTGGGTGTACCAAATGTCACAACGTAACTGGGTGACTATAAAGGTGCACTACAGGTATCTCCGAAAGTGTTTGTTGGGTTGACACGGATCGAGACTGGGATTTGTCACTCCGTATGACGGAGATGTATCTCTGGGCCCACTCGGTAATGCATCATCATAATGAGCTCAAAGTGAGCAAGTGTCTGGTCACGGGATCATGCATTACGGTACGAGTAAAGTGACTTGCTGGTAACGAGACTGAAAGAGGTATTGGGATACCGACGATCGAGTCTCGGGCAAGTAACGTACCGATTGACAAAGGGAATTGTATACGGGGTTGCTTAAATCCTTGACATCGTGGTTCATCCGGTGAGATCATCGAGGAGCATGTGGGAGCCAACATGGGTATCCAGATCCCGCTGTTGGTTATTGACCGGAGAGTCGTCTCGGTCATGTCTGCATGTCTCCCGAACCCGTAGGGTCTACACACTTAAGGTTCGGTGATGCTAGGGTTGTATGAATATGAGTATGCAGCAAACCGAAAGTTGTTCGGAGTCCCGGATGAGATCCCGGACGTCACGAGGAGTTACAGAATGGTCTGGAGGTAAAGAATAATATATAGGAAGTGCAGTTTCGGCCATCAGGAGTGTTTCGGGGGTCACCGGTATTGTACCGGGACAACCGGAAGGGTCCCGGGGGTCCACCGGGTGAGGCCACCTATCCCGGAGGGCCCCGTGTGCTGAAGTGGGGAGGGGACCAGCCACTGGTGGGCTGGTGCGCCCCCCCTGCGCCCCCCTCTGCGCCTAGGGTTGGGAACCCTAGGAGAGTGGGCGCCTCCACTTGCCTTGGGGGGCACTCCAACCCCCTTGGCCGCCCCCTAGAGATCCCATCTCTAGGGCCGGCGCCCCCATGGGGTCCTATATAAAGGAGGGGGGAGGGACGGCAGCCGCACCCTAAAGTCTTTGCGCCTCCCTCTCCCCTGCTACACCTCTTCCTCTCGCAGAAGCTCGGCGAAGCTCTGCCGGAACTCTGCTGCATCCACCATCACGCCGTCATGCTGCTGAATCTTCATCAACCTCTCCTTCCCCCTTGCTGGATCAAGAAGGAGGAGACGTCATCCGCTCCGTACGTGTGTTGAAGGCGGAGGTGCTGTCCGTTCGGCACTTGGTCATCGGTGATTTGGATCACGACGAGTACGACTCCCTCAACCCCGTTCTCTTGAACGCTTTCGCTCGCGATCTACAAGGGTATGTAGATGCACTCCTATCACTCGTTGCTATATGAACTCATAGATGGATCTTGGTGAAACCGTAGGAATTTTTTTTATTTTCTGCAACATTCCCCAACAGTGGCATCATGAGCTAGGTCTATGCGTAGTTCTCTATTGCACGAGTAGAACACAAATTTGTTTTGGGCGTAGATGTTGTCAACTTTCTTGCCGCTACTAGTCTTATTTTGCTTCAGCGGTATTGTGGGATGAAGCGGCCGGGACCGACCTTACACGTACGCTTACGTGAGACAGGTTCCACCGACTGACATGCACTAGTTGCATAAGGTGGCTAGCGGGTGTCTGTCTCTCCCACTTTAGTTGGAGCGGATTTGATGAAAAGGGTCCTTATGAAGGGTAAATAGAAGTTGACAAATCGCGTTGTGGTTTTTCGTAGGTAAGAAAACGTTCTTGCTAGAACCCTATTACAGCCACGTAAAAGATGCAACAACAATCAGAGGACGTCTAACTTGTTTTTGCAGCAATTGCCTTGTGATATGATATGGCCAAAAGTTGTGATGAATGATGAATGATATATTGTGATGTATGAGATCATGTTCTTGTAATCGGAATCACGACTTGCATGTCGATGAGTATGACAACCGGCAGGAGCCATAGGAGTTGTCTTAATTATTGTATGACCTGCATGTCAATGATTTAACGCCATGTAATTACTTTACTTTATTACTAAAACGTTAGCCATAGTAGTAGAAGTAATAGTTGGCGAGCAACTTCATGGAGACACAACGATGGAGATCATGATGATGGAGATCATGGTGTCATGCGGTGTGAAGATGATCATGGAGCCCAAGATGGAGATCAAAGGAGCTATATGATATTGGCCATATCATGTCACTACTATATAATTGCATGTGATGTTTATTATGTTTATGCATCTTGTTTACTTAGAACGACGGTAGTAAATAAGATGATCCCTCATAATAATTTCAAGAAAGTGTTCTCCCCTAACTGTGCGCCGTTGCTAAAGTTCATCGTTTCGAAGCACCACGTGATGATCGGGTGTGATAGATTCTTATGTTCACATAGAACGGGTGTAAGACAGTTTTACACATGCAAAAACACTTAGGGTTAACTTGACGAGCCTAGCATGTACAGACATGGCCTCGGAACGCAGAGACCGAAAGGTCGAACATGAGTCGTATGGAAGATACGATCAACATGGAGATGTTCACCGATGATGACTAGTCCGTCTCACGTGATGATCGGACACGGCCTAGTCGACTCGGATCGTGTAACACTTAGATGACTAGAGGGATGTCTAATATGAGTGGGAGTTCATTAGATAATTTGATTAGATGAACTTAATTATCATGAACTTAGTCTAAAACCTTTGCAAATATGTCTTGTAGATCAAATGGCCAACGCTCATGTCAACATGAACTTCAACGCGTTCCTAGAAAACCAAGCTGAAAGATGATGGCAGCAACTATACGGATGGGTCCGAACACGAGGATCATCCTCATAGCTGCCAAGAAAGCATATGTCCTAGAAGGACCGCTAGGTGAAGCACCCATCGAGAGAACCAAGGCGTTATGAGCGCTTGGCGATCACGTCGATGATTACTCCCTCGTTCGATGCGGCATGCTTTACAGCCTAGAACCGGGGCTCCAAAAGCGTTTTGAGCAACACGGAGCATATGAGATGTTCGAGGAGCTGAAAATGGTTTTCCAAGCTCATGCCCGGGTCGAGAGATATGAAGTCTCCAACAAGTTCTCAGTTGTAAGATGGAGGAAAATAGTTACATCGGTGAGCACATACTCAAAATGTGCAGGTTGCACAACCTTTGTCCCAGTGGATATTAACCTCCCGGACGAGGCGGGCATTGACAGAATCCTTGATCGCTCCCACCGAGCTACAAGAGCTTTGTGATGAACTACAATATGCAGGGGATGGTGAAAACTATTCTGAAGTATTTTCAATCTTTGAAGTCGGCAGAGGTAGAAATCAAGAAAGAACATCAAGTGTTAATGGTCAATAAAACCACCAAGTTCGGGAAGGGCAAGGGTAAGAAGAACTTCAAGAAGGACGGCAAGGATGTTGCAGCGCCCGTAAGCCGATTGCCGGGAAGAAGTCAAAGAATGGACCCAAGCACGAGGACTGAGTGCTTTTATTGCAAAGGGAAGGGTCATCGAAGCGGAAGTCCCCAAATACTTAGCGAGACAAGAAGGCCGGCAACACTAAAGGTATATGTGATATACATGTAATTGATGTGTACCTTACGATTACTCGTAGTAACTCTGGGTATTTGATACCGTGTCGTTGCTCATATTTGTAACTCACGGCGGGAGCTGCGGAATAAGCGGAGACTGGCGAAGGACGAGGTGACGATGCGCATCGGGAATGGTTCCAAGGTCGATGTGATCGCCGTCGGCACGCTACCTCTACATTTACCTACGGGATTAGTTTTAAATCTCAATAATTGTTATTTAGTGCCAAGTTTGAGCATGAACATTGTATTTGGATCTCGTTTGATACGAGATGGCTACTCACTTAAATCCGAGAATAATGGTTGTTCTATTTATACGAGAGATATGTTTTATGGTCATGCCCCGATGGTCAATGGTTTATTCTTAATGAATCTCGAGCGTAATGTTACACATATTCATAGTGTGAATACCAAAAGATGTAAAGTTGATAACGATAGTCCCACATACTTGTGGCACTGCCGCCTTGGTCACATTGGTGTCAAGCGCATGAAGAAGCTCCATGCTGATGGACTTTTAGAGTCTCTCGATTATGAATCATTTGACACATGCGAACCATGCCTCATGGGCAAAATGACCAAGACTCCGTTCTCGGAACAATGGGCGAGCAACCAACTTATTGGAAATCATACATACCGATGTGTGTGGTCCAATGAGCGTTGAGGCTCGCGGAGGATATCGTTATGTTCTCACTCTCACTGATGACTTGAGTAGATATGGTTATGTCTACTTAATGAAACACAAGTCTGAGACCTTTGAAAAGTTCAAGGAATTTCAGAATGAGGTAGGGAATCAACGTGACCGAAAGATAAAGTTCCTACGATCAGATCATGGAGGAGAATATTTAAGTCACGAATTTGGTACGCAATTATGGAAATGTGGAATCATTTCACAACTCACGCCGCCTATAACACCTCAGCGTAACGGTGTGTCCGAACGTCATAATCGCACTCTATTGGATATGGTGCAGCCTATGATGTCTCTTACCGATTTACCACTATCATTTTGGGGATACGCTCTAGAGACAGCTACATTCACTTTAAATAGGGCTTCGTCTAAATCCATTGAGACGACACCGTATGAATTATGATTTGGGAAGAAACCTAAGCTATTGTTTCTGAAAGTTTGGGGATGCGATGCTTATGTCAAGAAACTTCAACCTGAAAAGCTCGAACCCAAGTCGGAAAAATGCGTCTTCATAGGATACCCTAAGGAAACCATTGGTTATACCTTCTACTTAAGATCCGAGGGCAAGATCTTTGTTGCCAAGAACGGATCCTTTCTGGAAAAAGAGTTTCTCTCGAAAGAATTAAGTGGGAGGAAAGTAGAGCTTGATGAAGTACTACCTCTTGAAACAGTGAGTAGCGCAGCTCAGGAAAATGTTCCTGTGGTGCCAGCACCGACAAGAGAGGAAGTTAATGATGATGATCAAGATACTCCGGATCAAGCTCCTACTGAACTTCGAAGGTCCACAAGGACACGTTCCGCACCAGAGTGGTACGACAACCCTGTCTTGGAAATCATGTTGTTAGACAACGGTGAACCTTCGAACTATGAAGAAGTGATGGCGGGCCCAGATTCCAACAAATGGCTTGAAGCCATGCAATCCGAGATAGAATCCATGTATGAAAACAAAGTATGGACTTTGACAGACTTGCCCGATGATCGGCGAGCAATAGAAAACAAATGGATCTTTAGGAAGAAGACGGACGCGGATGGTAATGTTACCATCTATAAAGCTTGACTTGTCGCTAAGGGTTATCGACAAGTTCAAGGGGTTGACTACGATGAGACATTCCTCCGTAGCGAAGTGAAGTCCGTCTGAATCATGTTAGCAATTGCCGCATACTATGATTATGAGATATGGCGGATGGGCGTCAAAACGGCATTCCTTAACGGACATCTTAAGGAAGAACTGTATATGATGCAGCCGGAAGGTTTTGTCGATCCTAAGAATGCTAACAAAGTATGCAAGCTCCAGCAATCCATTTATGGGCTGGTGCAAGCATCTCGGAGTTGGAACATTCGCTTTGATGAGATGATCAAAGCGTTTGGGTTTATGCAGACTTATGGAGAAGCCTGCGTTTACAAGAAAGTGAGTGGGAGCTCTGTAGCATTTCTCTGTAACGACCAAATCTCGAAGGATTTGAGTCTCTGTGCTTACCGTGCTAGTCCCTGGATCGAACTCGCTAGCACACACAGTATAGATGAATACCAGAATAGCAAGTGCATCATTTATGACAACGTATGATCCAGAATGTATAAAATAAAACAATCTGCATAGCACTTGGCTAGCTTTATTCAATCAAACAGCGGAAAGTAGCGAGAAAATAACGATGAGTCCCATCATAGCCCATGGCGATCTTTGAGTGCTGAGACTCGCGACCCTAACGGTACCTTACTCGTCGTCGAATATCCTGCAACATGAGATGTTGCAGCCATATAGGTCAATACTTTGAATGTCTTGGCAAGTTACAGGGAGTAATAATATAGCAGACCTACATGTATATGCATAGTACAACAAAGGAAGGCTTGAGGGTTTATTTTGCATAAAGCTGATTTTATCCTAATAACTACCTAATAGTCAAGTTTTTATTTAGTTCTTTTATTACTACAATTAAATACACAAGGTTGAGTTGGCAAAATCAACTCCAACCTACCCTTTATTAAGTTGCCCACAAATATTATTAAGTGTCACATCTGTCAAGATCATCCAACAAGCTGTAATGGCATAGTGGCTCAAATTTACCCATAACCGGGGCACGGCTAATCATGATTAGTTTTAATACTCTGCAGAGTTTAGTACGCTTTACCCATGGACCCAATCCGAAGATTGAGGCGAAGTCTTTGAAGCGATCCCTAGTCCCAACAGAGGCCCATCCCAACTATTATATCTACATCTGCTTTGGCACATCCGGGTAAGGGTTCCACAACCGATCAACTAAGCGAGCCCATATAGCCAAGTGGCGCACATGGAAGCTACTAGTCACTAAGTCATGTTCGATCTTTTTGAACACAGGCGGCCGTCCACTTACATTCGGAGGTAAAAACCATGATGTTCTTGAAACCACCCTTCAATACCAATTCCGCCCAGAGGTGAATTAAGTCCTCAATTACTACTCAATTTGATTATATTTATAATCCTCACATAATCTCAATGTATACACGAACCACCCCCGTCTACAAAGCATAGCAAACTACAACTACCACGATTTGCAAAAGACGGGAAGATAGCTCAACATCATATAGCAAAATAATATAGCATTCCTATACATGCATAAATTCATAGTGTGATATAACTACATGCATAGAAAACAATAGGTAAAGGATGATCAACATGTAACTTGCCTTGGTTCTGGTTCAAAAAGTCACACTCCTGACAATAGTTCGCGTCGCACTCTGGACAATCTACACGTTTCACACAATTCAACAAATCAATCATCGGAACACGAATAGAACCAAAATAAAACCAACAGCAAGAAAATTATTTCAAAAACACAACAACAGCAGCATGACAGCACCTAAATTGCACTACGGTCACAACGCAAAAAGAATCAATTGATTCCGATGAACGGTTTGAGAGTTATGGCCTCCGGAAGGTTTAATTCAAATTCAAACGAATTCAAATTTAAACAGTGCAAACATGTGCAAAGTTGGTACTGTGATATTGTGCTGATTTTTGTGAGATCATAGGAAAAAGAATTACCTAATTTGGGTATACTGAATAAAAGCTATAGCTATTTGAAGTTTAGGTGAAAAACTAAAAATAAAACAAAAGGGAAAACAGAAAACTCCTGCACAGCCGTGCGTGTACTGTAGCTGCTTGCCACGTGTCAGTTCGTGATTGGCCAAAGGCTCCTGTGCGCGTGCGTGCTCACCAGAAAGAGAGGACGGCGGCGGCGGTCTCGGGCGTTGGCGGCGGCGCTGCTCCGGTGGGTCTCCGGCGAAAACGAAGGGACGTACGGGTGTGGCGGTGAGTGGCGGAGGTGGTGGTGGTGTTCAACGACGGCGAGGACCTCCTCTGTGGCTGCGGTGGCGGGGTGAACACGGCGTGCTCCGGCGCCGGCGGACGAGCTTGAGTTGCTCGCTGCGGTGTGCTCTGGTCCACAGAAGCGAGTCAAAACGCGGGCAACCGAACGGGAAAAACGAAGGAAGCAGGCGGAGCGGCTCCAAGCGTTCTTACGGCGGCGCAATCGTCCGGCGAACGGCTGCGGCGGCGGAGCTCCTCGCGAGATCGGGTTTCGCCCTGCAGCTGCGTGCGGCGAGCGGATGAATCGGGAGAAAGGGTGCGGCGTTCCTCGCGGAGGCTGGCTCGCGTGCGGTGCCCTGAAAAGTCACGGGGTCGAACAGGGGCGCAGATCGACTCGGGCTCGGGATGCTGTGCGACATGCCATGTCTCCGGCTCGGGAAGAGGACGAACAGCGCTGGTCGGGCGATGCGGGCTGGCACGGGCGAAGCGATCGACTTACCACTTCGCGATCATGAAGCGAAGCGAGCTGGTGGTTGGCGGTTGAAATTTGGCGGGAGGGGATCAGGGCTTGATCTTGGGTTAGGTGGGCAGCGGCGTCAATTAAATTTGGTGGGTAGCTGGCTGGCGGCTGTTTTTTTTAGAACACAAAACTACAGAAACACAAATAACTAAAATAAAATAACCACAATAAAAACTAAACAAAAATATAGAGACACACAGTAAAATATATACTACTAATATAAACTACAGGAACAATAGTTCCTCACCTAATGCAATTTTAGAAAATCATTTTTATGCAATAGGCCACTCAAACAGCAAAATAACATACAATTAAAATATTTTGGAGACTAATAAAAATACCAGAACGTAACAGATGAACTGGAAATAATATTCTTGACATTATGAACATTTTTAAACAGGGGAGAAGTCATGTTATCTCCACTCCAATAAATTGCCTTTAGTTGCATAATGAAAAGAATATTGCAGAAGAGCAAATAATGCATGGAAAATATGATATGCATATGTATGGTCTAATAACATCCTAATTTAGGAAAATTGGGATGTTACAAACCTACCCCCCTTAAGATGAATCTCGCCCTCGAGATTCGGGCTGGCTAGCGAATGGGTGTGGGTGATCCTGCTTGAGATCTTCCTCTCGTTCCCAGGTAGCTTCCTCCTCTGTATGATGATCCCATTGAACCTTACATAACTTGATTGTTTTGGTGCGAGTAACTCTCTCTGCTGTCTCCAGAATCTTAACAGGTTTCTCCTCATATGTCAAATCACTCTCCAACTGAATTGCCTCAAGTGGCACTGTGTCCCTCAATGGAACATCCATCATCTCTGCATGACACTTCTTCAACTGAGATACATGAAACACATCGTGAACTCCTGACAAGGATTCTGGCAACTCCAGCTGATAAGCTACCTCTCCTCTACGCTCCAAGTTCATGTAAGGCCCCACAAAACGTGGTGCTAACTTACCCTTAATTCCAAACCTCTTAATTCCACGAAGTGGTGAAACTCTAAGATATGCACGGTCTCCTACCTCATATGTCACCTCCTTACGTTTCGCATCTGCATAACTCTTCTGTCTGGACTGTGCTATCTTCAGTCTATCACGAATCAACTTGACCTTCTCCTCAAGATCTCGATCAAGTCCGCCCAAAGGCGGCGCTCTCCAACCTCATCCCACATCAATGGTGTCCTGCACTTTCTGCCATACAATACCTCGAATGGTGCCATCTTCAGACTAGCCTGGTAACTGTTATTATATGAGAACTCTGCATAAGGTAAATTATCATCCCAACTGGACCCATAGTCCAAAGCACAAGCTCTCAACATATCCTCCAAAATCTGATTTACCCTCTCATCGCCCATACATGCGTGGATGGAAAGCATCTTGAACTCCACTGGTGCCCAAGGATTCATGCAAGCGGCGCCAAAATTTGGATGTGAACTGAGTACCTCTATCAGACACTACCTTCCTTGGAACTCCATGCAGACAAACAATTTTAGACATATAAATCTTTGCTAGTGACCTTTGGTATAAGTAGTCTTTACCGGGATGAAGTGAGCAACTTTAGTCAAACGATCAACAACTACCCAAATAGAATCATAACTTTGACCGAGTCTGGGTAGACCTGTAATAAAATCCATACCAATCTCATCCCACTTCCAATCGGTATAGGCAATGGCTGTAACAAACCTGCTGGTCTCGATGTTTCCTTTAACTCTCTCGCACACATCACATGTTGCAATATATCCACAATTTCCCTCTTGAGCTAGGCCACCAAAATCTTTCCCTCAAATCCAAATACATCTTAGTATTACGGGTGAATAGAATAAGGTGAATCATCGCCTCCTGAAGAATCAACTTCCTGATATCTGCATCCTGAGGTACACAAATACGCTTCTCAAACCATATGGCCCCATATTCATCCTCATGGAAACCTACGCTTTACCTTTAACCATGTTCTCTTTTATCTCAGCAATCTCCTTATCACCCTTTTGAGCTTCTCGATCTGTCAAGCAAAGTAGGCTTTACCTCAAGTGTTGCTAAATATCCCTTAGGAACCATCTCCAACCTGAGATTCCTGAATTGTTCACATAACTCGGGTGGCATATTATCAATATTAATTGCATTAGCATGGCTCCTACGACTCAATGCATCAGCAACAACATTAGCCTTACCAGGATGATACTGCACATTCAAATCATAATCCTTAATAAGCTCCAACCATCTCCTCTGCCTGAGGTTCAAATCTTTCTGAGTAAAGATATACTTCAAGCTCTTATGATCAGTAAATATATCACAACGATTACCAATAAGGTATGGCCTCCAAGTTTTCAATGCATGCACAACTGAGGCTAACTCCAAATCATGTGTAGGATAATTATGCTCATGATTCTTAAGTCGACGTGAAGCATATGAAACAACTTTACCTTCTGCATCAAAACACTCCCAAGTCCTTGACGAGAAGCATCACAATATACCGGAAGTCGTTATGTATATCCGGTAGAGTTAAGGCTGGTCTTTGTAACCAAACGCTGCTTCAATTCTCGAAAGCTGGCTTCACATTCATCAGTCCAAACAAACTTCTTCTCTTTCTTCAACAATTCAGTCATAGGCTTTGCAATCTTGGAAAAGTTTTCAATAAACCTCCTGTAATAACCTGCAAGGCCCAAAAAGCTGCGAATCTCCCCAACTGTCGTGGGTGTCTCCCACTCTGTAACTGCAGCAACCTTAGATGGATCAACTTCAACTCCCTTACGACACAACATGTCCAAGGAAAGCTACCTCATCCAGCCAAAACTCACATTTGCTGAACTTGGCATACAACCGATGTTCCTCAATTTCTCCAATACCAAACGTAGATGCACCTCATGCTCTTGCTTATTCTTGGAGAACACCAATATATCATCAATGAAAACAACCACAAATTTATCCAAGAACTCCATAAACACCTTGTTCATCATATTCATGAAGTATGCAGGAGTGTTAGTCAATCCAAATGACATAACAGTATATTCATACAACCCATACCTCGTGGTGAAAGCAGTCTTTGGAATATCTTGCTCACGAATCTTCAATTGATGATAACCAGAACGAAGATCAATTTTAGAGAACACAGTAGCTCCCTCCAACTGGTCAAACAGATCATTTATCATAGGCAAAGGATACTTATTCTTAATGGTTACCTCATTCAGAGAACGATAATCAACACACATCCTCAAAGTCCCATCCTTCTTCTCCACAAACAAAACTGGAGCTCCCCAAGGTGATGAACTTGGGCGAATAAATCCTTGTGCCTGCAATTCTCTTATCTGCTTCTTCAATTCCTCCAACTCTTGAGGAGGCATTCTATATGGTCTCTTTGCAATAGGTCCAGTGCCTGGTATTAAATCAATAAGAAACTCAATATCCCTATCTGGTGGCATACCTGGCAACTCCTCTGGAAACACATCTGGATAATCCCTCACAACTGGCACCTCTTCCAGGCTACCCCCCTTAAGAGAGTTCACCTGCACCTGATTATGCTTATACTTACACACATATTTGATCCTCTTCCCTCCTGGTGCACTGAGAGTAATAGATCGACTAGCACAATCAATACGACCTTTATATAATTGCAACCAATCCATACCCAAAATAATATCCAGACCTTGTGACTTCAATATAATCAAATCCGTAGGAAACTCATGCTTCCCAATAGACAAAGTCAACTGATGACAACCAACACCTGCTATCATCTCAGCTCCTGGGGAACTCACTCTAATAGGCATACTAAGGGTTTTGGTTGGCAAGAATAGATGAGTCATAGATATAATAGGGCCAAAGACTATGTATATATAAATATATTCTACCCATATGCATAATATGATCAAGGCAACAAAACACAACAACGAATAACACCAACAAACAAACAACAAACAACAACAATATGATAATATTATATATATATAGTCGAATAATTTCGACAAGATATAATTTAACAAACAAACTACCAATCAAGCAAACAATCTAGTATCTTCATACCACGAAAGTGGGCATAATCAGATACGCTAACACGATAACGTTGCAATATAAAACAAGCATGAATGGTGGTCTCAGCACTAGTTCCTACTTAACTGGTCAACATACTTGAGGGGCTTAACTAATAAACAGTAAGAAGTATAACTAGTTGACAAAATAATTTTCACTCATATGGCTTTTCTAATCCATTTTCTAGGGTCACGTCCTACAATCAACACACTGCTCTGATGCCATCTGTAACGACCAAATCTCGAAGGATTTGAGTCTCTGTGCTTACCGTGCTAGTCCCTGGATCGAACTCGCTAGCACACACAGTATAGATGAATACCAGAATAGCAAGTGCATCATTTATGACAACGTATGATCCAGAATGTATAAAATAAAACAATCTGCATAGCACTTGGCTAGCTTTATTCAATCAAACAGCGGAAAGTAGCAGAAAATAACGATGAGTCCCATCATAGCCCACTGGCGATGCTGAGTGCAGACTCGCGACCCTAACGGTACCTTACTCGTCGTCTGAATATCCTGCAACATGAGACGTTGCAGCCATATAGGTCAATACTTTGAATGTATTGGCAAGTTACACAGGAGTAATAATATAGCAGACCTACATGTATATGCATAGTACAACAAAGGAAGGCTTGAGGGTTTATTTTTGCATAAAGCTGATTTTATCCTAATAACTACCTAATAGTCAAGTTTTTATTTAGTTCTTTTATTACTACAATTAAATACACAAGGTTGAGTTGGCAAAATCAACTCCAACCTACCCTTTATTAAGTTGCCCACAAATATTATTAAGTGTCACATCTGTCAAGATCATCCAACAAGCGTAATGGCATAGTGGCTCAAATTTACCCATAACCGGGGCACGGCTAATCATGATTAGTTTTAATACTCTGCAGAGTTTAGTACGCTTACCCATTGGACCCAATCCGAAGATTGAGGCGAAGTCTTTCGAAGCAGATCCCCTAGTCCCAACAGAGGCCCATCCCAACTATTATATCTACATCTGCTGGCACATCCGGGTAAGGGTTCCACAACCGATCAACTAAGCGAGCCCATATAGCCGGTGGCGCACATGGAAGCTACTAGTCACTAAGTGCATCGATCTTTTTGAACACAGGCGGCCGTCCACTTACATTCAGAGGGTAAAACCATGATGTTCTTGAAACCACCCTTCAATACCAATTCCGCCCAGAGGTGAATTAAGTCCTCAATTACTACTCAATTTGATTATATTTATAATCCTCACATAATCTCAATGTATACACGAACCACCCCCGTCTACAAAGCATAGCAAACTACAACTACCACGATTTGCAAAAGACGGGAAGATAGCTCAACATCATATAGCAAAATAATATAGCATTCCTATACATGCATAAATTCATAGTGTGATATAACTACATGCATAGAAAACAATAGGTAAAGGATGATCAACATGTAACTTGCCTTGGTTCTGGTTCAGAAAGTCACACTCCTGACAATAGTTCGCGTCGCACTCCGGACAATCTACACGTTTCACACAATTCAACAAATCAATCATCAGAACACGAATAGAACCAAAATAAAACCAACAGCAAGAAAATCATTTCAAAAACACAACAACAGCAGCATAACAGCACCTAAATTGCACTACGGTCACAACGCAAAAAGAATCAATTGATTCCGATGAACGGTTTGAGAGTTATGGCCTCCGGAAGGTTTAATTCAAATTCAAACGAATTCAAATTTAAACAGTGCAAACATGTGCAAAGTCGGTACTGTGATATTGTGCTGATTTTTGTGAGATCATAGGAAAAAGAATTACCTAATTTGGGTATACTGAATAAAAGCTATAGCTATTTGAAGTTTAGGTGAAAAACTAAAAATAAAACAAAAGGGAAAACAGAAAACTCCTGCACAGCCGTGCGTGTACTGTAGCTGCTTGCCACGTGTCAGTTCGTGATTGGCCAAAGGCTCCTGTGCGCGTGCGTGCTCACCAGAAATAGAGGACGGCGGCGGCGGTCTCGGGCGTTGGCGGCGGCGCTGCTCCGGTGGGTCTCCGGCGAAAACGAAGGGACGTACGGGTGCGGCGGTGAGTGGCGGAGGTGGTGGTGGTGTTCAACGACGGCGAGGACCTCCTCTGCGGCTGCGGTGGCGGGGTGAACACGGCGTGCTCCGGCGGCGGCGGACGAGCTTGAGTTGCTCGCTGCGGTGTGCTCTGGTCCACAGAAGCGAGTCAAAACGCGGGCAACCGAACGGGAAAAACGAAGGAAGCAGGCGGAGCGGCTCCAAGCGTTCTTACGGCGGCGCAATCGTCCGGCGAACGGCTGCGGCGGCAGAGCTCCTCGCGAGATCGGGTTTCGCCCTGCTGCTGCGTGCGGCGAGCGGATGAATCGGGAGAAAGGGTGCGGCGTTCCTCGCGGAGGCTGGCTCGCGTGCGGTGCCCTGAAAAGTCACGGGGTCGAACAGGGGCGCAGATCGACTCGGGCTCGGGCGCGGTGCGACACAGCGGTCTCCGGCTCGGGGAAGAGGACGAACAGGCGCGGGTCGGCCGATCTGGGTCGAACGCAGGCGAAGCGTCTGACTTATTGCCAGCGATCATGAAGCGAAGCGGCTCTGGGGCTGGCGGTTGGTTGGCGGCGCTGGGGATCTGGGGTGGGCAGAAGGCGTTGTTATGTGGGCATGGCGTCGGCTGGTGGTGGGTAGTGGCTGGCGGCTGTTTTTTTAGAACACAAAACTACAGAAACACAAATAACTAAAATAAAATAACCACAATAAAAACTAAACAAAAATATACAGACACACAGTAAAATATATACTACTAATATAAACTACAGGAACAATAGTTCCTCACCTAATGCAATTATAGAAAATCATTTTTATGCAATAGGCCACTCAAACAGCAAAATAACATACAATTAAAATATTTTGGAGACTAATAAAAATACCAGAACGTAACAGATGAACTGGAAATAATATTCTTGACATTATGAACATTTTTAAACAGGGGAGAAGTCATGTTATCTCCACTCCAATAAATTGCCTTTAGTTGCATAATGAAAAGAATATTGCAGAAGAGCAAATAATGCATGGAAAATATGATATGCATATGTATGATCTAATAACATCCTAATTTAGGAAAATTGGGATGTTACATCCACAAGGACACGTTCCGCACCAGAGTGGTACGACAACCCTGTCTTGGAAATCATGTTGTTAGACAACGGTGAACCTTCGAACTATGAAGAAGTGATGGCGGGCCCAGATTCCAACAAATGGCTTGAAGCCATGCAATCCGAGATAGAATCCATGTATGAAAACAAAGTATGGACTTTGACAGACTTGCCCGATGATCGGCGAGCAATAGAAAACAAATGGATCTTTAAGAAGAAGACGGACGCGGATGGTAATGTTACCATCTATAAAGCTTGACTTGTCGCTAAGGGTTATCGACAAGTTCAAGGGGTTGACTACGATGAGACATTCCCTCCCGTAGCGAAGCTGAAGTCCGTCTGAATCATGTTAGCAATTGCCGCATACTATGATTATGAGATATGGCAGATGGACGTCAAAACGGCATTCCTTAACGGACATCTTAAGGAAGAACTGTATATGATGCAGCCGGAAGGTTTTGTCGATCCTAAGAATGCTAACAAAGTATGCAAGCTCCAGCAATCCATTTATGGGCTGGTGCAAGCATCTCGGAGTTGGAACATTCGCTTTGATGAGATGATCAAAGCGTTTGGGTTTATCTTGAGACTTATGGAGAAGCTGCGTTTACAAGAAAGTGAGTGGGAGCTCTGTAGCATTTCTCATATTATATGTAGATGACATACTCTTGATGGGAAATGATATAGAACTTTTGGACAACATTAAGGCCTACTTGAATAAGTGTTTTTCGGTGAAGGACCTTGGAGAAGCTGCTTACATATTAGGCATCAAGATCTATAGGGACGGATCGAGGCGCCTCATAGGTCTTTCACAAAGCACATACCTTGATAAGATTTTGAAGAAGTTTAAAATGGATCGATCGAAGAAAGGGTTCTTGCTCAGATTGCAAGATGTGAGATTGAGCTCGGCTCAATGCCCGACCACGGCAAAAGATAAAGAAGAGATGAGTGTCATCCCTATGCTTCAGCCATAGGATCTACTATGTATGCCATCTTGTGTACTGGACTGATGTAAACCTTGCCGTAAGTTTGGTAGGAAGGTACCAAAGTAATCCCGGCAAGGAACACTGGACAGCGGTCAAGAATATCCTGAAGTACTTGAAAAGGACAAAGGACATGTTTTTCATTTATGGAGGTGACAAAGAGCTCGTCGTAAAGGGTTACGTCGACGCTAGCTTCAACACAGATCTGGATGACTCTAAGTCACAAACCGGATACGTGTATATGTTGAATGGTGGAGCAGTAAGCTGGTGCAGCTCCAAGCAGAGCGTCGTGGCGTGATCTACATGTGAAGCGGAGTACATGGCGGCCTCAGAGGCAGCGCATGAAGCAATTTGGGTGAAGGAGTTCATGACCGACCTAGGAGTCATACCCAATGCGTTGGGGCCGATCTAACTCTTCTATGACAACACTGGAGATATTGCCCTTGCCAAGGAGCCCAGGTTTCACAAGAAGACCAGGCACATCAAGCATCGTTTCAACTTTATCCGTGATGGAGACATAGATATTTGCAAAGTACATACGGATCTGAATGTCGCAGATCCGTTGACTAAACCTCTTCCGCGAGCAAAACATGATCAACACCAGAACTCTATGGGTGTTCAATTCATCACAATGTAACTAGATTATTGACTCTAGTGCAAGTGGGAGACTGTTGGAAATATGCCCTAGAGGCAATAATAAAAGGATTATTATATTTCCTTGTTCATGATAATTGTCTATTATTCATGCTATAACTGTGTTATCCGGAAATCATAATACACGTGTGAATACATATACCTTAATATGTCCCTAGTAAGCCTCTAGTTGACTAGCTCATTGATCAACAGATAGTCATGGTTTCCTGACTATGGACATTAGATGTCGTTGATAACGGGATCACGTCATTAGGAGAATGATGTGATGGGCAAGACCCAATCCTAAGCATAGCACAAGATCGTGTAGTTCGTTTTACTAGACCTTTTCCAATGTCAAGTATCTTTTCCTTAGACCATGAGATCGTGTAACTCCCGGATACCGTAGGAGTGCTTTGGGTGTACCAAATCTCTGGGCCCACTCGGTAATGCATCATCATAATGAGCTCAAAGTGACCAAGTGTCTGGTCACGTGATCATGCATTACGGTACGAGTAAAGTGACTTGCCGCTAACGAGACTGAACGAGGTATTGGGATACCGACGATCGAGTCTCGGGCAAGTAACGTACCGATCGACAAAGGGAATTGTATACGGGGTTGCTTAAATCCTCGACACTGTGGTTCATCCGATGAGATCATCGAGGAGCATGTGGGAGCCAACATGGGTATCCATATCCCGCTGTTGGTTATTGACCGGAGAGTCGTCTCGGTCATGTCTGCATGTCTCCCGAACCCGTAGGGTCTACACACTTAAGGTTCGGTGACGCTAGGGTTGTATGAATATGAGTATGCAGCAAACCGAAAGTTGTTCGGAGTCCCGGATGAGATCCCGGACGTCACGAGGAGTTTTGGAATGGTCCGGAGGTAAAGAATAATATATAGGAAGTGCAGTTTCGGCCATCGGGAGAGTTTCGGGGGTTACCGGTATTGTACTGGGACCACCGGAAGGGTCCCGGGGGTCCACCGGATGGGGCCACCTATCCCGGAGGGCCCCGTGTGCTGAAGTGGGGAGGGGACCAGCCCCTGGTGGGCTGGTGCGCCCCCCCTGGGGCCCCCTCTACGCCTAGGGTTGTGAACCCTAGGGGAGGGCGCGCCTCCACTTGCCTTGGGGGGCACTACAACCCCCTTGGCCGCCCCCTAGAGATCCCATTTCTAGGGCCGGCGCCCCCCTGGGGGCCTATATAAAGGAGGGGGGAGGAAGGGCAGCCGCACCCTAAAGTCTTGGCGCCTCCCTCTCCCCTGCTACACCACTCCCTCTCACAGGAAGCTCGTGGCTCTGCGGAACTGGTGTATCCACCCACGTCGTCGTCAGGTTGCTGGATCTTCATCAACCTCTCCTTCCCCTTCTTTGGATCAAGAAGGAGGAGGCGTCATCTGCTCCGACGCGTGTGTTGAGCGCGGAGGTGCTGTCCGTTCGGCACTTGGTCATCGGTGATTTGGATCACGACGAGTACGACTCCCTCAACCCCGTTCTCTTGAACGCTTCCGCTCGCGATCTACAAGGGTATGTAGATGCACTCCCATCACTCGTTGTAGATGAACTCATAGATGGATCTTGGTGAAACCATAGGAATTTTTTATTTTCTACAATGTTCCCCAACACTTTTAAAGGCGGTGCTGCTACTAATTATCAGTAGCGCTTGGGAAGAAAGAGCGCTGCTACTATGCACATAGCAGTAGCGTTGTACTTATAAAACACGCTACTACTATAATTGCCAGACAGTTGCCGGCAGGCTAGGCATACTAGTAGCGCTCATACGTAAAAAGCGCTACTGCTATTGTGCTTAGCAGTAGCGATGGTTATGAACCAGCGCTACTACTACGGGCACCTTATCCCCACCCCGGCCCGCGCTCGTCCTCAGTCTCCCCTTCACATTCTCACTCGCTCACTCCGCCACGCGCCGTTGCCGCCGTCTCCCAACGTCGCCCACCGTCGCCGCTGTCACCCACCAGCGCCCACAAGGTATCTGCCTCCTCCCCCCTCCCTCCTCCTCTCGCCGCCCTCCTCTTTCCTCCCTTGGATGACCCTCTCTCTCCTCCTTCCTCCCGCCGGTGCCCCTCCTCCCTCCTCCGACCGCCCTGCTCCCTCGTCCCTCCTCCCACTGCCCTCCTCTCTCCTTCCTACCCCAGCCGCCCGAAGCCCTCGCTCCCTCCTCCTCCTCCTCCTCCCACCTCTCTTTGTATTAAAATTTAGGTATATAATTTTTAGTAAAATAAATTAGTAATAGAACTTTTTAGGTATTATGCTATATGTAAATGTATTATGCTATATGAGATTTTTTAGTAAATGTAGTTTTTTAATAGAATTAGAAAAAATAAGTAAATGTAGGTCTTTTGAATAGAATAGGAAATTTTTAGTAAAATTTCTTCTTTTGAATAGAATAGAAAATTAGTAAATGTAGAATAGAACAGAAAATTAGAAAAATTTTAGTAAATGTAAGTCTTTTGAATACAATAGATTTTTTTATTCGTTCGATGTCGTTATCAAATAAAATATGAAAATGCCCACGTCGATGATTAGAACTAGGGTTTATGAGGACATATAGATAGATGGATGGATGGACAGATGTTAGGGCTAGAACTAGGGTATTTTTAGTAAATGTATAGGTCTTTTCAATTTTTAGGGTTAGAATAAGGTATTTTTAGTAAATGTTAGGGCTAGAACTAGGATGTTTTAGTAAATGTATAATGTTTCTGTTTATATTTTTTTTGCAAAAATCAAGGAGCCCCTGCATCATCCCCGCCGTTGTCCCCATCACCGATCACCTCCGACCTTGAGGTGAGACCAGCCAAATCCCCATGTCGATGATGATGTAGATGTTTTGATAGTTGTAGTAGAGTAGTAACTACATGAGTAGCTGTGACAATGTTCATGGAATAGTAGATTTTCAATGTAGGTCTTTCAAATATGATGGAGATTTAGAAATGTGATATGTAGTGTTCTGTAGTAATAGTGCTTGCCCAAGTGCCCTATGTTTGCAGGGAACACCTCACAGTGGCCTATGTTTTGCCGGAGTGTTGATTCATTTCTGTTCCGGCAAATTTCAGGCGCTCGATATGTCCTATTTTAGCAAAGGTCATGCCAGATTTTTCCATGAATTTTAGCATGACTTGTGCTAGAATATGTAGGAAATATCGAGTGCTCCGGATTGCTAGAAAGAGAATTAAACAACATTTCGAGTTGACTTTAAGTCTGTTGGGGCTCCATACATGACAGTCAAAAAATCAATGAGGGAGAGTCTCCACCATATATGAGAGAAGAAGAAAGTCGATTGTTGTCATGGGGGTAGCTGCTCCTTCTCCTTGTGCTAGACCTTTGTTATGCACTAGGGGAAGGAGGAGTAGCGACCATCATCGACGGTGGAGCTAGGTTTGTGTTCTCCTCTCCCTCCTCCGCCCCGTGAGCTAGGTTTCCTCCCTCCCTCGCCGTCGGCCTTCCTAGGCCCCCGCCGCCGCCAGACGCCGGCTGCCTCCACCCCCCGCCCCCCTCTCCCTCCTCACAGATCCACCCCGTGCCGCCTCCCCGGGAGGTGGCCGCTGAGGGAGTCCTGGATTAGGGGGTATCTGGACAGCCGGACTGTATACTTTGTCCGGACTGTTGGAGCGTGAAGATACAAGACTCAAGACTCTGTACCGTGTCCGGATGAGACTCTCCTTTGCGTGGAAGACAAGCTTGGCGATCCGGATATTATATTTCCTTCTTTGTAACCGACTCCACGTAAACCCTAGCCCTCTCCGGTGTCTATATAAATCGGAGAGGTTGGTCCTTAGAGGAACGATCACAATCATAATCAGCATAAGCTAGCTTCTAGGGTTTAGCCTCTACGATCTCGTGGTAGATCAACTCTTGTACTACTCATATCATCAATATCAATCAAGCAGGAAGTAGGGTTTTACCTCCATCGAGAGGGCCCGAACCTGGGTAAACATTGTGTCCCTTGCCTCCTGTTACCATTAGCCTAAGACGCACAGACCGGAACCCCTACCCGAAATCCACCGATTTTGACACCGACAGCCAGGGTGGCGCGAGCCCCTCCACCTTTGGCCGCCCCCTTTCGCCTTCCCACCCTGCCGCCGCTGACGGCGCCCCCGGCGCTTGGCCGGGTGGTGTTGGCGGCGGCGGGGCCTACCTGTCCCCCAGCGGCTGGCCTGCCGGGCATGGGGCGGCGGCGGTGCTCCTCGGCTCAACGACGGCCCCGCGACCCAGTGGCAGTGGCCGGCGGCGCGCGAGGTGGTGGTGCGGCTCCTTGGCAGCGAGATGGCGAGGTGGCGCAGGTTGGCCGGCGGCGCGCCCCCGGCCCAGATCTGGGCTCTGTGGGCCCCATCTGGGTCCTAGCGGGCCGGCCCTCGGCGTGGCTTTGTCGTCGTCTGTGTGGTGGGGAGGAGGAGCAGCTCGGACGGGGGGCGGCAACGCCGACAACGTGCCTGTTTCAGCGCGACGGCGGGAGTTTTACAGGCACGGAGATCCCAGCCGGGCCTGTGGGCCCACGGGCCTGGTATGCTCCTGCTATTGTGTCTGGTCGGCTAATGTCGTTGACGGTGGAGGTTGTGCCCTCCCGCGTGCCGACGGTGTTGCGGCCCCTAGTCCCGGGTCCTATTCCCCGTTGTGCAGGCCTCACTTCATGGTGCCGCGGTGAGACGGATGGAGGCTTCATGACCATGGTGGCGCAAGATGGTGGTCGGTTTTGTGGCAGGCTCTGAAGCATCCGAGGTGAAGGTTGGGATCGGGGGAAACCCCTGTCGGCCTGTCCGACACCGACGCGGTGACGCTGGTGGGTGCCGCCGGACCTTCCTGGAGGGCGTCGAGGCGACCCTTCCTCTCGCCTGGTTGTAACGCCCTCGATGCGGCTATATCTCCCACGTGTCGAAGCACGACTTAAAGGCATAACCGCATTGAAAGCAATGTCGCAAGTGAGGTAATCTTCACACAACCCAAGTAATACATAAGGGAAAGAGATACATAGTTGGCTTACAATCGCCACTTCACACAAATACATGAATAAAGCATTACATCATCCAGATACAATCAAGGTCCGACTACGGAACCAAAATAAAAGAAGAACCCCAAATGCGATAAAGGTCCCGATCGACCCCAACTGGGCTCCACTCTTGATCAACTAGAGCGAAACAACACAAAGGGCAAGATCTTCATCGAGCTCCTCCTTGAGCTTAGTTCGTCACCTTTCGTAACATAGGCACCTACAAACTGGTTTTGGAAGTATCTGGTGAGCCACGAGGACTCGGCAATCCCATTACCATGGGTATCAAGACTAGCAAAGCTTAATGGGAAAGGAAGGGGTAAAGTGGTGAGGTTGCAGCAGCGGCTAAGCATATATGGTGGCTAACCAACGCAAATGAGAGCGAGAAGAGAATCAAGCGGAACGGTCGTCAACTAGCAATGATCAAGAGGTGATCCTGAACACCTACTTACGTCAAACATAACATAGAAACCGTGTTCACTTCCGGGACTCCGCCGAGAAGAAACCATCACGGCTACACACTCGGTTGTTGCATTTTAATTCGGATCAAGTGTCAAGTTATCTACAACCGGACATTAACAAACTCCCATCTGCCACATAACCGAGCACGGCTCTCGAAAGTTTAAACCCTGCAGGGTGTCCCAACAGCCCATGACAAGCTCTCGCGATCATCAAAGGAATAAACCTTCACCGAGACACTCCGATCGGACTCGGTATCCGGTACATCAAGACATTTCGACAATGGTAAAACAAGACCAGCAAAGCCGCCCGATCGCCGACAATCCCGATAGGAGCTGCACATATCTCGTTCTCGTGGCAACACGGATAGGTCAGCCTCACGAGTAAAACCAGCCCTCGAGTTGCCCGAGGTGGCCCATGATCTGCCGGTTCGGACCAACACTTAGACAAGCACCGGCCGGGGGCTAAAATAAAGATGACCCTCGAGAGAGCGACTCCCAAGGAAAAGATAGGTGGTGGTGAGGCAAATGGTAAAAGTCAATGTTGGGCCTTCTTTGGACAAGTTTTATTCAAAGCGAACCGTCGGGGGTCCCATAAATCACCCGATCGCGTTAGGAGCATAAAATCCGGGAACATAACACGGTATGACGGAAACTAGGGCGGCAAGAGTGGAACAAAACACGGGCATAAGGCCGAGCCTTCCACCCTTTACCAAATATATAGATGCATTAATAATATAAGAGATATTGTGATATCCCAACATAAACCCTGTCCACCATGGAGCAATCTTCAACTTCACCTGCAACTAGCAACGCTATAAGAGGGGCTGAGCAAAAGCGGTAACATAGCCAAACAACGGTTTGCATAGGAAAGGTGTCAAAGGTTAGAGGTTCATGGCAATATGGGATGGCTGGACAAACAGGTAAAGGGTAGCGCAGCATAGCGAAAGAACGAGGCAACTAGCATAGCAATGATAGTAGTGAAATCCAGGGTAGCGGTCATCTTGCCTGAAATCCCGCAAGGAAGAAGAACGAGTCCATGAAGAAGACAAACGGACGTAGTCGAACGAATCCTCACAACTCCGGAACGAAACCGAAGCTAACAAGAGAGGCAACCCGGAAAGAAACAAACAACATAGTAAACAACCATCACATAAACATGGCATGATCTCAACCAAGGATGATGCATGTCCGGTTTAAATATGCATGGCATGGCAAAGTGCACAAACAATCCTACAAATTAAGTGGAGCTCAATATGCAACGAGTTGCATATTGACAAAACACCACATCCGAGTTATTTAGTTCGCTCTCGGTTATGCTACTCATCAATGTTTAATGTTGTTAAACATGTCAAGGGGTGAAGCATAACAAAACTACCTACCTAGGCAAGTTTAAATGAGGCCGGAAACAACGAACAATAAGTCCGAAAAAACCTCATATGCAATTTAAGAATTTGCTACTGTTGTGCCCTAAAACCTATTTTAAGGTTGTTAAACAAGAAAATAAAGTGGACCATGTTAATCTAGGCATTTTTCCACCCCATTTACATATAAAGTTTATTTAAAACCGAGCTATGGTTATTTAGTTATGGCCGCGGAGGAGCTCGCCGCGGCAGGGAAGGAGGCGCGGCGCGCCGGGGCTGCTCCGGCGAGGCACCTTGATCTCCATCGTAGCATCGTTGTCGTCTCGCCAATCTTATGCTTCTACGACTATCTCTACCGCTTAGTGATAAAGTAAAGCATTACAGGGCGATTGCATTGCATACAATAAAGCGACAACCATATGGCTCCTGCCGATTGCGATAACCGGTTACAAAACATGATCATCTCATACAATAAAATATAGCATCACGTCTTGACCATATCACATCACAACATGCCCTGCAAAAACAAGTTAGGCGTCCTCTACTTTGTTGTTGCAAATTTTACGTGGCTGCTACGGGCTTAAGCAAGAACCAGTCTCACCTACGCATCAAAACCACAGCGATACTTCGTCAAATAGACTCCGTTTAACCTTCTCAAGGACGGGCGTAGCCACACTCGGTTCAACTAAAGTGAGAGAGACAGCACCCACCGGTCATCTTTAAGCAGCGAGTGCTCGAGCGGTGAAACCAGTCTCGCGAAGCGTCTGGCGTAATGTCGGTGCGGGCGCTTCATCTCACAATACCGCTGAACCAAAGTATGACATCTTTGGTAGGTAGTATGACTTGTATCGCCCACAACTCACTTGTGTTCTACTCGTGCAAAACATCAAACCATAAAAACCTAGGCTCGGATGCCTTTGTAGGGGAGCGTAGTAATTTCAAAAATTTTCCTACGCACACGCAAGATCATGGTGATGTATAGCAACGAGAGGGGAGAGTGTTGTCTACATACCCTTGTAGACCCGGCGGAAGCGATCTGGCAACGAGGAAGTAGTCGTCGTTCTCCTCGCGATCCGACCGATCCCGCGCCGTTACTCCGGCGCCCGAGTTCTTGACACACGTACAGCTCGATGGCGTCCCTCGTACTCGATCCAGCCGAGTGTCGAGGAGAGTTCGTCAAGACGACGGCGTGGTGACAATCTTGATGTTTCACGGTAGCGAGGCTTCGCCTAAGCTTGCGACGGTATAACCGAGGTGGAATATGGTGGAGGGGGCACCACACGGCTAAGGAACGATCTCACGATCAACTTGTGTGTTCCAAGGTGCCCCCCTGCCCCCGTATATAAAGGAGCAAGGGGGGAGGGGGCCGGCGGCCAAGGGAGGCGCGCCAAGGGAGTCCTACTCCCTCTGGGAGTAGGATTCCCCCAATCCTAGTTGGACTAGGATTCCCGGAGGGGGGAAAGAGAGAGAGGGGGGCCGGCCCCTTCTCTTAGTCCTAGTAGGACTAGGGAAGGGGGGGGAGGCGCGCGCCCACCTAGGGCTGGCCCCTTCTCCTTTCCACTAAGGCCCATCGAGGCCCATTTACCTCCCGGGGGGTTCCGGTAACCTCCGGTACTCGATAAATTCCGCCGCCGGAACCATTCCGAACTCCAAACATAGGCTTCCAATATATCAATCTTTATGTCTCGACCATTTCGAGACTCCTCGTCATGTCCGTGATCACATCCGGGATTCCGAACTCCTTCGGTACATCAAAATACATAAACTCATAATAAGCATCATCGAAACCTTAAGCGTGCGGACCCTACGGTTCGAGAACAATGTAGACATGACCTAGAACTATTCACGGTCAATAACCAACAGCGGGACCTGGATGCCCATATTGGTTCCTACATATTCTACGAAGATCTTTATCGGTCGGACCGCATAACAACATACGTTGTTCCTTTGTCATCGGTATGTTACTTGCCGAGATTCGATCGTCGGTATCCAATACCTAGTTCAATCTCGTTACGGCAAGTCTCTTTACTCGTTCCGTAATACATCATCTCACAACTAACTCATTAGTTGTAGTGCTTGCAAGGCTTAAGTGATGTGCATTACCGAGAGGGCCAGAGATACCTCTCCGGCAATCGGAGTGACAAAACCTAATCTCGAAATCGCCAACCCAACATCGCCTTTGGAGACACTGTAGTACTCCTTTATAATCACCCGATTCGTTGTGACGTTTGGTAGCACCAAAGTGTTCCTCCGTAAACGGAGTTGCATAATCTCATAGTTACAGGAACATGTATATGTCATGGATAAAAAGCAGTAGCAACATACTAAACGATCGTGTGCTAAGCTAAGGGAATGGGTCATGTCAATCAGATCATTCTACTAATGATGTGACCTTATTAATCAAATAACAACTCCTTGTTCATGGTTAGGAAACATAACCATCTTTGATTAACAAGCTAGTCAAGTAGAGGCATACTAGTGACACTCTGTTTGTCTATATATTCACACATGTATTATGTTTCCGGTTAATACAATTCTAGCATGAATAATAAACATTTATCATGATATGAGGAAATAAATAATAACTTTATTATTGCCTCTAGGGCATATTTCCTTCATCTCCCACTTGCACTAGAGTCAATAATCTAGATCACATCACCATGTGATTAACATCGATAGTTCACATCATCATGTGATTAACACCCATAGTTCACATCGCCATGTGACCAACACCCAAAGGGTTTACTAGATTCAGTAATCTAGTTCACATCGCTATGTGATTAACACCCAAAGAGTACTAAGGTGTGATCATGTTTTGCTTGTGAGAGAGTCTTAGTCAACGGGTCTTTCACATTCAGATCCGTTATGTATTTTGCAATTTTTCTATGTCTACAATGCTCGCACGAAGCTACTCTAGCTAATTGCTCCCACTTTCAATATGTATTTAGATCGAGACTTAGAGTCATCGGATCGTGTCAAAACTTGCATCGGCGTAACCCTTTACGATGAACCTTTTGTCACTTCCATAATCGAGAAACATATCCTTATTCCACTAAGGATAATTTTGACCGCTGTCCGATGATCTACTCCTAGATCACTATTGTATTCCTTGCTTGAAGCTCGGTGCAGGGTATACAATAGATCAGTACCTGACATGGCATACTTTATAGAAACTATGGCCAAGGCATAGTGAATGACTTTCATTCTTTTTCTATCTTCTGCTGTGGTCGTGTTTTGAGTCTTACTCAATTTCACACCTTGTAACACGAGCAAGAACTCTTTCTTTGACTGTTTCATTTTGAACTACTTCAAAATCTTGTCAAGGTATGTACTCATTGAAAAACTTATCAAGCATCTTGATCTATCTCTATAGATCTTGATGCTCAATATATAAGTAGCTTTACCGAGGTCTTTCTTTGAAAAACTCCTTTCAAAACACTTCTTTATGCTTTGCGAATAATTCTACATTATTTCCGATCTACAATATGTCATTCACATATACTTATCGAAATGTTGTAGTGCTCCCACTCACTTTTTAGTAAATCTGAGGCTTCACCATAAGTGCATACAAAACTATATGCTTTGATCAACTCATCAAAGCGTATATTCCAACTCGAGATGCTTGCACCAGTCCATAGATGGATCGCTGGAGCTTGCACACTTTGTTAGCTTCCTTTGGATCGAAAAAACCTTCGGTTGCATCATATACAACTCTTCCTCCGTAAAACCATTCAGAATGCAGTTTTACATCCATTTGCCAAATTTCATAAATTGTGGCAATTGCTAACATGATTCGGACAGACTTAAGCATCGCTACAGCTTGAGAAAATCTCATTGTAGTCAACATCTTGAACTTTGTCGAAAACCTTTTGCAACAAGTCGAGCTTTGTAGATAGTAACACTACTATCAGCGTCCGTCTTCCTCTTGAAGATCCATTTATTCTCTATGGTTTGCCGATCATCGGGCAAATCCATCAAAGTCCATACTTTGTTCTCATACATGGATCATATTTCAGATTTCATGGCCTCAAACCATTTTGCGGAATCTGGGCTCATCATCGCTTCCTCATAGTTCGTAGGTTTGTCATGGTCAAGTAACACGACCTCCAGAACAGGATTACCGTACCACTCTGGTGCGGATCTCACTCTGGTTTACCTACGAGATTCGGTAGTAACTTGATCTGAAGTTACATGATCATCATCATTAGCTTCCTCACTAATTGGTGTAGTAGTCATAGGAACAGATTTCTGTGATGAACTACTTTCCAATAAGGAAGAAGGTACAATTACCTCATCAAGTTCTACTTTCCTCCCACTCACTTCTTTCGAGAGAAACTCCTTCTCTAGAAAGGATCCATTTATTAGCAACGAATGTTTTGCCTTCGGATCTGTGATAGAAGGTGTACCCAACATTTCCTTTGGGTATTCTATGAAGACGCACTTCTCGATTTGGGTTCGAGCTTATCAGGATGAAACTTTTTCACATAAGCGTCGCAGCCCCAAACTTTAAGAAACGACAACTTTGGTTTCTTGCTAAACCACAGTTCATATAGTGTCGTCTCAACGGATTTAGATGGTGCCCTATTTAACGTGAATGCAGCTGTCTCTAATGCATGATCCCAAAACGATATTGGTAAATCGGTAAGAAACATCATAGATTGTACTATATCCAATAAAGTACGGTTATGACGTTCGGACACACCATTATGATGTGGTGTTCCAGGTGGCATGAATTTGTGAAACTATTCCACATTGTTTTAATTGAAGACCAAACTCGTAACTCAAATATTCATCTCCACGATCAGATCGCAGAAACTTTATTTTCTTGTCACGATGATTTTCCACTTCACTCTGAAATTCTTTGAACATTTCAACTATTTCAGACTTATGTTTCATCAAGTAGATATACCCATATCTGCTCAAATCATCTTGTGAAGGTCAGAAAATAACGATACTTGCCACGAGCATCAACACTCATTGGATCGCATACATCGGTATGTATTATTTCCAATAAGTCAGTAGCTTGTTCCATTGTTCCGGAGAACGGAGTTTTAGTCATCTTGCCCATGAGGCACGGTTCGCAAGTGCCAAGTGATTCATAATCAAGTGACTCCAAAAGTCCATCAAGATGGAGTTTCTTCATGCGCTTTACACGATATGACCTAAACGGCAAGTGCCACAAATAAGTTGCACTATCATTATTAACTTTGCATCTTTTGGTTTCAATATTATGAATATGTGTATCACTACGATCGAGATCCCATGAACCATTTTCATTGGGTGTGTAACCATATAAGGTTTTATTCATGTAAACAGAATAACAGTTTATTCTCTTACTTAAATGAATAACCGTATTGCAATAAACATGATCAAATCATATTCATGCTCAACGCAAACACCAAATAACATTTATTTAGGTTCAACACTAATCCCGAAAGTATAGGGAGTGTGCGATGATGATTATATCAATCTTGAAACTACTTTCAACACACATCGTCACTTCACTCTTAACTAGTTTCTGTTTATTCTGCAACTCCCGTTTCGAGTTACTACTCTTAGCAACTGAACCAGTACCAAATACCGAGGGGCTGCTATAAACACTAGTAAAGTACACATCAATAACATGTATATCAAATATACCTTTGTTCACTATGCCATCCTTCTTATCCACCAAATACTTGGGGTAGTTCTGCTTCAAATGACCAGTCCCTTTGCGGTAGAAGCACTTAGTCTCGTGCTTAGGTCCGACTTGGGCTTCTTCACTTGAGCAACAACTTGCTTGCCGTCCTTCTTGAAGTTCCCTTCTATCCCTTTGCCCTTTTCTTGAAACTAGTGGTCTTGTTAACCATCAACACTTGATGTTCTTTCTTGATTTCTACCTTCATCGATTTCATCATCATGAAAAACTGGGAATCATTTTCATCATCCCTTGTATACTATAGTTCATCACAAAGTTCTACTAACTTGGTGATGGTGACTAGAGAATTCTGTCAATCACTATCTTATCCGGAAGATTAACTCCCACTTGATTCAAGCGATTGTAGTACCCGGACAATCGAGCACATGCTCACTAGTTGAGCGACTCTCCTCCATCTTTTAGCTATAGAACTTGTTGAAGACTTCATATCTCTCAACTCGGTATTTGCTTGAAATATTAACTTCAATTCTGGAACATCTCATATGGTCCATGATGTTCAAAACATCTTTGAAGTCCCGATTCTAAGCCATAAAGCATGGTGCACAAAACTATCAAGTAGTCATCATATTGAGCTAGCCAAACGTTCATAACGTCTGCATCTGCTCCTACAATAGGTCTGTTACCTAGCGGTGCATTAAGGACATAATTCTTCTGTGCAGCAATGAGGATAAACCTCCGATCACGGATCGAATCCGCATCATTGCTACTAACATTTTTCAACATAATTTTCTCTAGGAACATATCAAAAACAAACATATGAAAGCAACAACGCGAGCTATTGATCTACAACATAATTTGCAAAATACTACCAGGACTAAGTTCTAGACAGACATCTCTCTAGTCATCTAAGTGATCACGTGATCCAAATCAACTAAACCATAACCGATCATCACGTGAGATGGAGTAGTTTTCAATGGTGAACATCTTATGTTGATCATATCTACTATATGATTCACGCTCGACCTTTCGGTCTCCGTGTTCCGAGGCCATATCTGCATATGCTAGGCTCGTCAAGTATAACCCGAGTATTCTGCGTGTGCAAAACTGGCTTGCACCGTTGTAGATGGACGAGAGCTTATCACACCCGATCATCACGTGGTGTCCGGGCACGACGAACTTTGGCAACGGTGCATACTCGGGAGAACACTTCTTGATAATTTAGTGAGAGATCATCTTATAATGCTACCGTCAATCAAAGCAAGATAAGATGCATAAAGGATAAACATCACATGCAAATCAATATAAGTGATATGATATGGTCATCATCATCTTGTGCTTCGTGATCTTCATCTCCGCAGCACCACCATGATCACCATCGTCACCGGTAGCGACACCTTGATCTCCATCGTAGCATCGTTGTCGTCTCGCCAATCTTATGCTTCTCGACTATCTCTACCGCTTAGTGATAAAGTAAAGCATTACGAGCGATTGCATTGCATACAATAAAGCGACAACCATATGGCTCCTGCCGATTGCCGATAACCGGTTACAAAACATGATCATCTCATACAATAAAATATAGCATCACGTCTTGACCATATCACATCACAACATGCCCTGCAAAAACAAGTTAGGCGTCCTCTACTTTGTTGTTGCAAATTTTACGTGGCTGCTACGGGCTTAAGCAAGAACCAGTCTCACCCACGCATCAAAACCACAACGATACTTCGTCAAATAGACTCCGTTTAACCTTCTCAAGGACCGGGCGTAGCCACACTCAGTTCAACTAAAGTGAGAGAGACAGCACCCACCGGTCACCTTTAAGCAACGAGTGCTCGTGGCGGTGAAACCAGTCTCGCGTAAGCGTCGCGTAATGTCGGTCCGGGCGCTTCATCTCACAATACCGTTGAACCAAAGTATGACATGCTGGTAGGTAGTATGACTTGTATCGCCCACAACTCACTTGTGTTCTACTCGTGCAAAACATCAAACCATAAAACCTAGGCTCGGATGCCTTTGTAGGGGAACGTAGTAATTTCAAAAATTTTCCTACGCACACGCAAGATCATGGTGATGTATAGCAACGAGAGGGGAGAGTGTTGTCTACATACCCTTGTAGACCCGGCGGAAGCGATCTGGCGTAGAGGAAGTAGTCGACGTTCTCCTCGCGATCCGACCGATCCGGCGCCGTTACTCCGACGCCCCGAGTTCTTGACACACGTACAGCTCGATGGCGTCCCTCGTACTCGATCCAGCCGAGTGTCGAGGGAGAGTTCGTCTGCACGACGGCGTGGTGACAATCTTGATGTTTCACGGCGCAGAGGCTTCGCCTAAGCAGCGACGGTATAACCGAGGTGGAATATGGTGGAGGGGCACCGACACGGCTAAGGAACGATCTCACGATCAACTTGTGTGTTCCAAGGTGCCCCCTGCCCCGTATATAAAGGAGCAAGGGGGAGGGGGGCGGCCAAGGGAGCGCGCCAAGGAGTCCTACTCCTCTGGGAGTAGGATTCCCCCAATCCTAGTTGGACTAGGATTCCCGGAGGGGAAAGAGAGAGAGGGGCGGCCCTTCTCTTAGTCCTAGTAGGACTAGGGAAGGGGGAGGCGCGCCCACCTAGGGCTGGCCCTTCTCCTTTCCACTAAGGCCCATCGAGGCCCATTTACCTCCCGGGGTTCCAGTAACCTCCGGTACTCCGATAAATTCCGTTTTACGCCGGAACCATTCGAACTCCAAACATAGGCTTCCAATATATCAATCTTTATGTCTCGACCATTTGAGACTCCTCGTCATGTCCGTGATCACATCCGGATTCGAACTCCTTGGTACATCAAAATACATAAACTCATAATAACCGCCATCGAAACCTTAAGCGTGCGGACCCTACGGTTCGAGAACAATGTAGACATGACCTAGAACTATTCACGGTCAATAACCAACAGCGGACCTGGATGCCCATATTGGTTCCTACATATTCTACGAAGATCTTTATCGGTCGGACCGCATAACAACATACGTTGTTCCTTTGTCATCGGTATGTTACTTGCCCGAGATTCGATCGTCGGTATCCAATACCTAGTTCAATCTCGTTACGGCAAGTCTCTTTACTCGTTCCGTAATACATCATCTCACAACTAACTCATTAGTTGTAGTGCTTGCAAGGCTTAAGTGATGTGCATTACCGAGAGGGCCCAGAGATACCTCTCCGACAATCGGAGTGACAAAACCTAATCTCAAATCGCCAACCCAACATCGCCTTTGGAGACACTGTAGTACTCCTTTATAATCACCCGATTCGTTGTGACGTTTGGTAGCACCAAAGTGTTCCTCCGTAAACGGAGTTGCATAATCTCATAGTTACAGGAACATGTATATGTCATGGATAAAAAGCAAGTAGCAACATACTAAGCGATCGTGTGCTAAGCTAAGGGAATGGGTCATGTCAATCGATCATTCTACTAATGATGTGACCTTATTAATCAAATAACAACTCCTTGTTCATGGTTAGGAAACATAACCATCTTTGATTAACAAGCTAGTCAAGTAGAGGCATACTAGTGACACTCTGTTTGTCTATATATTCACACATGTATTATGTTTCCGGTTAATACAATTCTAGCATGAATAATAAACATTTATCATGATATGAGGAAATAAATAATAACTTTATTATTGCCTCTAGGGCATATTTCCTTCAGAAACCCTTGGCAGCAGTATCGTCATTGTCGTGGTCCTTCTTGGAGGTGTTCATTGGTACCGGTGCTTCGGAGCCTTGGAGCGTGGTGGAAGATCTTCGGCGGGCGCAGTGGTCGTGAAGCTTCTTCGTTTCCGACGATCCGCCGTTGTTGGCATTTTGTACTCTTGTTGTTTCTCTTTCATTTCTTTTGGGTGTGATTGTGCTGCGTCCGCCCCAGCACCTATCTTTGGATGTATCGGATGGTTGCTTTGTAATACAAAACGGGGGGAAAGCCCTTTTTCGGCACCATCATGGACTGTCGAAAAATCAGTCAGGGAATGTCCACCATATATGAGAGAGGAAGGAGAATCCTGACAAACCGATAGTCAACCCGTGATGAATAATAATGATCTAATTTAGTTTTTGTAGTACATATATTTAATTTTAGAATTTTAATCTTTGAATTATGAACATTGGAAATATCATCGGATGATGATAGTCTCCCGGAGTGCGACTGGTGCGGCGACGACCGGGGTCTGTGCGACAGGCCTCACCTGGTAGAAGGTCAGCGCTTCAGCACTAAGCTCCAGGAGACCTTCGATGTTGAAACGGTACGCAATCACGACAAGTGTTTTTTCGTAATTAAGCACGACTTCTGCTTCTTCAGTGTGTAATTTTTGTCTTTTATAATTCGACTAGCTAATCTCATGCCATGCAAGACGCTCTGTCTTGGAGAGGATGGATTTTGAAGATCATGAAAGTATGTAAACAAAGATAGTTCACCTAAGGACCCATCATGGGTATGATTTTGCTGTAAATCTGTACAACTCTAAGAGCGTATCCCATTTTGGTTGCCCGAATTAGGAAGCACTTTTCAAGACGTATGATTTTCATGAGGGTATGCTTGTCACCTTGGATCTTGGTGATCCTGAAATCGACGAAGAGAATATGGACATTTGGGTCCTTGTTGATACGCTTCCAATTCTACCACTATGTGAGTTTCTCAAACATAGTTATTAAGTAATTTATATTGTTTATTTCAAAATAGTTGACAACTTATTTCCATTGACATCATATTTTCTTTCTTTAAAAAATGTACGGAAGATGGTAGACAGAACCTACTACACAGATGGCGCAGAATTAACTTATCAGGAGAAATATCATCTTATCTCATTTATTACTGATGTTGAGAATTACAATATCAATTATCAAACTCCTGCACATTATGGTCAATACGTGCCACTAGTGCACGTGCTAACCTACGGTAACATCCATGAAGATGGCATGGTAAGATTTTTTACTATTACGACATCCGTGCATCTTTTGCATATATTCTTCTAAAGCTAAACTACATTGCTAACTACGATGTTATTATTATGTTTTTCAACAGAAAATCCCGAAGGATTGTGTGCCTGATCTAATGTTTCCGAAAGATCGCCTTGATGTTATGAGCTTACGGCCAGGTCATCCTAGGCTTCACTATTGTTCATACCGGATTTCTAAAACCGATGAAGACATGACAATCAAATATTGGAAAAAATGTATGGACAATCGTAGGGAGCTATCTGGAAGCAACTTTGTGCGAAGCGCAAGAATTGGAGACAGGATAATCTCCATTCTCCATAATGGAGAGTCAGGGCCTATCTTGTTTTATGCTATTTTACCTTAGAGAGGGTAGTAGGTCATATGAGAGAGGAGTAGGTCGTAGGTACAATGTGTTATCATGTGCTACAATGTGTTAGAGTTGATGATGATGAGGAGGAGGAGTTGTGATTATGACTAGTGACCAAGTTGTTATATGATGTCTCATGGACGAAAATGATGACCAAGTTATTATGATGATGCATGATGCTAAGTTGTTATATGAGCATGATAAGCTATTACATATATCAGTGGGTGAAATGAACATGGATTAGATTCAAGTGGAGGCAACATGTGGTGCACATCAAAAGGACTACTAATCTTCAAGTGGAGGCAACATGTGGTGCACATCGAAAGTACTACTAATTCAAACTAGATCAAGTTGATTAGTAATACTTTCGACATGCACATTGGATTAGTAGTACTTTAGACGCGCACCACATGTTGCCTCCACTTGAATCTAATCCATGTTTTGTTCACCCACTGTTTATATAATAACTAATCATGGTCATAAAATCATATGATGAAAGTACTGTATATAAAACCTATACAAGTACAACGACAATAAGCTGCATTTTAAAAAATACAGAAAAATTTAGCAGTAGGCTTTTCAAAATAAACGCTACTGCTACTTACTGTTATCAATAGCGCTTTTCCCTACCAAGCGCTACTGCTAACTAGGTATAAAACAAGCGCTGCTACTAGGGTTATCCCTAGTAGTGAGAGGGTACCTGCCTATAGACTGGTCCTGGGTGGACGACGCCGTCGTAAAAGGCGAGCGAGCGCGACAGTGCTGGTTGCGGAGGTCCGGCAATGCCCGTGTGCCGGCCAAATAGATACAACGCCGGCGTCAGAGGAGTAGGGTACGGATGCAAATCAAGGGGGAGAAAGGGCGGATTGGAAGAAAATGTGACCAAAAGGGAGGATTTAGTGGGGCTGGGGTCAGTCCTATGTGGTTGCTGTCCGGACTCGCAAAGCCCCCCAAACTGGACGACGGTCCGGACGGTTTGATTGTCAGCGTTGGAGATGCCCTAATAATACTATTAATAAAATTAAAAAACGAGCGGGTAATATCATGGTCTCTGCATGAGCGATGCACACAACCTTGCTACAGAGCACTGAATTAATCATAAGCAAAGTGTTGAGCCTCAATCTGCTGTACAATAGGGCAGTGGTTTACTGGTTTTACGGTTTTACTTTGCCTCCCCATCACGCAGCAGCAGCAGTAGAGGGCACGACGACAACCGGCCGGGTCGATCGACATCCTTGTACAGAAACAGAGCGCAAAAGAACAAAGAGGCCCAAGGAAAGATGCAGACAGCACCTGCCGCCCACATCTACCCCCTACCTACACCTGCACCTACACCACTGACAGACACGCACAAACACCCATGGCCGGCCCAGCATCTGCAGAGGCGTGAGCTAATTTTAGACGAGGTTAATGTTAATCAAATTGTCACTGTCTGAAAGACTGGCTGGACAAAGTGTCAAACTTCTCAATACGATATGAGATGGCAAAACAACCGAAGCTACGTACCGACGCACACCGGGCCGAGTTCGACCTACAGTTTTCTTGTGCGCCACTCCTCCTCCGCCCCCACAATGCTACCAAGCCGCAGCCGCTCATCAGCTAGTCGCACTGATATTATTATCTTAATATAAACTTGGCTAGACAAAGTGTCAACTACTTCTACCCCAAAGTTTGAAGTTGGTGAACATTTGAATATAAACCGGACCGAGTAAATCTAAACATTTGAAGTTGGTGAAGCAAACGAGGTCGACGCCAAGCTCATGAGATTGTCCCACAAGTTATACCGTGCTGCTCTTCAGTTTTTTACTATATATATACTTGGAAAAAAAAGAGCCTAATGACGTTGACGACTGCCGACCAAATCTCTAGTCAGAATCACGGCCTACGCGATGCCAGCAACGGCCTGTGATCATCATTTGCGATTCTGCGGAGGTCGCCGTTCCGATTCCCTTCCTTGCCTTATCCTCGGTTGCTCCCGTCTCTTGGCACTGATTAAGACTCAGCTCACTCTACTAAGTTCCAATAAAAAGAAAGAAGGAAAAACACTCTGTTGGGTCGTCAAATCGAAGTAAGATACTCCTATAAGATAACCAACCAGATGAGTCCTGCGTCGACAAGAGTCAATGTCATCTCAGCCAAACGGTAATCATACCATGAATGAAGTTAACTAGTCACGGTGGCAAACTTCTAATCAAATACTCCCTCCGTCTTAAAATATAGTGCTTCTTCTATCCCGTGCTTCAACTTTGACCATAAATTTAATCAACGAGACCGATTGTGGCGGAAGCAAAAGTTATATCAGTGAATTCGTATTCAAAAGAAGTTTTCAACTATATAATTTTTTTCTCCCACCGTAGTTGATCTCGTTGGTTAAATTTATGGTCAAAGTTGGACCCCAGGAAGCACGGACGCACTATATTTTGGAATGGAGGGAGTACTATCCCATTCCAAAATATAGTGCGTCCCGATGGGTCGTCCCTGCTCGATCACGATTTTTTGACCTAGACGGCCCTCAAACGCCCCTCAAACGGCCCTCAAACGCCCGGGCTGACCGGCACCCCCATATCCAGCCCAAATATATGGTGGATATGGGGGCGCCCGCCACGTCGGACCGACGAAGGGGTCCTAGCCGACAAGACCCTCAAACCCGACGGTTCGAAGCTCGTCTCCTCCGTCGGACTGGTAGCGTCGCGTGGCGCAGCTTTGGCGGGCCGCGTAGTGCATTGCCTGGCTATTTAGTCTATCGGCGGCACCGAAACCCTACCATCCATCCACATTTTCCTCCTCCTGACCGCCGTCACCGCCACTTTTCACTCCACCCGTCCGCCTAGTAGCCATGCCCGCACATCGCCGGGTGAGCACCGAGCCATTTCTGACGCCGGAGCGTCGGCTCGAGATCCTTGAGTAGATCCGGGCTAGGCGTGAAGCTCGGATTGCCGCAGGGCTACCTCCGGATGCAGTGGATCCGGAGGTGGTGGAGGACGAGGAGGACGAGGAGGAGGAGGAGGAGCAGGAGGAGGATGAGCCGGAGGAGGAGGATGTGGGGGACGCTGGCGACGGGGATTTGCAAGCGAAGCAGGAGGCCATCCTCGATTCCTTCCGGTCGGAGTCGGCTGCGGAGGCAAGACGCCGTCGCCGGCAGGAGATGGAGGCGCAAAAGGCTGCGGAGGAGGCGAAGATGTTCGCCTACATGGATGAGGTCGAGCAGGAGGAGGATTAGCCGGAACCCTTCTACCCGCCCGTCCAATCGGTGCCTGGCTTCGTCGTCGTGGACATCTCCGACGACGAAGAGTAGATAGGGTAGTTCGTAGATGTAGTACGTAAGATTTCTTTTGCCTGCTTTGTATGGATTTAGGGGATGAAATATGAAAGAGCTAGGTGGGTGCAAAATGACTAATTTGAAGCGTGTCCGGTCACCGGGCGCGTCCACGGACGGCTGAGAGGCCGGATTTGCAAAGTCCAGCTGTAGATGCTCCAAAATACCGAGATGAGCCCCCCTTAGCCAAAAGCTCGCCTAGCCAAAAGTTAGTCATCTCATCACGAAAATTAACTGCCCCAATTTCCAAACCTGTAATCATTCTAAAGCGGATAAAGCACGGATTGGGTCTCCGGGTTCACCGTCACAATACGCTTCTTCGTGTGATTTTACGCTTTCAGTTTATTTCATATGGTTTGCCCGAGGTGGTACTATTTTTCGCTGCTTCGTCCGTCTCAAAACTTCGTATGTCGCTTTCCTTTCTCTGTCTCAAAACCGTCCGTCCGTTCGTCCGTCTCAAAACTTCCTACATAGCTTTCCTTTCTCCATCTCAAAACCAACCTCAACGTGCTTAACAAAAACAACGCGAGCTACGCCGTGCTGCAGCCGGTGATCCATCCCACCTATCCTTATGTCAATTTACTTTTTAAATAGTCCCACATCGGCTCCTTACATCCAATGCATCTAATTTATATACGTCTTAGATTTGTCTGGGTGTTAAGAAGCTATCTATGAATAAGAGAAGCCATTTAGGAATAAGAAATAAGAGGCTATAAGGAAGAAAAAAGAGGCCAAAGGGAACGGAATAAGGATGAATGAACTCCAAAGTGGGAAAGGAGCGCGACTGGAATGGAACGAAGGTTGCTGTGACGCGTGCTCACCGGAGAAGGTTGTTGTGGTCAACCGGAGAGAGCCTGGCGACCTTTCGGAGCAGAGAATGGAATGGAACTTGCTGTGCCCCCAACCAAAAAAGGCTGGGACTCAGAGCAGAGGATCACGGCGTGCACTGCACTCCGACGGAGACCAGAGCGAGACGAGGCTGGATCTTGGTATGGCTCACCTTTTTTCCCTTCCCCCGCACAGCCCAGCTGTGTGCACTCCGGGAAGTGGAGTCCTCGTCGCACGGAGAGAGGTGTGAGGTCGCCGCGATGGGGGGAATCCATGGTTTGTTGTTGGATGAGGGGCGGGGGAGGAGGGAACTTGGAACTTGAGCAGCGCTGCTGGGGTGATGGATGACGAGCAACGCTGTCTGGATAAGGGAGCTCTCGGTGGGGGGATTCTTGGTCTATTGCTTTCCTTTTTTTAATGGTTGCACCGATTAAGAAGCTGCTGGAAGCTATGTGTGCTACCGGTTGAAAAAATAAATCGGAATGAGTACCAATTATAAGAGTGTTCCACATACGACAGATCTCTTAAGATTTTTGCACTATGAAGTATAGGCAGTGTCAATCGCATATGTAAAAAGCATCCTCACCGTCCACTGTCACATCGGACGGAAATCGTACTAGATTCTATTGCACCTGAAGTAATTTCACCGATTATAATTACTTGATTTTTTGCGTGTAATTACTTGATGTTTGTTGTTACTGTTGTCAGATACAGTAACTAAAAGTGAGTGAAATATTGGAACTAGATGTTTCTCAGAGTGAGAAGGTATTTGGAGCTCACTTAGACTTGCTGACAATTAAGATATTCCTCAACTCTGAATGTCACCGATGTCGTTAGTGAGATAGGGAGGGAAGAGGCAGGGATGAAGAGAAGAGAGAATGCGACAACACCCCATCTTACTCACGTTATGTTTCGCCCCCGCACGCCAACTAGGATAGAGGAGCACTCCCCTCCATTTTAACATCTCTCCCGCTCTGTGTGCCCTAATCATGATCCCCAACGAGGCCCGGTGATAATGTCCAGGGAAGAAGTGGATATGTTGGAATGGGGGTGTGCTCCTACTGCTGGCGGCAATGTGTCAACAAAAGAGCGCCAAGCATTGTAAACTCTTTACCTTTCGGACATCATATTTTTTGAAATGCCAAAGTATAAATATAAATTCATGTTAATAGGGATGTGGGATCTGTGAGCCGCTAAACTTATGCGAGAGTGTGTGACCCGATGAACATGCACGATGTGCGGCCGGCGCTGGCCATTGGCCGACCACATAGTGCAACAGCTCGGCGACGAGGCGGACCAACACAGAGGAGCGGTCTGCGTGGCGGTGACCATACACCATGGCGGCCCGGCTCCGACGACGAGTGTTGTCCACCAGCCAACAACGAGGACCTACATCTTTTCCCGAGAAGACCTCGAGAGGGGCATGAACTACAACTTCAGAAGGACCTGCAACCTCATGCACATGATAATTGGACTTAGCACATGTGCTTGCGATAAGGTATATATGGTCTTTCTAATCGAATTGCCATATTTTTGTCATCTTGTGATCTCATGAGCAGTCGAGCGTGCATGCTTGTCAAACCTCAATTTTGTTGCTTGCAAGAGCCTCTTGTGAAGGTTCGTCAGACTTAATTCACCTCCTGCCTCCTCAGAACGGGAGATGAAGGCTCTGTTATATTACTCAAAGGAGGTCACCGCAAAGACGCAATGACTTAAGTGGCAAGACGAGCGTCTAAATGCAAATTATTCATGTTTTGATGTTGTGCTTTCTATTGGACCAGAAAGCCGAGGGAGGACAGATACATGGATACACGAAGTCTCACGGATGCATATAGTATGTCCCACTAAGTTCCCTCCAATCAATTCTGTGCATGATCACTCATATACCATCGTTATTATCAGCACCTCGTTATTTTTCTCCCGTTGCAACGCACGGGCATTTGTGCTAGTCATCCTAAAGCGGATAACTGATAGTATAAATATCTGCGAGTGAGATGGATGGCTGAGATTGGGCAACATGTGACATGTCATAGTAGCACTGCTCTGCTCTTGGGTGGTTGTCATGCTTTCGGCGGGAAGGAAGGAAGGAAGGTGCCAAACCTCATTGGCTCGTCGGCGGGTATCATCGTACCACGCTCGCAGCCAGCAGAGAGCACGACGGCAGCTAGCTAGATGATCGATTGGTCCACATCCTGATCCTTGACTCCTTGAACAGAAACGAAGCGCAAGAAAACAAAGAGCCTTAGGAGTACGATAGTACATCCTGCCGACCACATCCACTACCCTGGCTTAGCTTGGCTGCTCCATTATCGGCCTACGTACACACCCTCGCCGTGCCGAACGCCTCCGACCCGTTGCTCTCTGCCAAGTTAGGCGTGGAGGGAGCCACCATGATTAACAATTTAAGACTTGCCTTACTAGGTGTTGATCCTGCGAGATATATATGTCGGCTTGACCAATAAAGCTCATTTTTCTCTAAAATTAGGTGCTCCCACTGTTTGAAAATACTCCAGGGAGTATAAGTTATACTTGTGTCAAACCGTGTATTAATTTTGACTTTTGAAAGCTAATATCTAAAGAGAGGCAGCGTGTCAAAGCTTATAAATATCTTGAAGTCGACAAATATCCGCGTCTTGCCGAAGCAAACGAGACCGACGGCGAGCTGAGATTTGGCACAACGTGCTGCATCCTACTCACGTGCATTATTGTTTCGGTGGTTGCAGTCCCCTGTCATACATTAGGTATGATGGAAAGATTATTGGCTCGTTGGGCGGTCCGCAAGCCACATACCTTACTGTCCAAGGCTCGCCGCCAACTCGCTATCGAGATTCAGAGGAACCTCTAAAGAGTTTGGTGCACATTCAGCTATTCCGTATCTCACAAAAGAACGTGGATGATCTTCCACCTTTCCTCATCAATGGGGCCAAAATGATAATATATATGGGACTGCCCATCCTACAATGGTTCTCACCCGGCGACGTGGGGGCATGGCTACTAGGCGGACGAGAGTGGAGAGTGGCAGCGGGGGAAAAGGCGGATGGTAGGGTTTCGGTGCCAGCGGTCAACTTAAATAGCCGGGCTAGACACTACGCGGCCCGCCGTAGCGGCGCCACGCGGCGAGATCGGCCGAACGGAGGATACGAGCTTCGGACCGCCGGTTTTCGGCCAATTCTGTGTGGGATCCCGCCGTCAGTCCGACGTGATGGGCACGCCCGGGCGCCCCATATCCGCACCATATTTGGGCTGGATATGAGGGGTGCCGGTCAGCCCGGGCGTTTGAGGTGCCTGTCTGGGTCAGATTTTTCATGGCCGGTCAGTGACCGGGCGGGCGTTTGAGGCCGGTTTGGGGTGCCCGGGCTGTAGCTACTCTTATCCTAGGTTGCTCTCGTCTCTGTGCGACGCCGAAGTAAGTTTCTCGGCCCGCGAGCCTGCTTAATAGCGGCATAGAATGGACGGGGCATTCAATGGGTGTGGTAGATATCCATCCCGAACCGTCCACTAACGCGTCTTTGGCATTGAACAGCCGCAGACACCAGAGACACGTCACGGGCGATGCCCACGAGCGGCGCGCCACTTCAATGGCGGAGGCAGTGAGAGGTCTCACGTCCGTCCGCCCTGTGTCGTCTTCAATGTGTAGCGGCGCGCTCTACAGCGATATGAATACAGGCAGTTGGCGCCAGACAGGAACGCGTGTGGGCGAGGGAGGAAGAGCTTTAGGTGGGCTAGAACGGTCAGAAGCGGACATGGCAGTGGTCCGGACTCCCGCACAACCCCTTACGTTTGTCTTCGATTTACGGAAGAAAACACGTTTGGACTGCCCTACAGATCGATACAGACTCGTGTTAGATGGCTTCCGCTATAGGAATAGACGTATGCGAGCGGTTTAAGGGTTGGCGTTGGAGATGCCCTTAGGTAGGACGTTGCCAAACATTATTGGCCTGCGTCCAACTCACAATAAAAGATCACCTACTGCTAGTAGTAAAATTACTACTTTTTCCTTAAAAGAAAGGACAGGGCAAGGGCATCTCCAACGCTTACCTGTAAATTTACTTCCATATATGTTTACGGACTATGGTAACCAGTCCACACACACGAATGCGGCAGACGGTCATTCAACGCTGCCCGCATATATTTTGAACTAAATTTGAACTAATTGGACGAAATTCATGCAAACACAGTGGATTTTCGTATAAACTGAATGAAATTCATTACGTTTCTGACATTTTTGATTTAAAAAAAGACTGGACCTAAACCTATCCTACGGTGCGCCCGTTGTTCACTTCCTTTGTATTCCGCATCTCGACCATGCCCTTCATTTGTCGTCTGCATGAACGGCGACGGAGTTCAAGACTCGTGAAGTGGAGGTGTGGTCTCCGGCGAGGAACAGTATAACATGGAAGACGGACCGGTCCATTTGGGACACAATTCCCTGGCACCTCCCATGCCCTACTCATCTTCGTAGGAGTTCACGACATGGCCTCATGGGCGCCGGTGGACGTGAGGTCGATGATGGACATGGACGGTCCATCACTGTCCACCTGCCACATGCGCCCCCAAAAGTTGGACGGCGCAGCACAGGATCTTGCTTGTTGGCGGCGCCGAGTCTGACCGCTGCGTCGCTAGCGCCTGCGGCAAAGATCCGCGTCATTGCGCTAGAGTTGGTTTGTCGTCCGATGAGTCTGCTTAATTGCGGCATACTGACGGACGAGATTGAACATGCGTGGTAGATATCCATCCCGTACCGTCCAGTAAATGTCTCTCTGGCATTGAACAGACGTGGAAACCAAAGACACGGCGGGGGTGGCGCGCTGCTTCAATGCCGCCGTTAGTGAGAGGTCTCGTCCACTATGGACCGCCGTCAATGCGAAGAAGCTCCTCTACAGTGGCATGAATGAGGGCAGTTGGCGCCGGACGGAAAATGCATGGGAGCAAGTGAGGAGTGTTTTTGATGTGTGAGGGTGGTCATGAGCGAATGTGGCAGCGGTCCGGACGCCCGCAAAGGCTCCCCATTTTGTCTTCTGTTTGTTGGAAAAAGCGCTCTCAGGCCGGCCTGCGAACCAATACAGGATCATGTTGGATGGCAAAACACATCAGAATCGCACGGTTCAAACAGTTACGGGGTTTTTAAGTGTCAGCATTGTAGATGCCCTAATAATATCATGGCCCTGCATGAGTGATGCATACAGCTTTGCTACATAGCAGTGAATTAATCGTACGACTATGCTAAGCAAAGTGTTTAGCCTCAGTCTGCTGCACAATATGGCAGTGTTTTAAGTAAAGCAGAAAGATGGTGGATTAACTTTGCTCCCCACTCTCACGCAGCAGGAGCAGAGGGCACGACGACAACCAGATCGAAACGATCGACATCCTTGTACGCAAACAAAGCGCAAAAGAACAAAGAGGCCCAAGGAAAGATGCAAACAACACGTGCCGCCCAGATCTACCCCCTACGGCCCTACCTACACCGCACCACAGATACGCATGCAGCAGAAACACCCGTGGCCAGGCGTGAGTTAATTGTAGACGAGGTTAATCACATTGGAATTCAGCTAGACCAAGTGTCAAACTCTGCCTCCGTCCCACAATGCTACGAAGCGCTCATATTGTTATCTTATATACGGAGTATAATACGAACTTGGCTAGACAAAGTGTAAACTACTTCTAAATCTAAACATTTGAAGTTGGTGAAGCAAACGAGGTCGACGTCAAAGTCGTGAGACTGGCCAACAAGTTGTACTCGTGCCACTGCAGTTTCTTGCTACCACCATGCAAAAAAGGAAAAGAAAAACCTAGTGATGTTGACGACTGCCGACCAAATCTATACTCGTAATCACGGCCTACACAATTGCAACGGTCCGTGGTCATCATTTGAAATTCTGCCAAGGTCGTCGTTCCGTTCCGTTCCCTTGCCTTATCCTCGCTTGCTCTCGTCTCTTGCCGGTTGCCACTGATTAAGATTGAGCTCACCGTTCTAAGTTTCAGAAAGAAAAAAAAAGGAAAAAAAAACTCTGTTGGGTCGTCAATAAGATAAGATAACAGCGATTAACGCGATGCTGGCACCTGACATTCCGCCGAAGACGCTAGCAGCGATTAACAAGATATGCCGTGGTTTCTTATGGTGCGCGAAGGCTCAGGCGCCTGGCGGGAAGTGCGCTATGGTGTGGGACGCGATCTGCTCGCCCAAGTGGGCTGGCGGCTTGGGCGTACCAAACCTTAGGTGGCTCAACATTGCCACTCAGGCGCGGTGGCCGTGGTTGCAGCGGACCGATCCCTCGAGGCCCTGGGCCGAGTCCAGGATCCAGGTTCCGAAGGAGTCGCTGCAACTCTTCAGAGCCGCGGCGCACACGGAGCTCAATGATGGCAGGAGTACGCTCTTTTTGGGAGGACAGATGGTTGGATGGGCGTCCGGTGCAGGAGTTGGCGCCGAGGATCTACGAGCGGGTCAAGACAGACGTCAGGGCCGGGCGCACGGTGCATCAGGCGCTCAATGAGGGCGCGTGGGCGCGCGACCTCGGCCCGGAGCTCACCCCGGATGTCCTGATCGAGTTCATGAGCCTTTGGGAACGGACTTCTCGAGTGACGATTATAGATGGGCGGCCAGACGCTGTTCGATGGGCCTGGGAGACAAGTGGCGTGTTCTTCACCCGGTCATCTTATGCCGCCAAGTTCTGGGGAAGGCAGGTCGTGCCGACGGCCGACTTTGCGTGGAAGAACCGTGCGCCCCTCCAACGCCGTTTCTTTGCTTGGCTTGCCTTGCGAAACAGGTGCTGGACCTCGGATCGTCTCGCTCGACGTGACCTTGATCACATGGAGGCGTGCCCCTTCTGCGATCAAGAGGAGGAGACAATTGGGCATCATTTGCTGGATTGTGTGTTTGCACGGCAGGTTTGGATCGCGGTAGGCCAAGGCCTTGGACAGGTAACGTGGGCTCCAGCAAGGAACACTTTGCTCTCTGATTGGTGCCAAGTCGTAAACGATACAGGCCAGAGCAAGAAGGACGCGCGCGATAGCCATTCTTGTAATGTGGGAGCTATGGAAGCACCGAACGCGATTGTGTTCGACCGGGGCACACCTTCGGTGGAGCAACTCGTGGCTAGGATTGAAGCTGAGGGCAGAGCATGGAAGATGGCCGGGATCATCAAGGGTGATGTGTCTTTTGGGGTAGTGACATGGTGGGCGAGAGCGAGATTGTAACTTAGAAGAGTATTGCCGTGGAGCGGGCTGGCATAGCCGCCGGGTTGGGTGCATGTAATATGTAACGCCAATTGTGGAGGGGCTCTTTCCCCATTCTCCCTCTTTAATAGAAAGTATGCACCCTTGTGCATATTCGAGAAAAAAAAAAGATAACAACTACTGTAGATGAGTCGTGCGTCACCAAAGAGTCAATGGAAATTAAGGAGTCACGGTGGCAAACTTCTAATCAAATACTATCTCACAGCGGGCACGCACGTATCAAATGTTTCTCTACGCAATGCCACGTCTCTTGGAACGCACTGATTAAGACTAACCTCACCCAGTAACTTTTAGCCAGAGTAACGGCGACCTGCAGAACTGCGATGATGACCAGATAAGATAACGAGACGAGTCCCCCTTCGCCAAGAGCTATCATAGCCAAAAGTTAATCTAAATGATAAATGCCACACATGTGGCACGAAGCACTCCGATCTTAAGGTTTTTTACAATTAAAGTGAATCATGTCATCAAGAAAGTTCACCCCTCCAATTTCCAAATCTGTAAATACAAATCCTAAAGCGGATCTGTACTTCATATAAATATCTGCACGTGAGGTCGATGGCAGACTGAGATTGGGCTAACATGTGACATATCATGGTAGCACTGCTCTGCTCTTGGGTGGCTGTCATGCTTTCGGTGGAAGGAAGGTGCCAAACTTCATTGGCTCGTCGAGGGGTATCATCGTACCACGCTCGCGGCCAGCAGAGAGCACAACGGCAGCTAGCTAGATGATCGATCGGTCCACATCCATCCTTGTACAGAAAGAAAACAAAGAGCCTACTATATCCTGCCGACTACATCCACTACCCTAGCTTAGCTTAGCTGCTCCATTATCGGCCTACGTACACACCCTCGCCGTGCCGAACACCTCCCATCCCTTGCTCTCTGCCAAGTTAGGCGTGGAGGGACACACCTTGATTAATAACAATTTAAAGACTTGCCTCAGTAGGTGTTGATCCTACCAGATATATATGTCGGCTTGGCCAATAAAGCTCATTTTTCTCTAAAATTAGGTACTCCCTCTATTCGAAAATATAAGTTGCACTCGTGTCAAACCGTCTACTATTAATTTTGACTCTTGAAAACGGAGCAAGTACTAATATCTAAAGAGAGCCAACGTGTCAAAGCTTATAAATATCTTGATGACTTGAAGTGGATAAATATCCACGTCTTGCCAAAGCAAACGAGACCGACGGCAAGCTGAGATTTGGCACAACGTGCTGCATCCAACTCACGTGCATTATTCTTTCGGTGGTTGCAGCCCCCTGTCATACTTTAGGTATGACAGAGAGATTATTGGTGGTCACATACCTTAGTGTCCAAGGCTCGCCGCGAACTCGCTAGCGAAATTCAGAGAAGTTGGTGCATATTCAGCTATTCCGTATCTCAGAAAAGAACGTGGATCTTCCACCTTTCCTCATCAATGGCCAAATGATGAAATATGGGACTGCCCATACTACAATCTGTCTTTGTGTTTTTTCTTTCAAAAAAGAGTATGATTTTGTAAGCGCTTTCACAAATTCACTAATCCACCCCGGACCACTACCAATCTTTACCACAATCATTGTAGAAGGTATCCCAGAAGATGCAACATACACTCTCCGTCCCGTAATATAAGACATTTTTTACACTATAGTAGTGTAAAAAAAAACGTCTAACATTAGACAGGGGGAGTACTTAAAAAAAACTTATAAGATGTAACATACTTGCTCATCACTATCAGTCTATCACTTCCTTTTAGGTCTCAATTTAAGGAACAGAGATAAAACCAGGAATTCCAGTACCTCACAGAACACTTAAAACCACGCACTGGGCGAAAGATGGAGAGAAGCAGGAATTCTCATTTCTCCTACTCCAAAATCAATCACTGCGTACACTCAAGCAGCAGTGTGAAGCATGTTTCCATGTCAGAACGTGTATTTAACTTCATATGTGCGGCAGCATTATTGCATACTACTAAAACCTTGGCAAAATTTGAATAACCTGATTGCCTAATGAAAGATACGCATTCCATTCGATTTCATCCATTTGAAATGAGGGCTTCAACGAGCAAAAATTTCTATTAGTGGTGGTTTTCTTCTACTCCTGGTACTGGCCCTCTGGGATTCTCGATGGTTCTCCGACTGCATCTTCCATCCGCTGGTACCACTCGCCGATTTGGGTATGCTCAACCATGTCTTTTCCAGATTGCAGGTATCTGATAGGCCTCAGAACACCGAATGCTGCCAGATCTGCCAAGTTAGGCTTGGAGCCACCTGGGTCACAAAGAAATTGAACACAAAGTTAATGCCAAAGGACCACAATAAACTCGTTGTATTCTAATTTCCCTGTAGGTTCCAAAAGGACTACAATAAACTCATTCAAGGATAAACAAGATACCAAGAAAATTTCTTCCGTTCAGGGCTTCCGTCCACGTGTTGGCAGCATCATACAACGAGGCGCGCTCATCAGTAATGTTGTATTTCTTCTTAAGCTTCTTGGCCACGAAGTACATTGCTGCAGCACCAGCATACTTCACAGCAAACCGCTCGGTGTAACTGAAGTTACCTGCATCAGAGTTTGGGTGGAGAAAGAAACATCGGTGAGGAAATCAGGAACAAGAGTAAATTTAAGTTTTCAACAAATCATGGTCTGCACATAAAACAGATGGATACAGAACACCACATCTTTACCCATTTCCTGTTTGTTTCTAACTATGAAATATAGTAAATTAGTCTATTACGGAAATGTTTCTCCCACATCGTAAAAAGGAAGCCCCATTAGGTATGGGTAAAGGGACAGCACTTCAGCATGTCACTAACCTGTCCTGCATTTAGGATTCATCACGGTAGAAATGGGTGTATGGAAACTGACTAGCCTGTATAGTTACGTGTGTAGAGTTCACAGAATCATAGTATTTGTGAATTTGTCTCATGTATTGCGTAACTTACCTTCCACAAGTCTGGTTCACAAAATCACATTTTACAAGCATTGCAAAACAGACAACAAAATCCACTTATGGTAGTTGAATGATACGTAACAAAAAGGAACCAAAAGAACTCATGCAATACTGGCATTGTTTCATAGATCTGCTAAGAATAAGAAACAGGAAACCAAACTGTAATACGACTATAAGCATATAATTGTCTATTTATACAATTGCTTGATGATTTACAACGTTCTCTATGTAAACCTCAGTAAACAATGAGCACAAGTTCACAAAATATTAGAATTCTGAAGGATAGGAAATTTATTGGCGGTACAAAAAAAATTCATATATGAAAAAGAAACAACATTACAGCAAGGCACCAGAAGAAAGATGGAAGTTCTAGAATTTTACCATGCTTTGCAATGTAGTCAAAAGATTCTAGAGCCTCTGAAGTCGTCCGGTATATATTGGGTGACAATACATGCACAAGGTGCTCATCAACCCACCTACATCAAAGAAAGATGTAGAAAACTGTCATGCTCTAGTAAATAAGAGTATGTTGTAAGTATGTCAATAGTCAATACAATCCTAACTCCTTCCAGAAGTACTAAACTACGCCCTAATGCCAGATGAACTGGCCATACTAGTCCTAACTGGCTTTGGAACATGGGTGTGACCGTGTGAGTAGTGTTACTTGCATATATTTTCAAAGAACATAAAAAGGTATCTGAAATTTTCAGAAGTGTAAATTTATTATTGTTTAACTCGATGAATAAAACTTACACCTGCCATTTCAGATATATAAGCCTAAATGATCTGCACAAAAGGATTGAGTACTCGTGAACTCCCAAGGGAAAAAGCACAAAGTTGGCCAAAGCTATATCTGCTAAAAGCCTAAAAGTAGTGATCACTAAAGTTTATCTAGTGTAGTTTTCAGGCCATGGACCAATATACAGTAGGGATGGGCATCTGGTTTATTTAGTAAAGCTTACTCTGGTTTCTACAAAGTGCCCATAGAAATAGCAACAAACTAAAATAAAAGAGGAGACAACAAACCTAATAAGCAATTTATATAGTCGCAGTCATCAAGTTTTTGGTTAAGCAACTAATTCAGAGCATCAAAATAGCAGTTCAGCTGCTTTCACAATCAGCGGAAGAGTAGCAGAACATCAGCTCAGGCAGTATATCAGAAGCACAAACACAAAGGCCTAGTGCAGACACACCAGGGCGGAGGAGGTGGAGGAGCACCAGGGGCAAGGAGACGAATGGACGCCACTATGCTGGGGCATAGATGTGACAGAGCTAAGGTAGATGAGCGCCTCCGTAAGGGCAAGAGACAACAGAGCAACTAGGGCTAGATTCCTGCGAGTTAAGGTTGGTTTGGGAATGTGAATGGTATGGTGAGTCATGGGTTGGACTAGGCCTTGAGCCAGCGGTTCGGGATATGAGAGTTTGGGGTCAGCATTGTATGATTCACGGATGGGACTGGGCTTTATGATAGCAGCCTGCAACATGATGCGCATAGCGATTTTCTTGTTTATAAGGACCTAATACTGCAAACTGAAAAAAAAAAGAACTTCAATCTGTTAATTATGGTCTTTAGGCCAACATCGATGGTAAAGCTCTTGGTTTCGGCAACTAACTTGCTAAGTAAAACACTGCAAATAAGTAAACTGGGTGTGTACAAAGTATTTCAAATGGAAAGAAACATAACAACTGTGACTCTAAAACATACAAGGCTAAAGAAAGGAAGCACCAGAGACAAATTAACATCGGACACATGGTTGCACACCAATCAATTAAAAAAACCACATACTTGCGCCATTTTGTTTCCTCTTCGTTAGTAACTTCATCATCAGGGCTAATCCTGTGCTGTAATATATTGATTATGTCTGCCAACAAGAGATAAACAAATGTTAAACACAAGAGTTTAGCGCATATGAACAGCATAACATGTTACTTGAAGCTGTAACAAAGTGAAGGACGTGAATTGCAAAAGGAAGTTGTGGGTAACAAGCGTAACCTGTAGAATCAACCAGATGTTCACCATCTACCGTCAATATCGGGACCTTCTTGTACTCAGACCACTTGATTTCCTTTTTGCTCAGTGGATTAACTTCCACAACTTTGTAGGGTATATCATGATAGTCTAGGAAAGCTAAACAAAGCCAATAAAAAACAGTTAAGACTCAAGGAGATTGTGCAGAACGCAGGCACAAATATGGAACAACCTACAGGTCTCTAGCAATCAACTTTGAATATTCTGAATTCTGCATCACCACCACTCCTTTGAAATATTAAAATAAAAATCATGACCGTTATAAAAATGCAATAACGAAATTAGTGCATCCAGTTTGCATGTGTACACATGTGCTTACACAAAGCTCGCAATTTAGTTATCCAACTATATTTAACTAAACTTTAGATGGTTTGCAAGTTTGTATAACCAATCCATACCAGCATAAAAATCGCGAAAGTATAAAACAATCTGCCTCAGCCCATTCGTGAAACCATTTCAAAAATCCTATCTGAACAGCAGAGGACATTTTCTTGCTTAATATCAGTAGCTTTCGCAACAGACCTTTATAGTAGTAATTTCTTAACTGAAAGACTCTTTACCTAACTCAACTGATACTCTTTACAACAGAAAGCCAAACCCTAACAGACAACATCTGCACCAAGCTGCCACATAAATAGGGCCGCAGCCTGGGCCTTGGCCTAACACATGAAAATACCATATGGGAGTGCTGTAGCCAAGGTTGGCAGGCCCACCACAGGGGAAGGAGAAAAGATGGTCTGTGTATAACGAGAAAGGGTTAAAAATGCATGTGCTTACAAAAGGTTGGCCACCTGACATTCCAATCTAGTCTCCAGCTAATAAATACAGGGATTAGACCTTATCCCTAACATACAAACAAAAAACTGAGGATTTACAATTACAATAATCCTTAGTAATGCATAAATAATGCATATATCTCTGTCTAAATTAGCTTTATGTAACCTCTTCTTGTACATATAAAAACATCCCAAAAGTTAGGAATGTCTACTGCTCCCCCAAAAAACTGTTTTAGTTATGATTAATCAACATAGATTCATATCTTTTTGCAGCTCTTTGAGTGTAGTAGACAGATTTTTCACGGCATAATGTTTGCATTGCTTGGACAAATACAATATGATCTCAGACAAGCACAACTAATGGTCTCAAACAAGCATAATTGAAGATTTCAAACAAGAATGACACAATACTGACTGATCTTGAACCATGCGAATAGACACAGGAATGGTGCCTGATAGTACCACCAGGTCAGAAATACAAGCAGTGATAAATAAAGCAATACAAGCACAGATAAATAAGTCTACAGGTGCTTAGCAATACTGATTCTACAATTACCAATTATAAAGCAATACAAGCAGAGATAAATAAGTCTACAGGTGCTTAGCCATAGATTTCCCCAACAGCCCTTTAGTCTGTAGCATCTAGCATGAGCAGAAATAATAATTTGACAAGCTCCGATTGCAGTCTAATTTGATCCAATGAGAACAAATTGTTGTAACCAACATACAAATCTAACCTAATACACTACAGAATCGTAGATTTTAAGCCCATGCAACCTCTTACTGAATCTGGCACTGCAACTGGATCTCAAGGAAACCATTTCCAAAGAGCCGCGCCGCGAATCGAAAAATGCTAGATGGGAGGGCAAGCGAATCGAGAAATGCTGGACGGGAGGGCGATCTCACCTCTGACCTTGTTGCAGAAGGGGCACGCCTGGTACTGGTAGAGCACGACGTTCCGGGGCAGCAGATCCGTGGGCAGCCGCTCCTTGGCCTGCACCTCGGCCACCGCCACCGTGGCGAACGTCAGGGAGAAGGAGACGGCCCCGGCGATCCCGGCCCGGGACGACGGCCCCGGGCAGGGCGTCGGCGCAGGCGGCGGCGGCGGCGCGTTGCCCCAGCGGCCGGCCGCGGCAGGGGAGGCCGCGGCGGCGTGGAGCGCGCGCGAGGAGAGGAGGGACGAGCGGGAGGCGAGCAGGGTCCGCGCCGCGCGGAGGGAGCTCATCGTGGCCCTGGGGTCTCGCCGGAGGGGCGGCCGCCTCGTCGGCGTCGGCGTGGGGGTGGGGTGGGGTGGGGTGGGGGGGGGGGCTTCGCGTCTCGGCCTGGATGGAGCTGGAAGATGCCTAAAACCCTGGGTTTAAAATTACAATTTAATCCCCAATTGAAGAAGTTTTCTACGCTTTTGGTCCCTTAGGTGTACATAAATTACGGTACTGCACTGGGCCTCTATGGGAATGGAGAGGAGCATGGGGACAAGTGCGAATAGTATGATTGTGAGGGGCCTCCGCGCTCTTTTCCTCTGTAACAGCGGGTTCTTCTTGCGGGAGAAGAAAGAGAGGGCGTGAATGTAATCGACGGGATAATGGAAAGGAAATCTCGCTGACATGTGGGCCTGTGGTGTCTGCATGGCCCATTTGTCAGCTGGAATAATTGAGTGTGCGTGCTGTGTTAAAAGGCTCTGGAGAATGGGGACTCGAGTGGCCACGACCGGCTGAACGTGACAACGGGCGCACGGCCGACTTTGGAACACATGGCTTTGACGAGCACCACGATTTTCCTTCCCTCGCCGTTTTATCAGCACCGACAAATTTGCTTGCGATTTTTATTGATGTGTCCTTTGATCAGACGTTATCGCGTCCCTGCGTGATCAGAGCATCTCCAGCACGTGATATATCTTGTGCACACAGAAAGTAGTTTTACATCATAAAAAAAGTTGCATTTTTCATCACCTGAAACATTATAGGGGGCACCATTTTGCTCCAACAAATGCCTTATACTGGGCATGGAAACATCAAAAACATTGGGAATTCGATCAAACACGCGGATTTAGATATAGTTGTAACAGCGTGAGACCAGGTTTCTAGATTCTTTCCGTAGTATAATTATTACATCGCATCAATTATTCATTCATTGCATTCATCATGGCATCATTCGCATTGCATCAGCGGTCTGTTGCCGTCATACCGAAATTATACGCGTGTCGATGTACTAAAGTAGGGATGATTTAGTGCCCCATACTTGTGTTCCGGACAAGACGCAAGACTTGGTTGGTAAAACCATGAAGAAGACCTCAAGGCGGGTCATCGAGAAGTACTAAGTTAGTACCGAAGATCAAGCATCAAGTTGCCGACAGGTCACTTGCCGGCAAGCAAAGACCCGTCAAGCTCCCACTAGCTCTCCACCGCTCCACCTCAGCGACATGCCAGTCGCTTGTCAAGTAGGTGTCGAGTGGGCAGGTAGATAGGTGAGACTTGTCGGGGCACGTGTCAGCTCACGCCGAAGAACCAACTTTAATGGCACCCGTCCCACATGCGTGTCAAGATAATACGAGGTAGTCGGACGAACGACACAAAAGGAGAGACGATTCTTGCCGGTGCGCATCACCAGCACGACACCTCATGACGCATTTAATGATTTTGTCCTAATCCGGCAGGGTTAGGTATGATAGCACCGTAGCCACTATTTACCTCATGTAATTACCAATTTGCCATTGTGGTGACCCCTTAACCTATAAAAGGAGGCCCGTGGCTACCTTTACAAAGGTCGACACTTTGCTCATTTACACGCGTGGCTGCACTTCCCACGCACCTTGCCGGCAAGTCGCGCTCCTTGTAACTTGAGCTCATACATCCATCAATACACCAAACCAGGAGTAGGGTTTTACACCTCGCGGTGGCCCGAACCTGGGTAAATACCTTGTGTTGATTGTTGATTCTGCTCTTTGTGCTCGTCGATCCCCATAGTCGAATGGGTGTACAAACTAGCTATGCAGAAGCCGAGCCTTCTTCTGATGCGATTGTATCAACTCGATAATTCAACTCAGTGAAATGCTCCTTATCGAGGAAAAATGACACAACAAAAGGTGCCATGCAGGTTAGACTATCATGTGCCATGAGTCCACAAGGCATGGACTTTTAAAGAGTACGCAGAGCCGACCAACCAGGAGTCGGACGTCCAGGTACGGCTGGACAACCTCCGCGATCGTTGTTGGATTGCTGAAAGTGTTGCTTGATAGGTGGCTGGTCATCCCACCTGTCCCAGCTGGCATTGACACGTAGAGGCTGACGAGAGAACTAATCAGGGAGGAGGAAATCAGGCATGTAACTCGACACTCGGATGTGGGAAATCACCGCTGTCCTGATTGAGGCAGTATATGTACCATCAAGTGAAGGGCTGAGGCTCGGGTCCCCCTCGTCACTAGGTCCGCTTGGGTCGCCCCCCGCTTGGGCGACTCGGGCTCCCCAACCCTAGTCGCCCCCGGGGCCTAGCCCATCCTCCTCCCCTCCTCCCGCCGCCGCCGGAGGACGCCATCGGCTTGCTCCCGGAGGCCGACGACGGCGACGGGGGCTCTTCCTCCCTCCCGCGTCTCAGAGGTGGCGGGACCCCAACATGCATGGAGGTGCGGCCGATCTAGAAGCGATGGCGTTGGCTTCGACGACACCGGCGGTCGGCCCTGCCTCGGGGCACGGGCGGCTGGATCGGCGGCGGCGCGATACGGTCTTCGGCGGCATGTCATCTGACTTTAGATCGGCGGGCGCCGAGGGCTGGTGGATCGCTTGGCGGCACCATGGCGATCTGTTACGGCGGTGTAGCCGTGGTGGTGGTCATCTTCTTCGTCAGCGGTGGCCGGCCAGAAGCTTGGTGATCGGATCTCGAGATCCATCATCTAGTCCCGGCTGCGAGTTGGGGAGACATGGTTGCCAGTGAAAACCGAGCCGACGGCAGGCGATGGCGGTGTGCTACGCCGTTACCTTGATGAAGGCATCGTCGTGAAACTACTGTAGACCCACTCGTGCTGCTCCGGGGGGGACCCTAGGATCTGGTGTTCCAGATCGGACGATGGCAGCATTGAAGTGTCGTTTCTCTCTTGGGAGCATCGTATGTGGAGCAGCGCTGGAAGTTAGAGGCAGGAGGTGGAGCGGCTTCATCTTGCACGGAGCTTCGGTGGAGATGTCAAGTCATGCCTGATCGACAGGTGCTACGCTTGGTCATGTCTGGTCGGCTGGTGCTACGCACGACAGATCCTCCAAGGACTTCAAGCTGTGTCGGCTGGCGATAGTTGGCAGCATGGCGCTGAGGTGTATCAGTGGCGACCGTGACGTGTTCAACTATTTGCGCGCAGGGAGGAGGTGCCGTTGGGCGCCGTGGCGGCGTCGACGATAGCTGGACCGAGCAAGGTTGATGCATCAGTACAGTTCTGAAGATGGAGCAGTGGCAGTTGGCGGCGGCGGCCTCTGATAGCACGCCGGACCAGTGTGTGCCCCATACCCGGCAAGTGGCTAGGTTGGGGTCTCAAGCCTTAGATGTTAGGCTTGACTGCGATGTCTGTTTGGTATTAGGACCGGGCTATCTGCGCCTCTTAATCAACTGGATAGGTGTAGCGACAGTTTGTTGCCTAGATGGCGGCTTTAGTCTTACTGTTGTATTGATTTTGTAAGGTCTTGTGAGAATAATCAATAAAGTGGCCGTATGCATCGCCCAGATACAGAGGCCGGGGGTCATCCTCCTTTTCTATAAAAAAATGTACCATCGAGTGAAAGGAAGATGTGGGAATCACAAAAAGTGTATCACCTTGAGCCATGATAAAGCGGGGTCACCCCTGGTTAATGGTGAGCCCTTTACCTTACGCCATCCACCTTCTTCATCTCCCATCCCAGCTGTTTCCGTCTCACCACCAGTCCCAAAGACCCAAACCCACCCTTTTTGCTGCTCCCATCCTCCAACCCAGGCTGGCATTCCATCTCTCCGCTCCTTAGGCGAGGCGTCTGGCGAAGCAATCTCACAAGAGGGTGCAAGTGTGAAGCAGCCTCGCGCTAGATCGCGCAAGCTAGCATGGTTCATGGAGGAAATCAGATCAGAAAATTGTGCCAAGTCTGGCTCTAGCAGCAGCAAAGGCGAAGGAAGCGGCAATGACCACGGAGAAGTAAGTTTGTCGTCTGATTCATAGTTTTGGTCAGGCATGGATCCCTTGGATAGATATGAATATCTTTGAAATCTGCACACACCTTGAAATCTGCACACACCTAGCACTCGGCAGTTCGTAATCTCAGACCCCTCTAATCTACAATTGTACATCTGTGAAGACTGCATTGTTAGATTATAAGATCCATGCATGTTGTTCTCATGATTCGACTCACGTTTTTGCGTGGATTCCTATTATTGATTCCAATGGTGGATTTGAAGATGCGTGAAATCATATATCACATCGGATTATGCACACAACCCTCTTTGGATGCTGGCTGCACCAATCTTTGCATGCATGCAGTCATATTAAATCATGTTGTTGCTCCCATATCAAAGTCACAACACCTGAACCATTTCTTACTACCGCCTGGTTCGTCCCTAAAAATTTCATCGATGTTTTAATGCAAATGCAGACAGTGGCTGCATCGGCAACACCCGCCATTAACCACTATCCATTTGTTCCACCCCGATTGTTCACTCTATCCAACACAACCACCTCGCCATAAGGATTCGTCATGTCTCGCCATTGCCAGGCGCCGGTGTGGGCGGCGGCAAAGGTCTCCCTTCCAAGCTTGGACAATATATTGGCGTTCGTAATCGTAAGCGGTTCAACATTCAGAGTGAGAACAGCGACCTACATGTCATGTCTGTGCCTGCTATGTTCCACCGTCACTTGAAGGGTTAATTGTCTACACATGATAGCTGGAAGTTCGAATAAACTAGTGGCATGGGACCATCGTGTTTGGATATGGGTGACCCCATGTCATGGAGATCAATCATATTGGAATTTGACATAATCACCTTCACCCTCCAATATGAGATCCCGCGTTTTATATCTCAACAAAGCTACTTTTATTCTTCTCTAATTAAACCCTCTTCCAACATGTGAGGGTGTGAGGGGAGCAAGATGCGAATAAGCCTCACCCGCCCACCCGGACTTAAAATTGTAAGGCGAGCTGTGAATAAGCACATCTCCTCCATCGGCAGACTTTGGGTGTACAGTGGATAGTAGGTAGCTCGACAAAATGTACAGGCCACAGGGAGCAGCTTGTATTGTATCTCCTGCCTTAGGGCCTAGCCGCCCCGATGGCAGGCCTACCTCTCCTTTGGCTGCAGATTTCCATGGACGGGCCAAAGACCACAAGTACGAATTTCCCCCCTGTTTCAGGCAATGGTTTCATGTGGTTGTAGTTCCACAAAGTCCTTCTGTTTATATGAATAAGATGAACTTTTTTTTGCGAAACATGAATAAGGTGAACTTGACTGCCCACGCAGCATGATACGTCTCCAACGTATCTATAATTTATGAAGCATTCATGCTATTTTATTATTTGTTTTGAATGATTACGGGCTTTATTATACACTTTTATATTACTTTTGGGACTAACCTATTAACCGGAGGCCCAGCCTATATTGCTATTTTATTGCCTGTTTCGGTATTTCGAAGAAAAGGAATATCAAACGGAGTCCAAACGGAAAGAAACCTTCGGCAGCTTGATTTTTGGGAAGATTATGACCCAGGAGACTTGGAGTTGAAGTAAAGGGAGCATCGAGGAAGCCACGAGATAGGGGGGTGCGCCTGATGGGGAACGTAGTAATTTCAAAAATTTTCCTACGCACACGCAAGATCATGGTGATGTATAGCAACGAGAGGGGAGAGTGTTGTCTACATACCCTTGTAGACCCGAAGCGGAAGCGATCACAACGTAGAGGAAGTAGTCGACGTTCTCCTCGCGATCCGACCGATCCGGCGCCGTTACTCGACGCCCGAGTTCTTGACACACGACAGCTCGATGACGTCCCTCAGACTCCGATCCAGCCGAGTGTCGAGGGAGAGTTCCGTCAAGACGACGGCGTGCAGGACGATCTTGATGTTTCACGGCGCGAGGCTTCGCTTAAGCTTCAGAACGGTATAACCGAGGTGGAATATGGTGGAGGGGGCACCGACACGGCTAAGGAACGATCTCACGATCAACTTGTGTGTTCCAAGGTGCCCCCTGCCCGTATATAAAGGAGCCAGGGGAGGGGGGCGGCCAAAGGAGGCGCGCCAGGAGTCCTACTCCTCTGGGAGTAGGATTCCCCAATCCTAGTCCAACTAGGATTCCGGAGGGGGAAAGAGAGAGGGGCGGCCCTTCTCCTAGTCCTAATAGGACTAGGGAAGGGGAGGCGCGCAGCCCTCTTGGGCTGCCCTTCTCCTTTCCACCAAGGCCCATAGTGGCCCATTTACCTCCCGGGGTTCCAGTAACCTCCGGTACTCGGTAAATTCCGTTTTGCCGGAACCATTCGAACTCCAAACATAGGCTTCAATATATCAATCTTTATGTCTCGACCATTCCGAGACTCCTCGTCATGTCCGTGATCACATCCGGACTAACTCCTTCGGTACATCAAAATACATAAACTCATAATAAGCGCCATCGAAACCTTAAGCGTGCGGACCCTACGGTTCGAGAACAATGTAGACATGACCTAGAACCATTCACGGTCAATAACCAACAGCGGGACCTGGATGCCCATATTGGTTCCTACATATTCTACGAAGATCTTTGTCGGTCAGACCGCATAACAACATACGTTGTTCCTTTGTCATCGGTATGTTACTTGCCCGAGATTCGATCGTCGGTATCCAATACCTAGTTCAATCTCGTTATCGCAAGTCTCTTTACTCGTTCCGTAATACATCATCTCACAACTAACTCATTAGTTGTAGTGCTTGCAAGGCTTCGATGATGTGCATTACCGAGAGGGCCAGAGATACCTCTCCGACAATCGGAGTGACAAAACCTAATCTCAAATACGCCAACCCAACATCCGCTTTGGAGACACTGTAGTACTCCTTTATGATCACCCGATTACGTTGTGACGTTTGGTAGCACCAAAGTGTTCCTCCGTAAACGGAGTTGCATAATCTCATAGTTACAGGAACATGTATAAGTCATGGATAAAAGCAGTAGCAACATACTAAACGATCGTGTGCTAAGCTAAGGAATGGGTCATGTCAATCGATCATTCTACTAATGATGTGACCTTGTTAATCAAATAACAACTCCTTGTTCATGGTTAGGAAACATAACCATCTTTGATTAACAAGCTAGTCTAGTAGAGGCATACTAGTGACATGTTGTTTGTCTATGCATTCACACATGTATCATGTTTCCGGTTAATACAATTCTAGCATGAATGATAAACATTTATCATGAAATAAGGAAATAAATAATAACTTTATTATTGCCTCTAGGGCATATTTCCTTGATCTCCCACTTGCACTAGAGTCAATAATCTAGATTACACAAGAATGATTCTAACACCCATGGAGTCTTGGTGCTGATCATGTTTTGCTCGTGGAAGAGGCTTAGTCAACGGTCGCAACATTCAGATCCGTATGTATCTTGCAAATCTCTATGTCTCCGATCCGACTAAGTCCGGATGGAATTGAAGCGTCTCTTGATGTGCTTGGTCCTCTTGTGAAATCTGGATTCTTCGCTAAGGCAATAGCTCCGAGATTGTCACGAAGATTTTCATTGGACCCGATGCACTAGGTATGACACCTAGATCGGATATGAACTCCTTCATCCGCACTCCTTCATTAGCTGCTTCCGAAGCTGCTATGTATTCCGCTTCACATGTAGATCCCGCCACGACGCTTTGTTTAGAAGCGCACCAACCGACAGCTCCTCCGTTTAGTGTAAATCGTATCCGTCTGCGATTTAGAATCGTTCGGATCGGTGTCAAAGCTTGCATCAACGTAACTGCCACGATGAGCTCTTTGTCACCTCCATATCGAGAAACATATCCTTAGTCCTTTTCGGGTATTTCAGATGTTCTTGACCGCTGTCCGATGATCCACTCTGGATTACTTTGGTACCTCCTGCTAGGCTTATAGCAAGGCACACATCAGTGCAGTACACAAGCATTGCATACATGATAGAGCCTATGGCTGAAGCATAGGAACATCTTTCATTTCTCTCTATCTTCTGCAGTGGTCGGGCATTGAGTCCGACTCAATTTCACACCTTGTAACACGAGCAAGAACCCTTTCTTTGCTTGATCCATTTTGAACTTCTTCAAAACTTTATCAAGGTATGTACTTTGTGAAAGTCCAATTAAGCGTCTTGATCTATCTCTATAGATCTTAATGCCCAATATGTAAGCAGCTTCACCGAGGTCTTTCATTGAAAAACTCTTGTTCAAGTATCCTTTATGCTATCCAGAAATTCTATATCATTTCCGATCAGCAATATGTCATCCACATATAATATCGTAAATGCTACTGAGCTCCTACTCACTTTCTTGTAAATCTGAAGCTTCTCCAAAAGTCTCAGTACAAACCCAAATGCTTTGATCACACTATCAAAACGTTTATTCCAACTCCGAGATGCTTGCACCAGTCCATATATGGATCATTGGAGCTTGCATACTTTGTTAGCTCCCTTTGGATCGATAAAACCTTCGGTTGCATCATATACAACTCTTCTTCCGTAAATCCATTCAGAATGCAGTCTTTACATCCATTTGCCAAATTTCATAATCATAAAATGCGGCAATTGCTAACATGATTCGGACGGACTTAAGCATCGCCACGGGTGAGAAAGTCTCATCGTAGTCAATCCCTTGAACTTGTCGAAAACCTTTTGCGACAAGTCGAGCTTTATAGACGATAACATTACCGTCGCGTCGGTCTTCTTCTTGAAGATCCACTTGTTTTCTATTGCTTGCCTACCCTCGGGCAAGTCAACCAAAGTCCACACTTTGTTTTCATACATGGATCCCATCTCGATTTCATGGCCTCAAGCCATTTTGCGAATCTGGGCTCACCATCGCTTCTTCATAGTTCGTAGGTTCATCATGATCTAGTAGCATGACTTCCGAACAGGATTACCGTACCACTCAGTGCGGATCTTACTCTGGTTGATCTACGTGGTTCAGTAGTAACTTGATCTCAAGTTTCATGATCAACATCATCAACTTCCTCACTACTTGGTGTAGGTGTCTCGTAAACCGGTTTCTGCGATTTAACTACTTTCAAGTAAGGAGAAGGTACTATTACCTCATCAAGTTCCACTTTCCTCCCACTCACTTTTTTCGAGAGAAACTCCTTCTCTAGAAAGGATCCATTCTTAGCAACAAATGTCTTGCCTTCGGATCTGTGATAGAAGGTGTACCCAACTGTCTCCTTTGGGTATCCTATGAAGACACATTTCTCGATTTGGGTTCGAGCTTATCAGGTTGAAGCTTTTTCACATAAGCATCGCATCCCCAAACTTTAAGAAATGACAACTTTGGTTTCTTGCTAAACCACAGTTCATAAGGTGTCGTCTCAACGGATTTCGACGGTGTTCTATTCAATGTGAATGCGGCCGCCTCTAGAGCATAACCCCAAAACGATAGCGGTAAATCAGAAGAGACATCATAGATCGCACCATATCTAGTAAAGTACGATTCTGACGTTCGGACACACCATTACTGCTGTGGTGTTCCGGTGGCGTGAGTTGCTAAACTATTCCGCATTGTTTCAAATGTAGACCAAACTCGTAACTCAAATATTCACCTCCACGATCGATCGTAGAAACTTAATTTTCTTGTTACGATGATTTTCAACTTCACTCTGAAATTCTTTGAACTTTTCAAATGTTTCAGACTTATGTTTCATTAAGTAGATATACCCATATCCGCTTAAGTCATCTGTGAAGGTGAGAAAATAACGATATCCGCCACGAGCCTCAACATTCATCGGACCACATACATCTCAGATGTATGATTTCCAACAAATCTGTTGCTCTCTCCATAGTACCGAGAACGGTGTTCTAGTCATCTTGCCCATGAGGCACGGTTCGAAGTGCCAAGTGATTCATAATCAAGTGACTCCAAAAGTCCATCAAGATGGAGTTTCTTCATGCGCTTTACATCGATATGACCTAAACGGCAAGTGCCACAAATAAGTTGCACTTTCGTTATCAACTCTGCATCTTTTGGTTTCAACATTATGAATATGTGTATCACTACTATCGAGATTCATAAGAAATAGACCACTCCTCAAGGGTGCATGACCATAAAAGATATTACTCATATAAATAGAACAACCATTATTCTCTCGATTTAAATGAATAACCGCCTCGCATCAAACAAGATCCAGATATAATGTTCATGCTCAACGCAGCACCAAATAACAATTATTTAGGTCTAAAACTAATCCCGAAGGTAGATGTAGAGGTAGCGTGCCGACCGCGATCACATCGACTTTGGAACCATTTCCCACGCGATCGTCACCTCGCCCTTTGCCGAGTTAAGCAATCAGTAGTCCCTGCTTCGAGTTGCAAATATTAGCAATGTAACCAGATCAAATACCAGTGCTACTACGAGCTCTAGTAAGGTACACATCAATAACATGTATATCACATATACCTTTGTTCACCTTGCCATCCTTCTTATCCGCCAAATACTTGGGGCAGTTCCGCTTCAAAGGACCAGTTTGCTTGCAGAGAAGCACTCGGTTTCAGGTTTAGGGCCAGATTTGGGTTTCTTCTCCGAGCAAAGAACTTGCTTGCTGTTCTTCTTGAGATTCCTTCTTTTCCCTTTGCCTTTCTTCTTGAAACTAGTGGTCTTATTGACCATCAACACTTGATGCTCCTTCTGATTTCTACCTCCGCAGCCTTTAGCATTGCGAAGAGCTCTGTATAGTTTTCTAACCCTTGCATATTATAGTTCATCACGAAGCCTTTGTAGCTTGGTGGCGGTGATTGAGAATTCATCAATGACACAATCATCCGGAAGATTAACTCCCAATTGTGTCAAGTGATTGTAGTACCCGCACATTACGAGTATATGCTCACTAATGTAATCGTTCTCCTCCATCTTACAGCTATAGAACTTATTGGAGACTTCATATCTCTCAATCCGGTATTCTGTTGAATATTAACTTCAACTCTGGAACATCTCATATGCTCCATGACGCTCAAAACGCCGTTGAAGTCCCGTTCTAAGCCGTAAAGCATGGCACATCGAACTATAGAGTAGTCATCGCTTTGCTCGCCAGACGCTCACAACATCTGGCGTTGCTCCAAAGAAGAAGTTCGCACCTAGCGGTGCATCCAGACGTAGCTCTTCGTGCAGCAATGAGGATAATCCTCAAGTTACGGACCCGATCCGTGTAATTGCTACCATCATCTTTCAACTTTGCTTTCTCAAGGAACGCATTAAAATTCAACGGAACAACAAAGACGAGCCATCTATCTACAATCAAACATAGACAAGCAAGATACTATCGGTACTAAGTTCATGATAAATTTAAGTTCGATTAATCATATTACTTAAGAACTCCCACTTAGAAAGACATCTCTAGTCATCCAAGTGATCACGTGATCCAAATCAACTAAACCATAACCGATCATCACGTGAAATGGAGTAGTTTTCAATGGTGAACATCTTATGTTGATCATATCTACTATATGATTCACGCCGACCTTTCGGTCTCCGTGTTCCGAGGCCATATCTGCATATGCTAGGCTCGTCAAGTATAACCCGAGTATTCTGCGTGTGCAAAACTGGCTTGCACCCGTTGTAGATGGACGAGAGCTTATCACACCCGATCATCACGTGGTGTCCGGGCACGACGAACTTTGGCAACGGTGCATACCGGGAGAACACTTCTTGATAATTTTAGTGAGAGATCATCTTATAATGCTACCGTCAATCAAAGCAAGATAAGATGCATAAAAGGATAAACATCACATGCAAATCAATATAAGTGATATGATATGGTCATCATCATCTTGTGCTTCACGATCTCCATCTTGCAAAGACCACCATGATCACCATCGCCACCGGCGCGACACCTTGATCTCCATCGCAGCATCGTTGTCGCCTCGCCAAACTTATGCTACTACGACTATCGCTACAGCTTAGTGATAAAGTAAAGCATTACAGTATGCGATTGCATTGCATACAATAAAGCGACAACCATATGGCTCCTGCCGATTGCCGATAACCGGTTACAAAACATGATCATCTCATACAATAAAATATAGCATCACGTCTTGACCATATCACATCACAACATGCCCTGCAAAAACAAGTTAGACGTCCTCTACTTTGTTGTTGCAAATTTTACGTGGCTGCTACGGGCTTAAGCAAGAACCAGTCTCACCTACGCATCAAAACCACAACGATACTTCGTCAAATAGACTCGCTTTTAACCTTCTCAAGGACCGGCGAGCTTTCGGTTCAACTAAAGTGAGAGAGACAGCACCCACGGTCACCTTTAAGCAACGAGTGCTCGTGGCGGTGAAACCAGTCTCGCGAAGCGCACGCGTAATGTCGGTCTGGGCCGCTTCATCTCACAATACCGCTGAACCAAAGTATGACATGCTGGTAGGTAGTATGACTTGTATCGCCCACAACTCACTTGTGTTCTACTCGTGCAAAACATCAAACCATAGAAAAACCTAGGCTCGGATGCCATCGATGGGGAACGAGTAATTTCAAAAATTTTCCCACGCACACGCAAGATCATGGTGATGTATAGCAACGAGAGGGGAGAGTGTTGTCTACATACCCTTGTAGACCCGGGCGAAGCGATCACAACGTAGAGGAAGTAGTCGACGTTCTCCTCGCGATCCGACCGATCCGGCGCCGTTATCCGACGCCCCGAAGTTCTTGACACACGACAGCTCGATGACGTCCCTCAGACTCGATCCAGCCGAGTGTCGAGGGAGAGTTCCACAAGACGACGGCGTGGGACGATCTTGATGTTTCACTGCGCAGGTTTCGCTTAAGCTTCATGAACGGTATAACCGAGGTGGAATATGGTGGAGGGGGCACCGACACGGCTAAGGAACGATCTCACGATCAACTTGTGTGTTCAAGGTGCCCCCTGCCTCGTGATATAAAGGAGCCAGGGGAGGGGGCCAAGGCCAAAGGAGGGCGCGCCAGGAGTCCTACTCCCTCCGGGAGTAGGATTCCCCCAATCCTAGTCCAACTAGGATTCCTGGGGGGAAAGAGAGAGAGGGGGCGCCCTTCTCCTAGTCCTAATAGGACTAGGGAAGGGGGGGAGGCGCGCAGCCCGCTTGGGCTGCCCCTTCTCCTTTCCACCAAGGCCCATAGTGGCCCATTTACCTCCCGGGGGGTTCCAGTAACCTCCGGTACTCAGAATTCCGCCCGAACCATTCAACTCCAAACATAGGCTTCCAATATATCAATCTTTATGTCTCGACCATTCCGAGACTCCTCGTCATGTCCGTGATCACATCCGGGACTCGAACTCCTTCGGTACATCAAAATACATAAACTCATAATAACTGTCATCGAAACCTTAAGCGTGCGGACCCTACGGTTCGAGAACAATGTAGACATGACCTAGAACCATTCACGGTCAATAACCAACAGCGGGACCTGGATGCCCATATTGGTTCCTACATATTCTACGAAGATCTTTGTCGGTCAGACCGCATAACAACATACGTTGTTCCCTTTGTCATCGGTATGTTACTTGCCCGAGATTCGATCGTCGGTATCCAATACCTAGTTCAATCTCGCTACCGCAAGTCTCTTTACTCGTTCCGTAATACATCATCTCACAACTAACTCATTAGTTGTAGTGCTTGCAAGGCTTCAAATGATGTGCATTACCGAGAGGGCCCAGAGATACCTCTCCGACAATCGGAGTGACAAAACCTAATCTCAAATCGCCAACCCAACATCTCGCCTTTGGAGACACTGTAGTACTCCTTTATGATCACCCGATTACGTTGTGACGTTTGGTAGCACCCAAAGTGTTCCTCCGTAAACGGAGTTGCATAATCTCATAGTTACAGGAACATGTATAAGTCATGGATAAAAGCAAGAGCAACATACTAAACGATCGTGTGCTAAGCTAAGGGAATGGGTCATGTCAATCGATCATTCTACTAATGATGTGACCTTGTTAATCAAATAACAACTCCTTGTTCATGGTTAGGAAACATAACCATCTTTGATTAACAAGCTAGTCTAGTAGAGGCATACTAGTGACATGTTGTTTGTCTATGCATTCACACATGTATCATGTTTCCGGTTAATACAATTCTAGCATGAATGATAAACATTTATCATGAAATAAGGAAATAAATAATAACTTTATTATTGCCTCTAGGGCATATTTCCTTCAGCGCCCACCCCCCTGGGCGCGCCCTCCCCTCTCGTGGGCCCCTCGAGGCTCCCCCGACCGACTTCTTTCGCCTATATAAGCCTATGTACCCTAAAAACATCAAGACAGAAGATAGATCGAGAGTTCCGCCGCCGCAAGCCTCTGTAGACACCAAAAACCTCTCGGGAGCCCGTTCCGGCACCTTGCCGGAGGGGGAATCCCTAACCGGTGGCCATCTTCATCATCCCGGCGCTCTTCATGACGAGGAGGGAGTAGGTCACCCTCGGGGCTGAGGGTATGTACCAGTAGCTATGTGTTTGATCTCTCTCTCTCTCTCTCTCTCTCTCTCTCTCTCTGTGTTCTCTCTATGGCACGATCTTGATGTATCGCGAGCTTTGCTATTATAGTTGGATCTTATGATATTTGTCCCTCTCTACTCTCTTGTATTGGATTGAGTTTTTCCTTTGAAGTTATCTTATCGGATTGAGTCTTTAAGGATTTCAGAACACTTCATGTATGTCTTGCCGTGTTTATCTGTGGTGACATTGGGATATCACGTGCCACTTGATGTATGTTTTGGTGATCAACTTGCGGGTTCCGCCCATGAACCTATGCATAGGGGTTGGCACACGTTTTTGTCTTGACTCTCCGGTAGAAACTTTGGGGCACTCTTTGAAGTACTTTGTGTTGGTTGAACAGATGAATCTGAGAATGTGTGATGGATATCGTATAATCATGCCCACGGATACTTGAGGTGACAATGAGTATCTAGGTGACATTAGGGTTTTGGTTGATTTGTGTCTTAATGTGTTATTCTAGTATGAACTCTATGATAGATTGAACGGAAAGAATAGCTTCGTGTTATTTTACTACTGACTCTTGAATAGATCGAATAGAAAGGATAGCTTTGAGGTGGTTTCGTACCCTACCATAATCTCTTCATTTGTTCTCCGCTATTAGTGGCTTTGGAGTGACTCTTTGTTGCATGTTGAGGGATTGTTATATGATCTATCTATGTTATTATTGTTGAGAGAACTTGCTGAAGGAAATATGCCCTAGAGGCAATAATAAAGTTATTATTTATTTCCTCATATCATGATAAATGTTTATTATTCATGCTAGAGTTGTATTAACCAGAAACATGATACATGTGTTAATACATAGACAAACTTAATGTCACTAGTATGCCTCTACTTGACTAGATCATTAATCAAAGATGGTTATGTTTCCTAACCATAGACATGAGTTGTCATTTGATTAATGGGATCACATCATTAGGAGAATGATGTGATTGACATGACCCATTCCGCTAGCTTAGCACTTGATCGTTTAGTATGTTGCTATTGCTTTCTTCATGACTTATACATGTTCCTACAACTATGAGATTATGCAACTCCCGTTTACCGGAGGGACACTTTGTGTGCTACCAAACGTCACAATGTAACTGGGTGATTATAAAGGAGCTCTAGAGGTGTCTCCAAAGGTACATGTTGAGTTGGCGTATTTTGAGATTAGGTTTTGTCACTCCGATTGTCGGAGAGGTATCTCTGGGCCCTCTTGGTAATGCACATCACTATAAGCCTTGCAAGCAATGTAGCTAAAGAGTTAGTTACGGAATGATGCATTACGTAACGAGTAAAGAGACTTGCCGGTAATGAGATTGAACTAGGTATTGAGATACCGACGATCGAATCTCGGGCAAGTAACATACCGATGACAAAGGGAACAACATATGTTGTTATGCGGTTTGACCGATAAATATCTTCGTAGAATATGTGGGAGCCAATATGGGCATCCAGGTCCCGCTATTGGTTATTGACCGGAAATGTGTCTCGGTCATGTCTACATAGTTCTCGAACCCGTAGGGTTCGCACGCTTAACGTTTCGTTGACAATATAGTATTATATGAGTTATGTATGTTGGTAACCGAATGTTGTTCGGAGTCCCGGATGAGTTCATGGACATGACGAGGAACTCCGGAATGGTCAGGAGATAAAGTTTGATATATGGGATAATAGTGTTTGATCTCCGGAAGGGTTCCGGAATTCACCGGAAGGGGTTCCGAATGTTTCCCGAAATGTTTGGATACGAGAACACGTTATTTGGGCCAAAGGGGAAAGCCCACAAGGTTTTTGGAAAGCTCAAAAGGAAGTTTTGTGGATTCCAGGGGCCAGACGCCAGGGTCCCTGGCGTCTGACCCTGGAGTCCAAGAAGGACTCTTGCCTTTCTGGTGAAACCGACTTTGTGGAGGCTTTTACTCCAAGTTTCGACCCCAAAGCTCAACATATAAATAGAGGGGCAGGGCTAGCACCAAAGACACATCAGGAAACACCAAGCCGTGTGCCGGCAACCCCGTCCCCTCTAGTTTATCCTCCGTCATAGTTTCCGTAGTGCTTAGGCGAAACCCTGCGGAGATTGTTCTTTGCCAACACCGTCACCACGCCGTCGTGCTTCTGGAACTCATCTACTACTTAGCCCGTCTTGCTGGATCGAGAAGGCGAGGACGTCATTGAGCTGAACGTGTGCAGAACTCGGAGGTGCCGTGCGTTCGGTACTTGGATCTGTCAGATCGTGAAGACGTACGACTACATCAACCGCGTTGATAAACGCTTCCGCTTAGCGATCTTCAAGGGTATGAAGATACACTCCCCCTCTCGTTGCTATGCATCACCATGATCTTGCGTGTGCGTAGGAAAATTTTGAAATTACTACGTTCCCCAACAGTGGCATCCGAGCCTGGTTTTATGCGTAGATGTCATATGCACGAGTAGAACACAAGTGAGTTGTGGGCGATATAAGTCATACTGCTTACCAGCATGTCATACTTTGGTTCAGCGGCATTATGAGATGAAACGGCCCGGACCAACATTACGCATACGCTTATGCGAGACTGGTTTCACTGCTACGAGCACTCCTTGCTTAAAGGTGACCGGCGGGTGTCTGTCTCTCTCACTTTAGTTGAACCGAGTGTGGCTACGCCCGGTCCTTGTGAAGGTTAAAATAACATCAACTTGACAAACTATCATTGTGGTTTTGATGCGTAGGTAAGAACGGTTCTTGCTAAGCCCGTAGCAGCCACGTAAAATTTGCAACAACAAAGTAGAGGACGTCTAACTTGTTTTTGCAGGGCATGTTGTGATGTGATATGGTCAAGACGTGATGCTATATTTTATTGTATGAGATGATCATGTTTTGTAACCGAGTTATCGGCAACTGGCAGGAGCCATATGGTTGTCGCTCTATTGTACGAAATGCAAACGCCCTGTAATTGATTTAATTTATCACTAAGTGGTAGCGATAGTCATAGAAGCAATAGATGGCATAACGACAACGATGCTACGATGGAGATCAAGGTGTCGCGCTGGTAACGATGGTGATCAAGACGATGCTTCAGATATGGAGATCACAAGCACAAGATGATGATGGCCATATCATATCACTTATATTGATTGCATGTGATGTTTATCCTTTATGCATCTTATCTTGCTTTGATTGACGGTAGCATTTTAAGATGATCTCTCACTAAATTATCAAGAAGTGTTCTCCCTGAGTATGCACCGTTGCGAAAGTTCTTCGTGCTCAGACACCACGTGATGATCGGGTGTGATAGGCCCTACGTTCAAATACAATGGGTGCAAAATAGTTGCACACGCGGAATACTCAGGTTAAACTTGACGAGCCTAGCATATACAGATATGGCCTCGGAACACGGAGACCGAAAGGTCGAACGTGAATCATATAGTAGATATGATCAACATAGTGATGTTCACCATTGAAACTACTCCATCTCACGTGCTGATCGGACATGGTTTAGTTGATTTGGATCACGTGATCACTTAGATGACTAGAGAGATGTCTCGTCTAAGTGGGAGTTCTTAAGTAATATGATTAATTGAACTTAAATTTATCATGAACTTAGTACCGATAGTATTTTGCTTGTCTATGTTTGTTGTAGATAGATGGCTCGTCTTTGTTGTTCCATTGAATTTTAATGCGTTCCTTGAGAAAGCTAAGTTGAAAGATGATGTTAGCAATTACACGGATCGGGTCTCAGAACTCGAGGATTATCCTCATTGCTGCACGGAAGAATTACGTCCCGAAGCACCGCTGGGTGCCGTGCTCATCTGCAGATGTAACCGACGACGTTAAGAACGTCTCGCGAGCAAAGTCGATGACTAATCGATAGTTCAATGTGCCATGCTTCACGGCTTGGAACTGGTCTTCAACGACGTTTTGAACGTCATGGAGTATATGAGATGTTCCAGAGTTGAAGTTAATATTTCAAGCAAATGCCCGGATTGAGAGATATGAAGTCTCCAATAAGTTCTATAGCTGTAAGATGGAGGAGAATAGTTCGGTCAAGGAACATATACTCAAAATGTCGGGTATAATAATCACTTGATTCAACTGGGAGTTAATCTTCCGATGATAGTATCATTGATGTAATTCTTCAATCATTGCCACAAAGCTACAAGAGCTTCGTGATGAACTATAATATGCAAGGGATGGACAAGACTATTCCGAGCTCATCGCAATGCTAAAAGTGCTGGAGGTAGAAATCAAGAAGGAGCATCAAGTGTTGATGGTCAATAAGACCACCAGTTTCAAGAAGAAGGGCAAAGGGAAGAAGAAGGGAACTTCAAGAAGAACAACAAGCAAGTTGCTGCTCAAGAGAAGAAACCCAAGTCCGGACCTAAGCACGAGATCGAGTGCTTCTACCGCAAGCGCATCGACCTCGGAAGCGGAACTGCCCCAAGTATTTGGCGGATAAGAAGGATGGCAAAATGAACAAAGGTATATGTGATATACATGTTATTGATGTGTACCTTACTAATGCTCGCAGAGCACCTAGGTATTTGATACGGTTCTATTGCTAATATTTGCAACTCAAACAGGGACTACGGATTAGCGAAGATTGGCTAAGGACGAGGTGACGATGCGCGTGGGAAATGGTTCCAAAGTTGATGTGATCGCGTCGCACACTACCTCTACATCTACCATGGGATTAGTTTTAGACCTAAATAATTGTTATTTGGTGCTAGCGCTAAGCATGAACATTATATCTGGATCTTGTTTGATGCGAGACGGTTATTCATTTAAATCAGAGAATAATGGTTGTTCTATTTATATGAGTAATATCTTTTATGGTCATGCACCCTTGAAGGGTGGTCTATTTTTATTGAATCTCGATAGTAGTGATACACATATTCATAATATTGAAACCAAAAGATGCAGAGTTGATAATGATAGTGCAACTTATTTGTGGCACTGCCGTTTGGGTCATATTGGTGTAAAGCGCATGAAGAAACTGCATACTGATGGACTTCTGGAATCACTTGATTATGAATCACTTGGTACTTGCGAACCATGCCTCGTGGGCAAGATGACTAAAACGCCGTTCTCTGGAACTATGGAGCGAGCAACTGATTTGTTGGAAATCATACATACTGATGTATGTGGTCCAATGAATATTGAGGCTCGTGGCGGGTATCATTATTTTCTCACCTTCACAGATGATTTGAGCAGATATGGGTATATCTACTTGATGAAACACAAGTCTGAAACATTTGAAAAGTTCAAAGAATTTCAGAGTGAAGTGGAAAATCATCATAACAAGAAAATAAATTTCTACGATCTGATCGTGGAGGAGAATATTTGAGTTACGAGTTTGGTTTACATTTGAAGCAATGCGAATAGTTTCACAACTCACGCCACCCGAACACCACAATGAAATGGTGTGTCCGAACATCGTAATCGCACTTTACTAGATATGGTGCGATCTATGATGTCTCTTCTTGATTTACCGCTATCGTTTTGGGGTTATGCTTTAGAGACGGCCGCATTCACGTTAAATAGGGCACCATCAAAATCCATTGAGACGACGCCTTATGAACTGTGGTTTGGCAAGAAACCAAAGTTGTCGTTTCTTAAAGTTTGGGGCTGCGATGCTTATGTAAAGAAACTTCAACTAGATAAGCTCGAACCCAAATCGAGAAATGTGTCTTCATAGGATACAAGTGAGTTGTGGGCGATATAAGTCATACTGCTTACCAGCATGTCATACTTTGGTTCAGCGGCATTATGAGATGAAACGGCCCGGACCAACATTACGCATACGCTTATGCGAGACTGGTTTCACTGCTACGAGCACTCCTTGCTTAAAGGTGACCGGCGGGTGTCTGTCTCTCTCACTTTAGTTGAACCGAGTGTGGCTACGCCCGGTCCTTGTGAAGGTTAAAATAACATCAACTTGACAAACTATCATTGTGGTTTTGATGCGTAGGTAAGAACGGTTCTTGCTAAGCCCGTAGCAGCCACGTAAAATTTGCAACAACAAAGTAGAGGACGTCTAACTTGTTTTTGCAGGGCATGTTGTGATGTGATATGGTCAAGACGTGATGCTATATTTTATTGTATGAGATGATCATGTTTTGTAACCGAAGTTATCGGCAATCGGCAGGAGCCATATGGTTGTCGCTCTATTGTATGAAATGCAAACATACAGTAATTGATTTAATTTATCACTAAGTGGTAGCGATAGTCATAGAAGCAATAGATGGCATAACGACAACGATGCTACGATGGAGATCAAGGTGTCGCTACCGGTAACGATGGTGATCAAGACGATGCTTCAGATATGGAGATCACAAGCACAAGATGATGATGGCCATATCATATCACTTATATTGATTGCATGTGATGTTTATCCTTTATGCATCTTATCTTGCTTTGATTGACGGTAGCATTTTAAGATGATCTCTCACTAAATTATCAAGAAGTGTTCTCCCGAGTATGCACCGCTATGAAAGTTCTTCGTGCTCGAGACACCACGTGATGATCGGGTGTGATAGGCCCTACGCTCAAATACAATGGGTGCAAAATAGTTGCACACGCGAATACTCGAGTTAAACTTGACGAGCCTAGCATATACAGATATGGCCTCGGAACACGGAGACCGAAAGGTCGAACGTGAATCATATAGTAGATATGATCAACATAGTGATGTTCACCATTGAAACTACTCCATCTCACGTCTTGATCGGACATGGTTTAGTTGATTTGGATCACGTGATCACTTAGATGACTAGAGAGATGTCCGTCTAAGTGGGAGTTCTTAAGTAATATGATTAATTGAACTTAAATTTATCATGAACTTAGTACCGATAGTATTTTGCTTGTCTATGTTTGTTGTAGATAGATGGCTCGTCTTTGTTGTTCCATTGAATTTTAATGCGTTCCTTGAGAAAGCTAAGTTGAAAGATGATGTTAGCAATTACACGGACTGGGTCTCAGAACCGAGGATTATCCTCATTGTGCATGTGAAGAATTACGCCCTGGAAGCACCGCTGGGTGCCGTGCCCATCGCAGATGCAACCGACGACGTTAAGAACGTCCGCGAGCAAAGTCGATGACTAATCGATAGTTCGATGTGCCATGCTTCACGGCTTGGAACCGGGTCTTCAACGACGTTTTGAACGTCATGGAGTATATGAGATGTTCCAGGAGTTGAAGTTAATATTTCAAGCAAATGCCCGGATTGAGAGATATGAAGTCTCCAATAAGTTCTATAGCTGTAAGATGGAGGAGAATAGTTCAGTCAGTGAACATATACTCAAAATGTCTGGGTATAATAATCACTTGATTCAACTGGGAGTTAATCTTCCTGATGATAGTATCATTGACAGAATTCTTCAATCATTGCCACAAAGCTACAAGAGCTTCGTGATGAACTATAATATGCAAGGGATGGACAAGACTATTCCCGAGCTCATCGCAATGCTAAAAGCTGCGGAGGTAGAAATCAAGAAGGAGCATCAAGTGTTGATGGTCAATAAGACCACCAGTTTCAAGAAGAAGGGCAAAGGGAAGAAGAAGGGGAACTTCAAGAAGAACAACAAGCAAGTTGCTGCTCAAGAGAAGAAACCCAAGTCTGGACCTAAGCCTGAGACTGAGTGCTTCTACTGCAAGCGATCGACCTTTGGAAGCGGAACCGCCCCAAGTATTTGGCGGATAAGAAGGATGGCAAATGAACAAAGGTATATGTGATATACATGTTATTGATGTGTACCTTACTAATGCTCGCAGTAGCACCTAGGTATTTGATACTGGTTCTATTGCTAATATTTGCAACTCGAAACAGGGACTACGGATTAAGCGAAGATTGGCTAAGGACGAGGTGACGATGCGCGTGGGAAATGGTTCCAAAGTTGATGTGATCGCGGTCGGCACACTACCTCTACATCTACCACTGGGATTAGTTTTAGACCTAAATAATTGTTATTTGGTGCTAGCGTTAAGCATGAACATTATATCTGGATCTTGTTTGATGCGAGACGGTTATTCATTTAAATCAGAGAATAATGGTTGTTCTATTTATATGAGTAATATCTTTTATGGTCATGCACCCTTGAAGGGTGGTCTATTTTTATTGAATCTCGATAGTAGTGATACACATATTCATAATATTGAAACCAAAAGATGCAGAGTTGATAATGATAGTGCAACTTATTTGTGGCACTTGCCGTTTGGGTCATATTGGTGTAAAGCGCATGAAGAAACTGCATCTTGATGGACTTCGGAATCACTTGATTATGAATCACTTGGTACTTGCGAACCATGCCTCGTGGGCAAGATGACTAAAACGCCGTTCTCGGAACTATGGAGCGAGCAACTGATTTGTTGGAAATCATACATCGATGTATGTGGTCCAATGAATATTGAGGCTCGTGGCGGTATCATTATTTTCTCACCTTCACAGATGATTTGAGCAGATATGGGTATATCTACTTGATGAAACACAAGTCTGAAACATTTGAAAAGTTCAAAGAATTTCAGAGTGAAGTGGAAAATCATCATAACAAGAAAATAAATTTCTACGATCTGATCGTGGAGGAGAATATTTGAGTTACGAGTTTGGTTTACATTTGAAGCAATGCGGAATAGTTTCACAACTCACGCCACCCGGAACACCACAATGAAATGGTGTGTCCGAACATCGTAATCGCACTTTACTAGATATGGTGCGATCTATGATGTCTCTTACTGATTTACCGCTATCGTTTTGGGGTTATGCTTTAGAGACGGCCGCATTCACGTTAAATAGGGCACCATCAAAATCCATTGAGACGACGCCTTATGAACTGTGGTTTGGCAAGAAACCAAAGTTGTCGTTTCTTAAAGTTTGGGGCTGCGATGCTTATGTAAAGAAACTTCAACTAGATAAGCTCGAACCCAAATCAGAGAAATGTGTCTTCATAGGATACCCAAAAGAGACTATTGGGTACATCTTCTATCACAGATCTGAGGGCAAGATTTTTGTTGCTAAATTCGGATCCTTTCTAGAGAAGGAGTTTCTCTCGAAAGAAGTGAGTGGGAGGAAAGTAGAACTTGATGAGGTAATCAGTACTGCTCCCTTATTGAAAGTAGTTCATCACAAGAACCGGTTCCTGTGACAACTACACCAATCAGTGAGGAAGCAAATGATATTGATCATGAAACTTCAGATCAAGTTACTACCGAATCTCGTAGGTCTACCAGAGTAAGATCCGCACCAGAGTGGTATGGTAATCTTATTCTGAAAGTCATGTTACTTGACCATGGCGAACCTACGAACTACGAGGAAGCGATGATGAGCCCAGATTCCGCAAAATGGCTTGAGGCCATGAAATCTGAGATGGGATCCATGTATGAGAACAAAGTATGGACTTTGGTTGACTTGCCCGATGATCGACAAGCCATCGAGAATAAATGGATCTTCAAGAAGAAGACTGACGCTGATGGTAATATAACCATCTACAAAGCTTGACTTGTTGCGAAAGGTTTTTAACAAGTTTAAGGGGTTGACTACGATGAGACTTTCTCACCCATAGCGATGCTTAAGTCTGTCTGAATCATGTTAGCAATTGCCGCATTTTATGATTATGAAATTTGGCAAATGGATGTCAAAGCTGCATTCCCGAATGGATTTCTAGAAGAAGAGTTGTATATGATGCAGCCGGGAGGTTTTGTCAATCGAAAAGGTGCTAACAAAGTGTGCAAGCTCCAGCGATCCATTTATGGACTGGTGCAAGCATCTCAGAGTTGGAATAAACACTTTGATAGTGTGATCAAAGCATATGGTTTTATACAGACTTTTGGAGAAGCCTGTATTTACAAGAAAGTGAGTGGGAGCTCTGTAGCATTTCCGATGACATATTATTAATTGGAAATGATATAGAATTTCTGGATAGCATAAAGGGATACTTGAATAAAAGTTTTTCGATGAAAGACCTCGGTGAAGCTGCTTACATATTGGGCATCAAGATCTATAGAGATAGATCAAGACGCTTAATTGGACTTTCACAAAGCACATACCTTGATAAAGTTTTGAAAAAGTTCAAAATGGATCAGGCAAAGAAAGGGTTCTTGCTCAGTATTACAAGGTGTGAAGTTGAGTCGACTCAATGCTCGACCACGCAGAAGATAGAGAGAAAATGAAAGATGTTCCTATGCTTCAGCCATAGGCTCTATCATTTATTGATCTTGTGTACCGGACCGATGTATGCTTAGCAATAAGTTTAGCAGGAGGTACCAAAGTAATCCAGAGTGGATCATCGGACAGCGGTCAAGAATATCCTGAAATACCTGAAAAGGACTAAGGATATGTTTCTCGTTTATCGAGGTGACAAAGAGCTAGTCGTAAATGGTTACGTCGATGCAAGCTTTGACACTGATCCGGATGATTCTAAATCGCAAACCGTATACGTGTTTATATTGAACGGTGGAGCTACCAGTTGGTGCAGTTCTAAACGAAGCGTCATGGCGGGATCTACATGCAAAGCGGAGTACATAGCTGCTTCTGAAGCAGCAGATGAAGGAGTCTGGATGAAAGAGTTCATTTCCGATCTAGGTGTCGTACCTAGTGCATCGGGACCAATGAAGATCTTCTGTGACAATGCTGGTGGAATTGCCTTGGCAAAGGAATCCAGATTTCACAAGAGGACCAAGCACATCAAGAGACGCTTCAATTCCATCCGGGACCAAGTCGAGATGGGAGACATAGAGATTTGCAAGATACATACGGATCTGAATGTTGCAGACCCGTTGACTAAGCCTCTTCCACGAGCAAAACATGATCAGCACCAAGACTCCATGTGTGTTAGAATCATTACTGTATAATATAGATAATTGACTCTAGTGCAAGTGGGAGACTAAAGGAAATATGCCCTAGAGGCAATAATAAAGTTATTTATTTTCTCATATCATGATAAATGTTTATTATTCATGCTAGAATTGTATTAACCGGAAACATGATACATGTGTGAATACATAGACAAACTTAATGTCACTAGTATGCCTCTACTTGACTAGCTCATTAATCAAAGATGGTTATGTTTCCTAACCATAGACATGAGTTGTCAATTGATTAACGGGATCACATCATTAGGAGAATGATGTGATTGACATGACCCATTCCGTTAGCTTAGCACTTGATCGTTTAGTATGTTGCTATTGCTTTCTTCATGACTTACACATGTTCCTACAACTATGAGATTATGCAACTCCCGTTTACCGGAGGAACACTTTGTGTGCTACCAAACGTCACAACGTTACTGGGTGATTATAAAGGAGCTCTAGAGGTGTCTCCAAAGGTACATGTTGAGTTGGCGTATTTCGAGATTAGGTTTTGTCACTCCGATTGTCGGAGAGGTATCTCTAGGCCCTCTCGGTAATGCACATCACTATAAGCCTTGCAAGCAATGTAGCTAAAGAGTTAGTTACGGAATGATGCATTACGTAACGAGTAAAGAGACTTGCTGTAATGAGATTGAACTAGGTATTGAGATACCGATGATCGAATCTCGGGCAAGTAACATACCGATGACAAAGCGAACAACGTATGTTGTTATGCAGTTTGACCGATAAAGATCTTCGTAGAATATGTGGGAGCCAATATGGGCATCCAGGTCCCGCTATTGGTTATTGACTAGAAACGTGTCTCGGTCATGTCTACATAGTTCTCAAACCCGTAGGGTCCGCACGCTTAATGTTTCGTTGATGATATAGTATTATATGAGTTATGTATGTTGGTAACCGAATGTTGTTCGGAGTCCTGAATGAGATCATGGACATGACGAGGAACTCCGGAATGATCAGAAGATAAAGTTTGATATATGGGATAATAGTGTTTGATCTCTGGAAGGGTTCCGGAATTCACCGGAAGGGGTTCCGGATGTTTCCCGAAATGTTTGGGTACGAGAACACGTTATTTGGGCCAAAGGGTAAAGCCCACAAGGTTTTTGGAAAGCTCAAAAGGAAGTTTTGCGGAGTCTAGGGGCCAGACGCCAGGGTCCCTGGCGTCTGGGTCCAGACGCCGGGAACCCTGGCTTCTGGCCCTGGAGTCGGAGAAGGACTCTTGCCTTTCGGGTCAAACCGACTTTGTGGAGGCTTTTACTCCAAGTTTTGACCCCAAGGCTCAACATATAAATAGAGGGGCAGGGCTTGCACCAAAGACACATCAAGAAACACCAAGCCGTGTGCCGGCAACCCCGTCCCCTCTAGTTTATCCTCTGTCATAGTTTCTGTAGTGCTGATACGTCTCCGTCGTATCTACTTTTCCAAACACGTATGCCCTTGTTTTGGACTCTAACTTGTATGATTTGAATGGAACTAACCCGGACTGACGTTGTTTTCAGCAGAACTGCCATGGTGTTGTTTTTTGTGTAGAAAATAAAAATTCTACGAATGTCCTGAAACTCCACGGAACACCTTAGAAAAAATAAAGAAAAATCCTCGCAAAAGATGAAGACCAGGGGGCCCACACCCTGCTCCCCTGGTGGCCCTCTGACGCCAACTCCAACTCCAACTCCATATATTGGCTTTCGGGTAGAAAAAACAGAGAGAAGAAATCATCGCGTTTTACGATACGGAGCCGCCGCCAAGCCCTAATCTCTCTTGGGAGGGCTGATCTGGAGTCTGTTCGGAGGCTCCGGAGAGGGGGATTCATCGCCGTCGTCATCATCAACCATCCTCCATCACTAATTTCATGATGCTCACCGCCGTGTCTGAGTAATTCCATCGTATGCTTGCTGGATGGTGATGGGTTGGATGAGATTTATCATGTAATCGAGTTAGTTTTGTTAGGGTTTGATCCCTAGTATCCATTATGTTCTGAGATTGATGTTGCTATGACTTTGCTATGATTAATGCTTGTCACTAGGGCCCGAGTGCCATGATTTCATATCTGAACCTATTATGTTTTCATGAATATATGTGTGTTCTTGATCCTATCTTGCAAGTCTATAGTCACCTACTATGTGTTATGATCTGGCAACCCCGAAGTGACAATAATCGGGACCACTCCCGGTGATGACCATAGTTTGAGGAGCTCATGTATTCACTATGTGCTAATGCTTTGTTCCGGTTCTCTATTAAAAGGAGGCCTTAATATCCCTTAGTTTCCAATAGGACCCCGCTGCCACGGGAGGGTAGGACAAAAGATGTCATGCAAGTTCTTTTCCATAAGCACGTATGACTATATACGGAATACATGCCTACATTACATTGATGAACTGGAGCTAGTTCTGTGTCACCTTATGTTATGACGGCTACATGATGAACCACATCCGACATAATTATCCATCGCTAATCCGGTGCCTACGAGTTTTCCATATACTGGTTCTCGTTTATTTACTTTTCCGTTGCTACTGTTACAATCACTACAAAATATCAAAAACATTACTTTTGATGTCTTTACTTTTGTTACCGTTACCACCACTATCATATTACTTTGCTACTAAACACTTTGCTGTAGATATTAAGTTTCAGGTGTGGTCGAATTGACAACTCAGCTGCTAATACTTGAGAATATTCTTTGGCTCCCCTTGTGTCGAATCAATAAATTTGGGTTGAATACTCTACCCTCGAAAACTGTTGCGATCCCCTATACTTGTGGGTTATCAAGACATTTTTCTGGCGCCGTTGCCGGGGAGCATAGCTCTGTTCTTTGAGTCACTTGGGATTTATATCTGCTGGACATTATGAAGAACTTGAAAGATGATCGAACTACTATTTTGCCCTCAACTACGAGGGGAGGTAAGGGACTGCCGTCTAGCCTTGCACTAGATTCTCCTTCTGTTATGAGTAATTTTGCGACACCTAAACCTACTACTGCTATTGATTCTGATATGTCGCATGTTATTGATGATGCCACTTCTGCTATGCACGATACTTATGATGAAACTACTTCTATGTTTGATACTACTATGCCACTTGGTGAATATCTTGATGAGCAAATTGCTAGGTCTAGAGAAAGAGAAATTATTGAACCTGAACACGATGATGTTAGTGATGATGAACCTATGCCTGCTATTCCCGAGGGTTATCTTTTTGATGCTGAATCTTCTGCAGCTATTTTTGCTTGCCAGGATAGACGTGAACTTAAGAGGTTGCTAGTTAAATGGAGTAAAGAATCTTTTAGAGGTAGAATGAAACCCGACCCTACTTTTGCTACTTCACCTATCTGTGTGCCTGATCAGGATTATTATGATTTTTCTGTTGATCCAGATATAATTACTTTGGTTAAATCTGATCCTTTTTATGGCTATGAATCTGAAACTGTTGTGGCACACCTTACTAAGTTAAATGATATAGCTGCCCTGTTTACTAATAATGAGAGATCGCGCTACCTTTATTTACTCAAGATATTTCCATTCTCATTAATGGGTGATGCTAAGATATGTTATAATTCTCTTGATCTTGGTTGTGTGCAAAGTCCCCAGGATATGATTTATTACTTCTCTGCTAAATATTTCCCCGCTCATAAGAAACAAGCTGCTTTGAGGGAAATATACAATTTTGTGCAAATTGAAGAAGAGAGTCTCCCACAAGCTTGGGGGAGGCTTCTCAAGTTACTTAATGCTTTGCACGATCATCCGCTTAAGAAACACGAAATATTTGATATCTTTTATAATGGGCTAATCGATGCTTCCAAAGATTTCTGGATAGTTGTCTGGTTCTCTTTTGAACACGGATGACGCTGAAATTCTATTGAATAATATGTTGGCTAATGAAAATAATTGGGCATCTCCCGAGCTACCTCTGAGCCAAGACTGAGCCAATTCTTGAGCCTATTCCTAAACCAACTCCAAGAAGAGAGGTGTTCTATTTCTCAGTCCCAAAGATATGCAAGAGGCAAAGAAATCTATGAAAGAAAAAGTTATTAAAGCTGAAGATGTTAAGAATTTACCTCCTATTGAAGAAATACATGGTCTTAATTTACCGCCTGATGAAGAAGTATATGATCTCAATTACTTATTTAATGAAGAACCTCTCGATATCCCAACACAGGTAATAAAGGTAAATTCTCTATATAGATATGATAAAGCTGAAGTCCCTCCTACTAAAATTGCTAGTTAGTGCTTGGATGAGTTTGATGACTTTATGTTTAAGCAAGATGACTTTAATGCTTATTTTGGTAGACAATTAAAACAGAATACCTTTATGATTAAAAGCTTGGGTGATTATATGGTTGATATTAGAGGTGAACTTAAACTTGTTAGCAAGCATGCTTCTATGGTTACCACTCAAGTAGAACAAGTACTTAAAGCTCAGAAAGAAGCGCTTGATGAAATGAATAGTAAGAAAAATGATTATGCTGTTAGAGTGGCTACTAGAACTGGTAGAATGACTCAGGAACCTTTGTATCCTGAAGGCCACCCTAAGAGAATCGAACAAGGTTCTCAGAGAAACAATATTGATGTACCTAGTTCTTCTAAAAGGAAGAAAAAGAAAAATGATAGGACTTTGCAAACTTCTAGTGAAACTATTGCTGAACCACCTGAGAATCCAAATGATATCTCTATTTCTGATGCTGAAACACAATCAAGTGATGAACATGAACCTAGTGATAATGTTAATGATAATGTTCATGTTGATGCTCAACCTAGTAATGATAATGATGTAGAAGTTGAACCTGCTGTTGATCTTGATAACCCACAATCAAAGAATCAATGTTATGATAAAAGAGACTTCATTGCTAGGAAACATGGTAAAGAAAGGGAACCATGGGTTCAGAAACCCATGCCTTTTCCTCCGAAACCATGCAAGAAAAAGGATGATGAGGATTTTGAGTGCTTTGCTGAAATGATTAGACCCATATTTTTGCGTATGCGATTAACTGATGTGCTCAAAACAAATCCTTATGCTAAGTATATGAAGGATATCACTACTAATAAAAGAAAAATACCTTAAGCTGAAATTTCCACCATGCTTGCTAATTACACTTTTAAGGGTGGAAGACCAAAGAAACTTGGAGATCCAGGAGTACCTACTATACCATGCTCCATTAAAAGAAATTATGTTAAAACTGCTTTATGTGATCTTGGAGCCGGTGTCAGTGTTATGCCTCTCTCTTTATATCATAGACTTGACTTGAATAAGTTGACACCTGCTGAAATATCTTTGCAAATGGCTGATAAATCAACTGCTATACCTGTCGGTATTTGTGAGGATGTGCCTGTTGTGGTTGCAAACATTACTATTTTAACAGACTTTGTTATTCTTGATATTCCCGAGGATGATAGTATGTCTATTATTCTTGGAAGACCTTTCCTTAATACTGCAGGGGCTGTTATTGATTGCACCAAAGGCAATGTCACTTTTCATGTTAATGGCAATGAGCACACGGTACCCTTTCCGAGGAAAAAACCTCAAGTTTATAGTATCAACTCTATTGGAAAAATCCCATCGATTATATTTGGAGGTTTCGAATTTCCTCTCCCTAATGTCAAGAAAAAGTATGATATTCTTGTTGTTGGGGATTTTCATATCCCCGTTGAGGTAACTTAGTGTCATTCAAAATTTCTCTGGTTCCGTGATTATTCTGAATGAGTTTGTTAACAAGACTTGATCAACCTTGTTAGTGGATTCATTTTAATGATCACGAGATGGATGAAACTAGAAGCACAACCTTCTGTACCCTCTTTATATTTTCTGTTATTTAGTAGAAATAAAGTAAAATAATATTTTTTCTGTCTGTTTCCTGACTTATCCGTGCAATATAAAAATATCCCAAAAATAAAAGTCCTCAGAATGCCATGCCAATTTAATATGATTTTTTCGGGAATATTTGAGAATTTACTGTGCAAAATTACCCTTGGGCGCGCCCCCCTGCCTCGTGGGCCCACGATGGCCCTCGTCCACTTATTCCCGCACCCATCTTCTTCCTCTGTCTCACACAAACACGAAAAACCAACTCAAGCACGAGTTCTAGCCCCCGTTGCTGTGATTTTCGATCTCCTTGCTCAAAGCACCTCTTGCAAAACTGCTTGGGGAGATTGTTCCTTGGTATGTGACTTCTCCATTGGTCCAATTAGTTTTTGTTCTAGTGCTTTATTCATTGCAAATTTGTGTTGCATAGGTGACCATGTTCTTGAGCTTGCATGTCAAATTTATATGGTTCCAAGTAGTTCCAATGCTTGATATAGGCTCTAGGCACTTGTGGGAGTTGTTACTACCAATTCTATTGAAGTTGGTTCACTTTTATTTGGAATTACTAAAAAATTAGAAATTTTTCAGAGGAAACAATATGCTTAGGAGGATGTTCCAAGGTGGTCCTTCAAGGAAGCAAGGTCCCAGGCTTGCAATACGTGATGCTGACGAGGAACCACCAAGAGACGCTCTTGTGAGGCCTTGTGAATGGCCGTCGGAAAATTTTATGAATCAAGTGGGAATCAAAGAAGAATTTAGCGCATATTTGAGTAACGCCGGTCTTGAGGACTTTGAAGCTGACAAATGCCCCCAGCATCATGATCTCACAAGTTCATTTGTTTTTGTGAGGAGGTTTGAGTTTTCATCTTCGCGTAATTCTCCTTCAGTCATGTTTGACCTTTATGACAAATCTTATACCATGGACTTAGAGGATTTTACTTCTGCTTGCAAACTTCCATCTTGGGGTAATGTCAGGGATCCCCCTAAATCTGAATATAGAGACTTTCTTGCTAGAATAACTGTGGGGGAATCTAGAGATATAACGCAAGCTACTATAGGGAGCATTCACTTTCCTGCTATACATTATTTTGCTCTCTTCATAGGTAGATGCATAAATGCTAAGGATGAAGCATGTCACATGTGTGTCCCTGATCTCAGTATTCTCAGGAGTGCTGTGTTAGGAGACCAATCTTATCATATGGGATCCATCGTAGCTCGTAGGTTGCATCAAAATAGACATAGCGGAGATTTCTTTGGAGGAATTTATGCAACCCGCTTAGCTAATTTTCTTGAGGCAGACATTCGTGAGGGTGACATGGAGTTACCCCATTCTTATTTAGATTTTGATTCTATGGTTTCCCACCAGTTTGTTGAGAGGACTGAACCACCTCTCCAGTATCGACTAATCTTTGACAGACGTCGTGTAGTCCATGTTGCTCTTCCTGCTCCTGCTTTCTTTGATTCACAGGCGAAAAGAAGATATATTACTACCAAAGAGGAGGCAGATGAGTACGAAAGGAGAGTGGAGGCTGCTCGACTCCACGCTACAGCTCAGGCGGCGATAGCCGCTGCGTCACGCCACGACCCCAGCTTCACCTACGGATATCTGCCAGGCCATCCCTGGCAATAGACCAACTTAGGCCAAAAGCCTAAGCTTGGGGGAGTACGTATTTCCCACCGACATTACATTTATGTTCACACACACTCATTACTAGATGTCGGTGCTCATACTTTTTCACTGTAATATCCATGCTAGTTTAAATTTCTTTTTCCTGCTTTCTTCTTTTGTGTTTGTTAAACTTTAAGAAAAACCAAAAAAAATTAGTTAGTTTACTTTCCTTGCTTGTAGTAGAATTAAAAAGAAAACCCCAAAAAATATTTCCCGTTCTTCTTTTACTTGTTGGGAGCTTTCCCGTGTAAATAGTTTTTATTTCTTTTCCTTTTTTTGGGGGGGTTGAGAAGACCTTATTGAAAATGCTTAGTGGCTCTTATATGCATGATTGATTATTTAAACTTAGAGCCCATATTACTTGTCTTCTCTCTTGAGTTGAATGCTTGCAGATTCCAGCTTAGTCCAACGCACGTGCACTCTTATTATTATACACACCGTTCGGTCGTGCAAGTGAAAGGCAATAATGATGATATATGATGGACTTATTAGGAAAAGAAAAGCTGGTATGAACTCGACCTCTCTTGTTTTTGTAAATATGATGATTCATCATTCTTGATTCAGCTATTATGAAGTAAACATATTTGCAATGACATTTAGAGATTATAGTTGTTTGTGCCATGCTTGATTAGCTATGAGTTATAATGGTTTACCTTGCGTGCCAACATGCTATTAGAATGATTATGATGTGGTATGATGGGGTGATATCCTCCTTTAAATGCATTGAGTGACTCGACTTGGCACATGTTCATGCATGTAGTTGAATCCAATCAACATAGCCTTCATGATATTTATGTTCATGGTGGATTATATCCTACTCATGCTTGTACTCGGTGTGAATTAATTTTAATGCATGTTTACGACTGTTGTCGCTCTCTCAGTTGGTCGCTTCCCAGTCTTTTGCTAGCCTTCACCTGTACTAAGCGGGAATACTGCTTGTGCATTCAAACTCCTTAAACCCCAAAGTTATTCCATATGAGTCCACTATACCTACCTATATGCGGCATTTACCTGCCGTTCCAAGTAAATTTGTATGTGCCAAACTCTAAACCTTCAAATAAACATTCTGTTTTGCATGCTCGAATAGCTCATATGTCAACTAGAGATGCCCTTATCTTCCATGTTAGGCGGGTTATTCTCAAGAGGAGTGGACTCCACTCCTCATTCACGAGAAAATGGCTGGTATCCGGGATGCCCAGTCCCATGCTTTGTGCAAACTAAATCAAAATAACTGCAAACAAAACTCCCCTTGGGACCCGTTGAATGTTGGAAGCACTCGTTGTTTCGAGTAAGCCATGGATTGATGCTTATGGAGGAAGGGGAGTATAAACTTTACCATTCTGTTTGGGAACCGCCTATAATATGTTTAGCATGGAAGATATCGTCGTCTTTTAGTTGTTATGTTGACAATGAAAGTATGCCGCTCAAAATATAATTTATCTCTATTTCAAAACCGAGCTCTAGCACCTCTACAAATCCCTGATTCCATCTGCGAAGGGCCTATCTATTTACTTTTATGTTGAGTCATCACCCTTCTTATTAAAAAGCACCCGCTGGAGAGCACACTGTCGTTTGCATTCATTATTATTGGTTTATATTGTGTATGACTTGACCGGATCTCTTTTACCATGAATTACAATGTTTAGTCAGTCCTTGATCTTTAAAGGTGCTCTGCATTTATGTTTTGCGGTCTCAGAAAGGGCTAGCGAGATACCATTTTGTTATATCATGTTATGATTATTTTGAGAAAGTGTTGTCATCCAAGTTTTATTATTATGGCTCGCTAGCTAATTGTGCTATTGATATGAGTAATTATGAGACCTACGTGTCATTGTGAGTATGGTTAGTTCATAATAATTGCTGAAACTTGAATGCTGGCTTTTCATGTTTACAACAACAAAAGTAAACAGAGTTTGTAAAAGTTTTGCTTTTTCTCTTTCAGTTTGTCAACTGAATTGCTTGAGGACAAGAAAGGGTTTAAGCTTGGGGGAGTTGATACGTCTCCGTCGTATCTACTTTTCCAAACACTCTTGCCCTTGTTTTGGACTCTAACTTGTATGATTTGAATGGAACTAACCCGGACTGACGCTGTTTATAGCAAAACTGCCATGGTGTTGTTTTTTGTGCAGAAAATAAAAATTCTCGGAATGTCCTGAAACTCCATGGAACACCTTAGAAAAAATAAAGAAAAATCCTCGCAAAAGATGAAGACCAGGGGGCCCAGACCCTGCTCATGAGGGTGGAGGGCGTGCCCCCCTGGGCGCGCCCCCTACCTCGTGGGCCCCCTGGTGGCCCTCCGACGCCAACTCCAACTCCATATATTGGCTTTCGGGGAGAAAAAAATCAGAGAGAAGCCACCAAGTCGCTAAAGACTCCAGGTATAATTGAAATGGACGTTGATAGGAACTCAAGGAAGCGTCTGAATGTTGATGAGAAAGAAATCGTCAACGCAGCACTAGTAAATGTTGCTTCGAGGCCAGTGCTGCTGTCCAACAAGCCTTATGTGGAAGGAGACGACGTATCACCAACTAGCAGTCACGGCAGCAAACGTGCCAAGAAAGATGATGAAAGTGAAGGTAAATCCAATACATTGGCGGACCCCCTCGAGGGTGCCGCCGGGCGCAATGAGTCACCTAATTTGGAACTGCCGCGGGGTGGGGAACAGCCGGACAGTTCGTGACCGGTTGGCCCTTGCAAAGGCCAACAACCCCAAGCTCGTCTTTTCTGCGAGACGAGGCAACCTGCTGGGAAAGTAGAAAAGATAAAATGGAGGCTTGTACTTCGTGGTTTTAAAGGTGTTGATTCTGAAGGGAAAAGTGGAGGTCTTGGTCTCTGCTGGGACGAGTCGCTCCAGGTTACAGTCTTAGAATCTTGTAATAGGTTCATTGATGTGATAATCCAAGATACAGGGGATGGCAAGCAATGGAGAGAAACTTTTGTTTACGGAGAGCCCCGTGTAGAGAACAGGAGGTATATGTGGGAACATTTGGCAAGGTTGAGAGGATTATCAACTGTACCATGGTTAGTCTGCGGTGACTTTAATGAGTGCTTGTGGCAACACGAGCATCTCTCAAATACTACTCGTAGTTCGGCACAAATGGAGGTATTTCGGGACTGCCTTCAGGTGTGTGAACTAACTGATTTGGGGTTCTCTGGAATGCCATATACATACAATAACAATCAGTATGCTGAAAGAAATGTGCAAGTACGACTTGACAGAGCTTGTGCAGTTGATCAATGGCGGGATTTGTTTCCATATGTGAAAGTGAAACATCTAATATCACCAGCCTCTGACCACTGTCCACTTCTCATCGTGGTTGGTGAGATGGAACCAGAATTGAGAAGAGGTTCAGGAGGCGATATGAAATAATGTGGGAAAGGCATGCTGCACTGCCGGACATAATTACTAAGGCATGGGCCAGGAAGAAGGCGAATAATCTTGGTGAAGTCGCGGCCAATCTGAAGGACGTAATGAAAGAGCTGCGTTCTTGGAGTAAGGAAAATTTTGGTCACGTATCCAAAGAAATTGAATCGCTAAGAACTGAACTAGAAGAGTTACAACTAAACATGGCGGATAGAGCCGTCATTTGAGAAAAGATGTATGTTCTCGATGAGTTGCTTTATAGAGAGTAAATGACGTGGCTCCAACGGTCACGTATTACATGGCTAAAGGAGGGCGATCGCAATATGCAGTACTTTCATAGGAAAGCAGTATGGAGGGCAAGGAAAAACTTAATTCGTCGTCTCTGACAATCTGATGGGAATTGGTGCACGGCTCCAACAGAGATGGAGCTGATGGCGAAATCCTATTTCCAGGAGCTATTCACCAAGGATCCAGCATTGAGCCCAGCGGCTGTTCTGGGATGTATCGAACCAAAGGTAACACAACACATGAATGAGAGGCTGGACGCTTCCTTTACTGAGAAAGAGGTAGCAGATGCGTGATTTCAGATCGGACCCATTAAGGCACCGGATCCGGATGGGTTCCCGGCACGGTTTTTTCAAAAAAATTGGTCACTGCTCAAAGAGGAAATTACTGCGGCAGTTTTGGAATTTCTTGTTTCTGGCATCATGCCACCCGGAATGACACAGCTATAGTCTTGATTCCAAAGGTACCTTCTCCGGTTGACCTGAAGGATTTTCGTCCTATAAGCTTGTGTAATGTTATTTATAAGGTGGTATCCAAATGCTTAGTTAACCGTCTCCATCCCTTGTTGGTGGAGCTTATCTTAGAGAACCAGAGTGCTTTCATTCCAGGGAGACTAATCTCGGATAATACTGTTATTGCTTTTGAATGTATCCACCATATTCAGTCCTCCTTACAGGAGCAATCTTATTGTGCTTATAAATTGGATCTTTCAAAAGCATACGACCGGGTGGACTGGGACTTTTTGGAGAGTGCCCTGCTCAAGTGGGGATTTTCTGTTAGCTGGGTAAACCGTATTATGGTGTGTGTCAGATCAGTTAAATATGCTGTCAAGTTCAATGGGAAGATGTTGGATCAATTCACTCCCTCAAGTGGTCTTTGACAGGGTGATCCACTCTCTCCCTTTTTGTTCCTATTTGTAGCTGATGCTCTGTCTGCCTTGTTGCATAAAGCTATGAATGAAGATGGTTTGGAGGCTCTGAAAATTTGCAGAAGAGCTCCGGCGATCTCTCATCTTTTATTCGCAGATGATACTCTCCTATTTTTCCGAGTGAGACCTGACCAAGCTTTCATTGTCAGAGAGGTGTTGAACACGTATGCTGCTGCGATGGGAGAACTTATAAACCCGGCCAAGTGTTCCATCTTATTCGCTGACAACTGTTATGGTACGGTGTCCAGTGAAATTAAGAGTATATTGAATGTCACTCAGGAAGTATTCGAGGCAAAATATTTAGCTTTACCTGTTCCAGAGGGCAGAATGAACAAAGGAAAATTACAATCTTTGATTGAGAAACTAGCTAAAAGGTTGGTTGATTGGAGTGAGAAATACATGTCCATGGCGAGTAAGGAAATTTTAATTAAGGCAGTGGCACAAGCAATCCCAACTTATATCATGAGTGTGTTCAAGTTGCCGATGTCAGTTCGTGATGATTTGTCTAAACTCATTAGACAATATGGTGGAGAGTGGAAGATGGAAAAAGAAAGATGGCCTGGCTAGCTTGGGACAAGATGATCCTACCAAAATCGATGGGTGGCATGGGGTTCAGAGACATGCATGCGTTCAACCAAGCACTTCTTGCTAAACAAGCTTGGCGACTAATCATGCACCCAGATAGTTTGGTGGCCAGATTGCTCAGTGCTAAATATTATCCTACGGGGAACCTGGTGGACACCGTGTTCTCTGGTAATGCATCAGCTGTGTGGCATGGCATTGTACATGGATTGGAGCTAGTTAAGAAGGGCATGATTTGGCGAGTAGGCAATGGAATAACGATCAGAACATGGAGGGATCTGTGGGTTCCTCGAGGTCCTTCTCTTAGGCCTATCACACCGAAAGGAAGATGTAGGCTAAATAGAGTGGCCGATTTTTTAAGCCCAAGTGGTGTATGGGACGTGGAATTACTAAACCGCTTCTTCTGGCCAGCGGATGTACAGGTGATCTGTAGCATTCGGACGAGCCCTAGACAGGGTTCGGAGTTTATCGCTTGGTTCCCAGGAAGGTTCGGCCTTTTTTCAGTGAAGAGTGCATACCAACTGGCCATGCAAGACCATCTTCATGCACATGTACCTGGGGCATGCAGCACAAGACCCAATGGCGAGCGCTCCAGTTGGAATCTTATTTAGCGGGCGAAGGTTCCCCCGAAAATGCGTTCTTTTGCCTGGAAGGTAGTGGTGGGCGCACTGCCGACTGGGGCATGTAAAAAGAGACGTCACATCGCTGTTTCTGAGGATTGTCGGCTCTGCGGAGTGACCCCTGATGATTCCTTTCACGCACTCATTACCTGCCCACGATCAGTGGAGCTGTGGAACGAGTTGCGTCAGATCTGGCCACTTCCACCAAATGAAAAGCTGCAACATTGTGGAGAGGAATGGCTGTTCAGTATCCTGATGAATGAGAATGCGGAAGTAAGAGCAATGGTCATCATGCTTCTATGGAGGATTTGGAACCTGAGAAATGACTTGCTACATCATAGGGACCCCCCTTACAGATCTCACGGACCTTCTTATGCAGTTACTTGACATCATATAACCAAGCACATAATTTTGGCATCGAGGAGATTCTGAAAGGGAAGATGCTGGTGGTGGATCTCCCTATTAGTACTACCCGAGTGGGAAAGGTTAGTTTACCTTGGCCGAAACCCCCTGCAGGATGGGTGGCCCTTTAAATTGATGGTTCCTACATTGAGGACACATGACGGGCGGGAACGGGTATGGTATTGCGGGACTCGATGGGCAAAGTAATTTTCTCCGCCTACCGATACCTATTCTATTGCAAGGATGCTCTTGAAGCCGAGGTCAGTGCAATGCTGGAAGGTATCTCTTTTAGCCTTCAAAGATCAGAGCTACCAATCATCATTCAATCTGATTGCTCTATTCTGGTGGCGGCTTTAATTGATGACTCTTTGAACAAATCTACTCATGGACATCTAATCTTGTAAATGAAGAGGCTCCTGGAACAGCGTGAGTTTATTCTACATAAATTAGATCGGCATCAAAATAGTGTTGCTCACTGTCTTGCTAATATTGGTCGTTCTTGAGGTAGCACCGCCTGTTGGTTGAACCGTGTTCCAGACAATGTGTCTACTTTTGTATTAGCAGACTGTAATACTATTACAGTGGAATAAACTTTTTTTTCAACCGCAAAAAAAAAGTAAAAGATAGTGTGAGAATGTTTCTAGGCCCTTAGATTCGAGTCTCATGGAAACCAATGAAGTCAGGGGAATATATTCCCAGCCATATTCCAGGGATTTAGTAAAAGTTGTACTGAGAAATATAACAAAATGTAATACCAACCGCTGGCAAAATAGTACTTGTCACATCCATCTATGCGTTATATATATTGTGTCTTGATTTCATGTGCCAACTCGTTCTGCACCAGCTAACCTCACGTTTATTTAATTTGCAGACCTATCCTTTTTTGTCTTAACGATCTCTTCTTTTTGCTCAAACTGATGATCTCTTCCATCTGTGTCTCCGCCAGCTTCCTCAGCTACTTCGATGGCCTCCCACTTGCATCCTTGATAGATTTGGAAGAGTTTGGTTCTTTCCTTGTTGTCTTCCTGCTTTTCTTTTTGATTTCTTTGCCCAAGGTGTCGATGTCCTCAACTATACAAAGAGCAAAAATTAATAGGAAGGAAATACAAATACAATCTTAAGATTAGGCAACACCTATCATAGCCTTCTGTGGTCTATAATTTCCGGAAGGAATCATGTTGATCTCTAATTCCATTTTTTATATTATATAATAATCCAGTCAGTGCACAGTATGGGCGGAAGGACGGCACACTATTTCCATTTTTCTTAATATGTTCTTAAATTGTTAAAGATGCAACCAATATGTTTTTCAAGAAAAACATGCATACTCTGCTACTACTCAAATCTAACTATCTAAGTGAACGAGTACTTATAAGTATACTTCAAAATTCACATGGCAAAGAGCCAAATGGATCGAAAAATCTACGTTTATTCAAGAGTTGATTGTACAAGATGTAAACCTGGAATGAACAAAACCTATTTGTATCAAATATTTTTCTAATTATTCAAATCAGATGACATTGAGTCTAGCATCGATGTCTAAAGTTTATGACATTTAATACGTACAAAGGTACTAAGCAAACCTAAAAGGCTTGGAGGTACTCAGCAAACTGTGGCTCATTTTTAATTAGATAAAGTCGAGCGAGAAGTGATGCGTATCAGACAAACGGACGGTCTGAGATAGAACACGTGAAACCAAACCTGGTAATGTAAGTTCATTAAAAAAATAGAGGATTACATATGAGTATACAACCAAATTTAGTTACCCACAAGATTGTTTTTTATGCATGAGGTTCCTTAGTATAGATGTTCCTACAGTTTTTCTACTAGCTAGAATAGGTTACTTCCTTGTATATCCTCAATAACATGACAAAAGTATTTATGTTAACTAATACTCACTGTGTAAAAAATATAAGACGTTTTAGGTCATTAAAAAAGTGACCTAAAACATCTTACATTTGTTTACAGAGGGAGTAGTACATTGGATAACAGAAACTTAACAAGAAATATGCGCGGCATATGCATGATTAAATTGCCTTAGCACCAATAACAGGAACAAGGTACCTCTATTTAAAGTTTTCTCATTGTAATTTATTTCCACCTCTCGTGATGATCTTCTAGGTTTTGATGAACTTGCAGCTTTTATAGCAGCCTTCTCGCCTTTTGTTTGTAATCTTTTACGCAAACTCTCATGCTGTGAAAATAAGTAGTTAAATATAAGTACCAAATACCAAGCGGCCAGCTTGGTAAGCTGCCAGCAAAAACTTGCAATAAATATAAGTACCAAATATCCATTTACAAAAAAAATTGTTGGTAAGATTTTCAAAGTTTTATTAGTAATTTCTAAGCAACTCTTGTTTGGTAAAGCTGACAGTTCTAACAGCTGACACATTTTGATATTCAATTATCATGGTATGCCGTATCTGAGTAGCAACACATACAATCATACTAGCCATAGAGACACCGATCTTATAACAAGTTCTCTAGGCTGTTGAAAGATACCTCTGAAAAGTTGACACACTAATAAAGAAAATGACCAGTTGCAAGCAGTCTAATGTAGATTGAACATAGGCAAGTATTTTTGGATAAACTGTGTTTCTTTTCATATATTCTAATACTAGAAGTACATTGGCTTTGTAAAAGCTTGGTTGTCCCTCATGTACATAATAAAGCAAGTTTAGTTCAGCTGCGCACAAAGGGAGCAAAATAAGATTATTTTATCCTATTAGAACCTATGATAAAGTTTTTCTTGGGAAAAAAGAAGGTATACTCAAGGGTGCAATGGAATAGATATACTCAAGAGTGCAATGGAATAGAACATCTGTGTATTGTTGTGGATAGCATAACTAGTCGGAGGCGTTGCATGTGCACCGGGGGTCTGGACATGGTGGTTATGCAGCTGGCTTATTGTACCACGTCACGGAGGCAATGAGGACTTGCTGGGGTCAAGCTCACTTTGGTTCTGCCACTATGACTGCGGCGTCACTTATCGTAGTCGTCACAGTTCCTCTTCACCCTTCATGTTGCTCCGGCGGGAACATTGGTCCTTGGATCAGGCAATGGCGGTACTCTGGCGTCGTTCCCTTCCTAAATACTGCCCCCCTTGGAGTACTCAGTTCATCATGGACGACTTCGTCTCTTGTGGTGATCGACTCATCGGTTGAGGACTCGATCCGCATACTTCACGCGGTGCCCTTTCTTCCTACTTATAGTTTGCTTGGAGCAGATGGGGTAGTCTAGGTGTTCATAAACTCCTTGTATCTTGCCTTGAGTGTGTGTGGTGTGGATCCAGTTATATGTGTTCGGTTGTATGTTGATCAGTGCTTTATCTATAAAGAGGGATGCAGGCCTTTTTTGGTAGAAACAGATGACCACACAAAAATGAGGATAGTCATTTGGACGTGGGTCACATGTAATATATGAAAATATAGATGAGTTCTACATGAATAAGCCAAAGATGATATTAAAGTGATTACTTAAATTCCTACAGAAAGAGAAGCCGAAGAATGGAATCTATAAGAATTGTAGTATCATCCCTATGGCCCCATTTTCTAGAAGCAAACCAAATGATCAGAACCCTATAAATATCTTGCAATCCATATATATATATTTCCTAACTTGCCTTCTGGTCTCAAGGATGGCACAAGAAATTGCATGGAAACAATGTACAAAAGACTTAGCATTCACAACGTTTGTGAGGCCACGTTATTTGTACATAAATGATGCGTGACTGAAGTGTGTATTACTCAACATTATAAAAAGTATAATAGCAAATAGGTCACAACGCATGTTCCTATAAGACAAGTCATAGAAGAAAAACTTTCGGTAGAGATAACACTGCAAGGCCAATTATTATAATAGTAGAAAATGTTGGCAGCTCAGTTACCAGATCTGCAGACTTATCAAAGTTGTACACTTCATGGACACTTGTGTTCTGAATAAATGCACGTTCTGTAAGTTCTTCGGTTTCAACGTAGCGAACTGCAGACTTCAACGTCCGGAATGTATAATGGCTAACAGGATCCGTATAGTACTGCATAATTAATCATGAGAAGCAATTCGAAAAGATTTGAACAGTGTAAGGTAAATTTTTCTTGAAAAGATCATGATCAGAATTTATTTTTATATACCGGATCTTTCCTCATTTCTCCATTGCTTCCGGCTTTCCTGTATACAAATTCTAATACCCATCCTGGTGGCAACCCAGATGGGTTAAGAATCAGTTCTGCTAGAACCTACAAAATAATGCAACTTGTTAGGTTTGAGAAGTCAAGTCATTGTAGACATGCAAAATTATTTACGTAGTGATAGCAAGAAATACACATTATCTCGAGTGCTTGTGTCGCATTGTCCATCAGTATCACAATTAGAGACCTTCATTTCCTTGAGATAGAGTAGCACATCTTCTTTTGAGAATAATCGGATTCCCAGTGGCGGGTAAATGTAAAACTGCAAAATAATAATAGCACAAAATGTTAGAATAAGATAAAATTATTTCCAGATGTGACTAAATTATATGCTTGCCATATTAACTTAGTAGAGTATTTGTCCCGGGCACATGAATATTACCTGTACTCATGATAAATAAATGTTGTCCGAATGTGTGAGAAGTAATATGAAATATATATTACAGTCGATAATTCATCCATAATGAATAAATAACTCAAGAATATAACTTGATTCATTGCTGATATTTTCTCAACTCCATTTCTTATACTCAAAGGAAATATATGACCAATAATTGCTTACAAACTTTATTAGTGGTAAGAGGATGAACATAGTATGTATAATATTTCTCATGTGACTAGGTAATCATTTACATTTACTGTTATGTCACATGAGGTAAGTCGTGTGAACGGTTGGTGAACCATCTTCATCACGTCGAGGAAAGACAATTACAGATAAGCCACGCTTGAGCTAGGAAACTACCAAATAGATTTGCTAGTTGTTCGTAGTGGCACTTTGTGTACGAATGAAATACCACAACCCTCTTTTTTCTATATTGCTCGTCAATGTCACCAAGTGCTGCATATATACATTTTATCATGCAGATCTACGCCATACAAGGTACAGGTTACATACGGATGATATGTACGGCTGTAGTGCTCTAGCCATGAATAGATGGACTTCACATACTCGGATTGATCTCTGTTCGCTGCCCTTCTTGTTGCCAGGGTATTGCCTATACATATGGTGTGGCCATTGGATGAGCACAATGTGCACCACCTAGTGATCACATCGGTGGCCGCGGTACCACTGACGGGTGTTTGAGTGACCCTAGCTTCTCGGCTCAATTTTTTAAAATAGTGTCCATATTTTTTTAGATTGATCAATAGTTTTTGCGTATTAGTCTAGTACATTATGCATTATTATCTTTTAAAAGGTAACTATCTTCCGGATTGGTGACTTTGCCCCATTTTGTGATTAAATCCTGGCTCCCCTATTGTCTAGGACAATGAGTCCAACACATCTTGGAAACAAAACACAACATGACAGCACACTACTAGTCACTATGACTTAAAGCTAACTTAGAATTCTAGGAAGTTCGGATTAACTCCATCAACCTCTCTCTACTCAAAGTTTATGATCACTCTAGTATCTTAAATGTCTCTTTTGATCTCCTTGATCTCGACTCATGAATTGCAGATTCATGACTGGTGGATTCCGCTCAGGCACATGATTCGGACTACCAGCCCACTCTGATACGTTTGATATACTACACAATCAAGACTACACACATCGTCAGTCCCAAGTAGAAACACAACTAAAATGGTCATTGTCCCGCTACACACCAAGCTTCATCTTATGTGTAGTCCAAGGCTAGCACTAACATCATTCCCTGATTGAATTAGAACATGATGACTCTTGAACTACTACTCCCTCTTGGAAACAGGACACATCACCATATAATAATGGACTAGTACTTACAACTCCCTCTTATATTTCTTTACAGAGGGAGTACTTAGGAGTAAAGACAAAAACTACCTTGTACATCTTGTCTTTGTTTTCTCCCCCTGCTCTGATCTCAATTCGCCACCCCTCTGGAAGCCAGTCATGTTCCTTCTGCATATCATGATACATTGACACATCAGTAATGGATATATTAGAAGATAAATATATAATGACATCGGTGTGCTAAGAAAAGCATACATGGAGCATGCCAGGAGCAGCAGCAGCATCCTTAGATTCGATGTATTTCTCGTCCATTTCGGAGAAAAGGTAGTTCAGGACCTCTGCCTTCATCCTGAATTCGGCCCCTGACACTGGACATATGTAGTACTGGACAAAAACAAAAGTATCGAGGAAAAATCACATATCTCCAATAATAAACAGAAACTAAAAAATAACATTACAAAGATGTGTAGAGAATGAACATGTGTTTATAAATCTATCAAAGCATGTATCCCTGTATAGTATTATCCGAACTCTAGAAGAACATAGATGGATTTGCCTACAGCACAACAAGAAGCATGCATGGACTGTGAACATGTTGCGTTCCACTAAGGCGTTTAGGTGCAACCCCAATCGCACGTCTGTGTCTAGGAGATTTCTATCCGCAAAGGGTAAGAACCTACGATCGTACTGATTTTCTATACATCGAGCCCCTTGTAATAACGCGAGATCAAAACATCGAGCCGGGTGCGCATCTTCTTCATCAAAGTAATGGAATCACAAAGTATCACAAAACCACACTCCTGGTGGATCCATTACCGTTAGGTCGTCCCTGACAATGGCTTATTCGCGTCCTTGGGCGCATGGCGGAGCCGCCAGAAGGCCGAGCTTAAGGAACCGGTATTAGGCGACGACGGCACCGTGCTGGCCGTGGTGTGGGTGTCGGGGTCCTGGGGGATAGGCTGCATGGGCACAAATTCGCCCATCTCCTATGCAACGGCAGACCCACGCGGCGGTGTCGCCCAGCAGCCACCAACTCCGGCGACGGGGAGCGACTAAGCGGAGAGCGATCCGGAACTAGGAGGAGCGACGGGTAAGGGAAACGGACGACACGTATAAGAAAAACAAGAGGATGGAGCGATCCGAAGAGCGACAGAAGCACCGACGGGAGCAGCAGCGGAGCAGGCAAGCCGCGTTCGGCGAGTGCGGCGGGTGTGGAATACGTACGATCCTTGTACTACATACCTCGTAGAGTTCACCGTCGTCACCACGGCGGACCTCCCAGATCCAGCCATCTGGGAGCCATTTTGGTGGCTCCCTCGGACCACCATCCTCCACCATCTCCCGGCCATCTTCCACCTTCTTCTGGGCGTCCTTTCCCACTCCCTCACGATCTGAGGAAAACGGGTCTGCCATTGAAAACTCTCGCTCTTTCTCTTGTTTTCCTAGATTCAAAGGTCCAAAAGTTTGTGCAATGGGAACGGAGGGGAGCGCTGGCTATTTAACCTCAGGGCCTGACGTATTTTTGACTGCAAGCTGGCGGTGGTAATATCTTCTACTCTGACAGAAACCATTTCATTTAATGTGGTGCTGGACTATCCTATTTTGTCATCTAAATTAGTACTACCAAGATATGGTGTTAATTAGGAGAGACAGCAACACTAGCTGAGTTTTGCCAGCTTTGCATGGTATAAAATCCATGGTGATCTAGCTCTGGATGGTGATGTACCAGGACTGATTGCCCAAGTATATGTACAAAAACTAGTACTGGCTCTGAGCCGATCTTTCGTACTGGTCTAATCACACACACACACACACACACACACACACACACACACACACACACACCTCATGCTAATATTAATTAATAAATAATAATAATATTGAAAAAACGAGTTGCAGAAATCCAACGCATCTCAGCCATTCAACTGCACCCATCCCTAATTGATAGCATACCTAATATCAACGCTAGCAAATTACTTATATCCTACCTAAAATAAACATGCAATTATTCTCTTGCCAAATATTATTTGGCAATGCAATTAATATTAATTACCTAATGTTAACGTGCATTGCATCTACACGATCGCTAGTATAATAAAGTTCCCATTCCCCCTCACATAAAAAGGAAATACAAATTCTAACACATTCAGAGATACATATTAGGTAGATTTGTTCATCACTAAAAAGATTGAAGCCGGTTCTTTTCGTTAACAAAAATGAATCATGATGTCATATACTATTACCTCCATCCCAAAATTACTTGTTTTAGATTAGTCTAGATAACACTAAAACGTGTCTAGATACATCTGTATCATTTCTAGATACATCCGTATCTAGATAAATCTAAGACACGTAATTCAGGAAAGAGGGAATAGTATATTTGTTCATTACTGAAAAAGAAATGTGTGTATGTTCATACGGCATTTACCCTCATTAATTGGTGTAGCTAAAGAATCATGTTGTGCTCTCCTGGTGCAGATACTGTTTTTCCATTTCGCGCACTGTTGACGCGTCATTTATAGGTGTAGATATAAACAAGATTTACAATGCCTCATATCAACCGTTGGCCTAAGCAACAAATATTCAAATATTCACAGATGTTCTCTTTCTTTGTCCCACTATTCGTCTCTTTTATCCCTTCATGATTGCTTGCTGTCATCAATGAAGAGATTAACAGGAGAAGCTGTGCATGAAAATACAGGAGAAAAATATGAGAATCATGCCTCTATTCAAGCCTATAAACCTGCCACTCAAATAAAATTAACTCCCACAAACAAACGTTAGTAAAACTAGACAATTGCCCTTGCGTTGCAATGGGAGTATAATCATTCTAATAGATTAGCCCATGACTGCATGTCTATTATTATATTGATGCGCTAAAACCTTAGCAAGTATTTTTTGTGCAATCGCCATGATTTACGTGTCATTTTATTGTTAATCACTTATTTGGTAAGAATTTAATGACATACCAAACAAAATATGTTTTTATTTTTGGTAAGTAATAAAACATGGGATAGTTGATTCTATTTTTGGGACAATAGATGGAAGGAAAAAAATCAAAGAGAAGGAAAGAGTGGGACATATATAAGGAAGGCTGGACGGAAGAGAGGTCAAATGGGAACCTTACGTTCTTTTTTAAGTAATAGTAGACATATGTGCAGTCCAGTATAGGGTACTTCTGTAATTGAATCAAAAGCATACATATCCTAGGTTTCATGAGGTCATGCTCACAATTGAGTACAAGACGAGAAGTACCCCTTCGCACGTACCCAAGGGCACCTAGCCGTTTAGGGTTTCTGGTGCCTCCTGCCGGCGGTCTACCTCGTCTTCTCTGGTCATAGGGCCGTGGAGGACATAGTGGATCTCAGCCCCTGACGGTGGGAGGGCTATGTTTTTAGGTGCTTTTTTTAATTTTGTTAGGATGTGTGTCTTGTTTAGAGAGGTGAGGCGGAAGCGGCTCTCTGAAGATGGGATAAAGTTCTCCCCGCCTAGCATTCGTCCGGGTGGTGCTTCTAGTGTCATCGGAGAGCGTTTGGAGGTTTGTCTCCGGTGGATCTCATGGTATTTGGTACGCCTTTGTCTTTAGTGGATCCACATGGATCCGGTCTTCGTTCCTCTTTTTTCGTGTCTCTACAAGTTGGACCCTTCTGATTTACGCGTCTCTTCATCAGCGACGGTTGCACTACTGCAGGAATGCCCAGCAGTGGTGGGCGCAAAAAGGCCAGCAATGGTGGGCCAGACTCCCAGGCCCGCCCGCCACCGACCTCCCGCCACTGCTAGCACCACATCAGTGGCGGGCGCGTGCCCGCCACTAGTAAAGCACCTCCAGTGGCGGGCATAACAACCCGCCCGCCGCAGCTAGATGCTATAGTTATGGTGGTCAAATTTCGTAGCCCGCCCACTACAAGAAATATGTCAACTTGCGACCATCAATATTTGTCACTGAATGGTCATTGTTTTCATTTGTGACCTTTTTGTAACCAAAAACAGTTGGTCAAAAGCTGACCATCCTTAATGAAACTTGATGACCTTTCTTGTGAAATGGTTGTAGAAGGCAATGACCAAAATAAATGGTTGTTGGTTCAAGGACCAATTGTTTGGTCGCTCGTTGTCTGCGCAGGACACATCAGATCCAATGTGGCAAGCTGACGTAGCAAAATTGTGACCAATTGAATTGGTCGTTGATAAGAATCAACCCGGTCTAATTCGGTGTCTATATGGGCCAAGCCCATTAATTTAGCCCATTTTTATTATTTTTCCAGCCAATTTTGGTCAACTAGATGGGCCAAGCCCTACAATTCTGCCTTTTTATTTTCCGGGCCATGGCCTTTTTGTACCAACAGTTTTAGTTTCTTTTTTTATAAAATGGGTCCACTAGTCAAATGGGTCCCACTTGTCTGGTTCTGATAAGTGGGTCCCAACTGTTAGGCTAAGATTCTTCATATTTCAATTTGATAGTAAGAAAATAACCAGTATTTAAATTGGCAAGCAGAAAACACCCATAATACTTCAAATAATACCCAGATTCAGTACAAGCTCTACAAAGGACACGTAATACAAGCTGTAACATATACAAGCTCTACAAGTGTAATAACTAGATACAAGATATACAAGTATGGGAATCACAGTTACAAGCTCTACAAGTGTTTTCTTCAGCATGGAGCTCCTTCAGCATGGACGGCCGTAGTCAGGAGTGGGCTAACAGGACGACAACAAGCCTTCCACGATCGCCCTGTTTCATGAATCGGGTGAGAAGAATTAGAAAAAGTGGAGCCAACATATTATGAACATTCCATTCAAAAAATTGAGTAAAGTACAATTCTTTATAGAATGATAAACACATTTCAGCTAGTACCATGCTTTTTGTTGCCGAGCTAGTACATTTACTAGTCAGAGCACACAAACTATCATCACAAACACAAGAGAGAATAAAGGGAATCAAGAGAGATACCTGCGGATGATAGCGTTGACGATGATCTGGATTGAGTTCGCATCTGTGAGGAGGTGGATGATTTCCATGTTGTGCTCGATGATGCACACGACCATGATCGTCTTGCCATTGTTGCATCTGTGCGCTCGATGATGGTGTACCAATGCATCCAAGTAGAACAAAATCACCATCATTAAACCACAGATTCAAGTACAAGCTAAGTATATATCAAGAGGCAACAAAAAAAGTTGAGAGGAACACTGAAAGTTGTTGCTGATATTAAATCTTCAGTGTCCAATTTTACTTCCATTTCTTTTGTTCATGTAAGTCATAGTACTAATAAGGTGGCTCATATGTTCGCTAGATCAAGTGAACTTGTTGTCCGCTCTATCTACTGTAGTTGTTTAACCATCTCCACAATAAAGTACATGTGTTCAAGGGAGCCTTTTGATCCAAAGAATTGAAGACAGATAAACGAAATAGAAATGTTTCATTCTGTTTAGAAGCATAGTCCAAGCTATATCCGACTTCTGATGAAACGCATAGGTCCAGCCGATGACTACACAACAGCAACTACGTTAGACATTGGTTGGAGAAATGCTCATCTTTTTTATTATTTGTAAAAGAAATATTGAGTTAATCAATAGCACTGGTTACTGACTACAGAAGAAAAAAGAGGAGGCTAAAAAATTGCTCGAACCAGCTTGTTATTTAACGCGGTAGTGAAAGTGTAAGCTGGCAGCAGACGAACACTCACTCACTCAGAACTACAAGTGCTTCTTTCATCACGTTGCTAAGGAGCAGCACAAACCACAACTTTACCACACACACACACACACACACACACACACACACACACACACACACACACACACACACACACACACACACACACACACACACACACATGCACGCACGCACGCACGCACACACACACACACACACACACACACACACACACACACACACACACACACACACACACTTGAATATTAAGCTGTAGTTCCAACAACTATATCAGGGTTTAAGAGCATGTAAGATGAATGACAGTTCAATTTCAGAGCCGGCCTCAACATCAGCAAACCACCAAGATTATGAATATAATCTAAGCATGTCTTCAAACAAAACCTACACATATAAAGATCACGACACATCAAGCCATAGGCGCACCAGCGCTCCCATGCGATTCAACGAAGCAGCGATGGGGCTACCACAACAGTATCGAAAACCTAAGTAATCACGGTTTCGCACAGGCACCACATACCAGAACCAAGCACTACATCTAGCCAAGCCAGCTAGTAAGCGCCACATCTAGCCAAGCCAGCTAGGTCGAAGGACCGGAATCGCATGAGCGGACGCAACTAGTCAGCTCCCGGATCACGATCCAATCTATAGTAGCTGGAAGATATTTCTACTATGCGCTGGTACACAAAGTAAATCAGGAGTGGGATTTTTGTTGAAGGGACTTACTGCGGTGATCGACTTGTTATAGGTTCTTCTGCTTGAACTGCTCACGGAACTCGCCGCTCACAAGAACCAACCAACAAACAGCAGGTTCAGAACAACGACCGCCCGGAAACCATGGGGAAACAGGAAGGTGGTAAACATAAGGGCAGTTGCAACTAATAATTAACATCACATGAGAGAGAAAAACATAGCTTGACTATATAAGAACAGTATAACACAAGAGAGAAACCCGTTGAGGCGCCGTCACAGGAGAGAAGGTCACAAGTTGACATATTTCTTGTAGTGGCCGCATCTAGATCCACCGTAACTAAAAATATAACGAGCAACAAGAATTTATATATTTGATCATATGCATTACGATGTATGATAGTTTAGTAGCACATTTTATATACTCGATGATGCACACGACCATGATCGTCTTGCCATTGTTGCATCTGCGCGCTCGATGATGGTGTACCAATGCATCCAAGTAGAACAAAATCATCATCATTAAACCACAGATTCAAGTACAAGCTAAGTATATATCAAGAGGCAACAAAAAAAGTTGAGAGGAACACTGAAAGTTGTTGCTGATATTAAATCTTCAGTGTCCAATTTTACTTCAATTTCTTTTGTTCATGTAAGTCATAGTACTAATAAGGTGGCTCATATGTTCGGTAGATCAAGTGAACTTGTTGTCCGCTCTATCTACTGTAGTTGTTTAACCATCTCCACAATAAAGTACATGTGTTCAAGGGAGCCGTTCGATCCAAAGAATTGAAGACAGATAAACGAAACAGAAATGTTTCATTCTGTTTAGAAGCATAGTCCAAGCTATATCTGACTTCTGATGAAACGCATAGGTCCAGCTGATGACTACACAACAGCAACTACGTTAGACATTGGTTGGATAAATGCTCATCTTTTTATTCTTTGTAAAAGAAATATTGAGTTAATCAGTAGCACTGGTTACTGACTACAAAAGAAAAAAGAGGAGGCTAAAAAAATTGCTCGAACCAGCTTGTTAATTAACGCGGTTGTGAAAGTGTAAGCTGGCAACAGACGAACACTCACTCACTCAGAACTGCAAGTGCTTCTTTTATCACTTTGCTAAGGAGCAGCACAAACCACAACTTTACTACACACACACACACACACACACACACACACACACACACACACACACACACACACACACACACACACACACACACACACACACACACACACACACACACACACACACACACACACACACACAGCGCTCGCATGCGATTCAACGCAGCTGCGATGGGGCTACCACAACAGTATCGAAAAGCTAAGTAATCACGGTCTCGCACAGGCACCACATACCAGAACCAAGCACTACATCTAGCCAAGCCAGCTAGGTCGAAGGACCGAAATCGCATGAGCGGACGCAACTAGTCAGCTCCCGGATCACGATCCAATCTGTAGCAGCTCGTAGATATCTTCTATATCTAAATAGGAGCCCCCCACTAGCTGATTTTCCTGGCTTGTGGTGAAGCCACGTCACCCCCTATTTTCCGGCTCGCAGTGTCCCGCTTCCTGCGTCGGTCGCTGCTCCCGCTCGCAACGTCCCGCTCCCCTTCCTCGGTCACGCCTGCCTGGGTCGCTCGATTCCTCGGTCACGCTTGCGTGTGTTCAAGCCCATTTGTTTGCACGTTATCAGCCCATCGAAAGCCCATACGAACAAAACCATGAGACCCATCGCCTGCATCTCTCTCGCTCGGCCAGCCGCCGCCGCTCACCAGGGGCCCTTCCGTCATCTTCCCCGGCAATCCCTGGGCAGCCGCTGCCGCCCATGATGTTCCACGAGCAGCCTCCACCACCCATGCTTCCTTCCATCCAGCCATCACCCGACGCTACTAACCCTTCCGCCGTCACCGCGGCGGTCGATCCCCGCCAGCCACCACCGCTAGCTCTTCCACCGCTGTGCATTAACTCGAGGTCATTCGTTCATCGCCCATCGCCATTTTTTTTGCCGCAATCTCTTCCACCACTATGCCACAAATGCGCGATGAAACGGCCGCACTCACCACTCCATTGATGAGCCCTCATTATCTCCGCCTCCGTTACCCTTCATTTGTGAAGAGAAGTGTGCTTAAAACCCCTCTGCACCGCCATCGTCATCGACCATGGACGCTTGCTCGCATCCACATCCGGGAAGGACCTTCGCTATGTGGAGGTGCATACTCCCTATTTTCAATCGTCGTCTCTGAATATTCCTATCCTGATTATGTTCTCCAATTTCTCAGGATGCACTAGGAATCAAAAGGTGCTGAATGTATCGGTCTTTGGCTGCTTTGATTACTTCACAGGTCGTTTGCTGCTACCATTTTTTCAACAGTACCTCACGGATATTCCAATTTTTCTTGCTTATCTTCTATACCTTTGTAAATTTCTTTATTTATATTTCTCTAATATGCTAGCCGCATTGTTCCTGTTTTCATCCACCCTTGATATTCATAACCGTCATCTTATGTTTTCCAATTTCTCATATTGCGCCCGGGATCAAAAGCTCAACGTTGCCCTGTCCTTGCTGCAACTACTAGCACGTCAAGCTCACCCTGGCCTCCACACCGCCATGTGCGGCGTCTTGCCTTGTGCCGGCCCGCCTCGCCGGTCGCCAGATAGCTCTGGCCACCACCCTCCTCATGGCCCTCCTAGCGGCCATCGCATGTGGGCGAGGTGCTTAAGTTTGTCATTATTTGGAGCACTAAGCTCAGATTCAACACCCACGGAGCCAATATTCGATGGTAAGGACGGGAACGAGGTTTCAATCTGATTCTCTGTCTAATATGATTTGCTTGCAGGATTAAATCGGCTTTGCAGGGAGAGATTACCTTGAAACAATGCAGAAACTAAAATGCAATTAAATTAATTAGAGGTATTCCAAGTCACCTATTGTTCCCTGATTTTCCCCAAATATTTATACCAATCTACTAATTTTCCATCGGTTTTTTTTTCTCATATTCCGCTCGCCAACAGCAAGGGTGATAGATGATTGTAAAACTTCTGTCTCCTTACACTTCAAATTAATGTTATTGGTAGTGTATTATTCGTCAGATAAGTCGTGGCCTAACAACAGTTTGGTACTTCATGGATGTATAGGGTTCCTCCTGCTTCAATTGTGATTTCTACAACTACGCTGCAAGATTTGGTACAGCCTTTGGAAAGTTGTATGTCATTGGTAACAACTGAACAATAAAAATAAGAAAGAAAGAAAGGTTAGTTAAGATCAGTGCCCATGCAAATGTTTCATAGCCATTGATATCTTTTTTTGTAACTAATGTCATCCACATGTCATTTCTTCATATCCATGAATTCGGGACTGTTGTAGTCTGTTTGTTTGTGCAAAATATTTTTATCTAGATCGACAAGATGTTTGTCCATTTCATCATTAATCATTTCTGTACTGCTTTCACAGACTGGGCATGCCACTGTCCATCCTAGCAAATAATCCATAGATTGTGTTATAAAGTCATATAGCAAGGTACCTTTTGGCGCTGACACTTATATCTGGAGAGGGTCGCATTTGTTTGGTTCCTTGTATGCTTTTTCATATATGATGCGCAAATATCTACTGGAAAGTAATCTATTGTCAAAAAAGTTTGTCTTTTTCTTATGAAGTTGTACATTTTTGCATGCCATATAGGGGCATTCTGTTGGGTGATTTGGTAAGTTATATTTCTGCATATGTTTATGTAGTTTTCAATCAAATTGTATTTAAATATTTATCTTAAATTAGTATATTGGTACCAATTGCTTCTTTTAATTAGCTAATGTTGTGTATGTGTATATAAATATTTCTCTACAGCCAACATTTTATTTTGATGCTTACCATTGTCTTTACAACTCAGACATTTTTTACATTCTGAATTCTCATCAGGTGCCATCACTAAATTTATCTCAAGTCACCAATTGTTCACTGTTGACACACAAACCAAAGGCTTCTACTCTTCTCCTCGGCTCAGTTCCCTTTGTCTTTTCATGTGAAAACCATCTAACATCATATTATATACATTTCTTCTTTTTTGTCGGCCCCTGAAACATAACTATGGTAACAAGATCTTCGTGATATAGATATTGTAGTGACAGTAAATGTCATTACTGATCACCATAAAGGCTTAAAGTTTGCATATGCTGATTTGTGTTTGGTATATTTGATCTAGATTTTACTATAGAGGCTCAAGCCAACGACAAGAAGGGAGATATGCAACTAATCTATATGTATCATTTTATTTTATAGTAATGCATAACTTAGGTTTTTGTTATCAAGCAGTCATTTCAAGGAAGAGGTTCATCTACAAGCACTTGCCAGGGTACAAGGACTGCACCTCACATTGTAGATTGTTCACTAATTGTTTTATATAAACATGCATATTACGCCATCTCCTAAAAAATTCTATCCGCCAATGTATGTAATGAATTTTATAGGTAGCTGCTAATAGTGAGTTTGCTATTGTTCGAATTGTATTCCATCACTATGTGTATGGTCCTATTTTGTTTCCAATATATCATCACATTTATGGTTTGACTTTAAAGTTCTATATCATGTGTTTATGAAGTCCCGCAGCAACGCGCGGGGTATCAACTAGTTTCTAAAATGCGCTGGTACACAAAGTAAACCAGGAGTGGATTTTTTGTTGAAGGGACTTACTGCGGTGACCGACTTGTTATAGGTTCTTCTGCTCGAACTGCTCACGGAACTCGCCGCTCACAAGAACCAACCAACAAACAGCAGGTTCAGAACAACGACCGCCCGGAAACCACGGGGAAACAAGAAGGTGGTAAACATAAGGGCAGTTGCAACTAATAATTAACATCACATGAGAGAGAAAAACATAGCTTGACTATATAAGAACAGTATAACACAAGAGAGAAACCCGTTGAGGCGCCGTCACAGGAGAGAAGGTCACAAGTTGACATATTTCTTGTAGTGGCCGCAGCTAGATCCACCGTGACTAAAAATATAACCAGCAACAAGAATTTATATATTCGATCATATGCATTACGACGTATGATAGTTTAGTAGCACATTGTATCATAGTCAATAAACAAGCTAACAACAAGTTGCCCAAGTACATATAGCAAAGTGTACATGAATTTTCATAGAAACAGAGAAAGTACATTCAAGCATTGATCATGGAGACCACATTATGGAACTGCACAACTAGTCTATAAACAAAAGTTCATCTCCATCATACCAACTCAGCTCTGGGAAGAGTTGTCCTCGTCTCCAATCATCTTCTCGACCTTGGCTAGCGTGGACTTGGCAGCTTCAAAAACTTTCTCCGCGGTCTCAACAGCCCTCGCGCACTCTCTGCTGCGGCTTTGCGGCTTCTAGTGGTTGCCCTTGCAAGATCGAGAGATCCTTCAGCGCTCTTTGTATATTGTAGAGCCTTCTAGAGGTCTACTAGGGTCCTCTCCACATAGGTGAGCGCGAACACCGAGTACCTGATACATCTCCGATGTATATATAGTTTTTTACTGTTCCATGCTATTATAGTATCAATCTTACATGTTTTATATACAATTTCAAGAAACAATATATCATTTTTTGGCACTAACCTATTAACTTAGTGCCCAGTGCCAGTTGCAGTTTTTTGCTTGTTTTTGGTTTGCAGAATATCAGTACCAAACAAAGTCCAAATGCCAAGAAACTTTCTCATAATATTTTTCTGGACATAAGAGACCCTGAAAGCTTCGGGAGGGGACGAGAATCTGGAGCAGCGGCCCACAAGCAAACAGGGCGCGCCCTGGTGGATCGTGGGGCCCACGTGGCTCTATTTGACCTAACCCCGCCTCTATAAATTCTCTAATATCGTGAAACCAACAAAGGAGTTCGCAAAATAATTTTTCCGCCGCCGCAAGTTCCTGTACTCGAGAGATCCCATCTGGAGGCCTTTTCCGTCACTCTGCCGGAGAAGGAATCGATCATGGAGAGGCTCTACATCATCATTACTGCCCTTCCGATGATGCGTGAGTAGTTTGCCACAGACATACGGGTCCATAGTTATTAGCTAGATGACTTCTTCTGTGACAGCCTGATTTTTGGCCCATTCTTTTTGTTGTTTTTCCGAGGTTTTTGCCTGAGTTTTCTTTTTCCGTGGCTTTGTGGTCTGGAAACTGAAGAAGATGCCCTCTTCTTTGCTTCCAGAGTGGCTTGCCATTCCCAAATCCTTCCCTAGACCCTGTCATTTTCATCATAGCACAAATCCCAATATTCTTTTTATTGGGAATATTCCTTTTCTGTTAAAGGAGTAACTCAAATTGCCTTGGGTTGTGAAGCAACCTATATTTCCCTCACTCCTAAAATTCCCAAATAATTCTCATAAATTTTTTGGGTCATATCTTGCTCAAATATGGAAAAACTTTTCATTGCCATGTTCAAAAATAATCCTCCAATAATTCATTTCCTATTCTACCCGAAATGGCACATTGTGAAGCAAGTGTTATCTTCTTCTGCCCAATTGACCTCAAACTCCTGGGACATCTTTTCATGTCCATATCATTTCCACATGCCAAAATGCAACCTCATTTTCCTAGTAATTATTTAATTATGATTTTCCAAAGTTTCTGTACAGAAAGAAGCTTTGTGAAGGAGGTAAAAGCTACGCATATCCAAATGAATTACCATTTTTCATGATCCTTTATATCATCATATAATAGCCCTCCACCCAAGTTGAGCTCATGTCATGCCTCCATGTGAGCACAGCTTCAATTATTAGTTTCTGGTCAAAATATCAGTTTGTGAAGCAAGTATGTTTTATGTTGCTCCATTATGGCTTTAAATTTTTCTAGACCTTCTAGTATCCATATAAGCTCCCTCCACCAAGTTGTGGCTCAATCCCTTTTACCATTTGCCATGTGGAATGTTTCCAAGTTTCTGGTCAGAATAAATCTTTCTGAAGCAAGTGCTATTTTGGTTCATCCAAATGGCATGAAACTATTTGGGCATATTAATATCTTCAAATAATTGGGTCATAACCATTTTCAGCTCAATTTATGCAACTATGTGAGTGCATCATCCAAATTCTCATTTCTGGCCATTATGGCACTTTTTTCAGCAACCACCCTTTAAACTCCTCCTATTAAGCTGATTTCTAGTGATCGTAGTCGCCTTAGTGTTTGACAATCACCAGACAAACTATTTACTGATTTACCTAGCTGATGTCCCCACTGCACAGCACAAACACTTGGATGCGGGTATACTTTGGAGCTAAGTGCAAATCTGTTATTCGCTCCTAGATTGATTTATTTCCTCAAGTATACTAAGGTCACTAGGGTCAATCCACTGGAGATCACGCTTGCGTCATGCATATTGCGCGCTCTGGCTTCTTCCCGCCCCTGTTCTCGTCGGCTCCCTCCTCGTATCGACCTCCATTCATGTCCTGGAGCTCCCCCGTGATTCCCTGCGTCTCCCTGAGTTCATGGCTCGTCGTGGTTCGTCATAAATGCGTCGTAAAGGCCATGCCCGTGCCGCGCCCAGCCTCTGTTCACCATTAGAGCTTCTCGTGAGCTTGCCCGTGAAGCTCCAGAGCCTTCCCCACGCCTATATAAGAGACCCTCGACCTCCTCCGCAGCTCATCCATCCCTCCCCCGCCTCATTCGCCCTCGGGAATCGCCGTTGTTCGCCGTCACCCTCCATGGCCGCCTCGGCCTCGGCTTGGGTCCGGCCACCACAGGCCTCCCCACACCTCTCCTCCACGTCCACCAACTTCCCCTCGTCCCACTCAGCCGCTCCACCCCCTTTCACCCTCGCCGGAGCGGCCGCATCACCGAAGAACCCCGTCACCCGAAGCTCTCTGCCTCTCCCATGGCGCCGCCTCTCCCCTCCGTCCCGTGCCTCCCCGGCGGCTGCCCTTCCTTTGGATGGGTACGGCTGGCCACTGCGGTCCCTCCGGTGGCGGCGCCACGGCCAGGGATCGCCGGAGCCGGCCGGCCCCTTGGTCTCTTCCCTCCCCTGCCGCTGCTCTGCTTCACGCGAGGCATAGGCGCGGGAGGAAGGAGACGAGCACCCGTGCCCCCCTCGCCCTGCGCCTGGGACCCACGCGCCAGTGGACCAAGGCCCAGGTCCACGTGGATAAGTGGAGGCGTATTTCTCAGTTTACGTCTCTGCCTTATCCACTCAGGGGCCTGTTTGCTAAAAAATTTCACATATAGGTCCCTGATCTTCATCATCTTATATCTTCGCAACCGTAACTCCAAATGAGGTGATTCCAAAGCCTACATCTTCGTCTCGTCGAGCCCTTTCTGTTGGTGTCACTTTCATTATGTGTTGCCATTCTTAAAATGACCATTTTTCCCTTGCACGTAAACAACCCCTTCGAGAGAGAACTGTTTCCGGCAAATCTTTCCGCGGCTTCACCGCACTTCTTCCCGATGCCTTCTTCACCCCTAGGCAAGCCAGGATACCCACTTGCATGATAGTCATCCAGTAGCCATGGTTTTCAACCTGAATCTTTATTAAATGTTTGCTTGTTGAAAAGATGGTTATCGCTGTTCCGGTGATGTTTAGATTTGCATGTTCACTTTTATGCTATGTTGTCTGGTACTATGTTATCATGTTCTAACTGCTAGTATTTCCTTTCATATATTTATGCTTGCTAGTAGTACATGTTGATGTTGGTGATGGTCTTCGGTGCATGACTGCCGTCTGTCCCGAGTACCGTTGTTATGCATGTTCCAGTGCATCTATATGGTTAAATGCTTGCATGATGGCATTGTTGATATGTTCTTGCATGATATTTATTGTTGATGCTAGTGGTCATGCTATGTTTCGGAGAAGTATGTACTGGTGATGTTCATGCTAGTCAGTATGCCATGCTCAGTGGATATGATTCATTGTTGGTATGGTGGATAGTTATGTGATACCCTCATGATTATGTTGATATCATGTTCATGCATTGTAATTTGCATCATGTTATTTTATCATGTCTCAGCATATTTGCATTCAAATTTAACCGGATTAAATTGAACTTGAACAACTGTTGGCTGAGTCATGGTGCCGCTGAATCGAGGTGACCAGTGCAACCACGCTTGCCGGTACGGGACGGTCCTAACTGGGTCTATTGTCGTGCCTCTCCCCGGTGCCTCCAACGTGGGAAGGTTATGGGGGTGCGCTACCCTGTCCCGGTAAGCAGACATAACCTTGTGTGCCCGTTGTTGATTTTTTTGGATCCGGGTCCCCGTGTGGGATCGTTTGGCCACGGCGGTGGTCGTTGTGTGTTGTGGTAGACACAGGGCCGCCCATGACTTAACCCAGTGGGGAGTGAGTCGGAGTAGCCGGGAGAGTGTCATGGCAGTAGGACGGTTTTGTCGGAACGCCGTTGGTCCACCCGAATGGGAGTGTGAGGCCATGGGTTCCGTAGTGTGGGTACAGTGTACTAACCTCTGCAGAGTGTATATTAAATCTATCAATAGCCGTGCCCGCGGATAAGGGCCCAGTTCGTGTCAGTCACACTGTGAGTCAACAGTAATAAGAATAATGTGCTTAATAACAATGAGATAAGTTGGTTGTGATCGCCGGAAGGATCACGGGCCAAGTGTTGGTCGTGGTTGTGATCGTTGTAAGGATCACGGGCCAATTATTGGTCGTGGTTGTGATCCCCGTAAGGATCACGAGCCAAATATTGGTCGTGGTTGTGATCGCTGTAAGGATCACGGTTTGAGACCAAGTGTTGGTAGTGGTTGTGATCGTCATAATTATCACGGTGGTATCGAGGATACCGAGTCGTTGTATATTCGTGATGTTGTGTGAGAATCATGGGTAAAAATCAAGCTCCTTGTGGTCATTTAATGATTACTACGGTATTGTTTATACCAAGCTTGATTTGATCCTGAGATGATCGTGTGATGTCCGAGGTTGGTAAGTGATGCATGTGTTGGCTACGAGGTAGCCCGAGCAGAATAAGTGGTGCATATAGAGTCATCATGTTGCATGCTAGTATCGTCAGATTCATATGTTCATGCCAGGTTCATGTTGTTCTAGCTGTATCATGTTCATGTTGATGCCATGTTGCTATGATGATATCATGTTAATTTCTGCTTAACCAGTAATTGCCATGCTGTTGTTTGTCTTGAATGCTTTTGGTTATTGTGAGCTTGCAAGTACATTCAATGTACTGACCTGGCGTGTCATGCCAGTTTGCAGGTCATTCCGGATTTGATTGCTTGTTTGCCGTGGAGTCCTTGTTTGCGAGCTAGGATAAGCGTTCCAGCCAGAGTCCCTGCGGAGTGGAGTTCACCACCGTCATTGTTGTTCGGCTGCTAGAGTTCTTCCGCTGCATCGCGTTGTTCTGCTGCTTGCATAGAGAAATAGTGGTGAGCGTAGTGTCACCATGCTGATGTAACCCTTGTACCCAAATAGATTGTAATAAAGAGCTGGTTTGTTCTATGCTAGGCAATGCCATATTCCAGAAGACTTCATCTTGATCTCTGGGCTAGAATACGGGGTGTTCCGGTTTTCTCTGAGCCGGGGTGCCATAGGCTTGGTATCAGAGCAGGTCTGGCTGTAGGATGCCCTAGACCACACGAACGTTAGAAAGCGGTAGTATAGACCCCAATTGGTTTGTTGCACTTGATTGCTGCATTTATTTGTCGCATAGCATGCATATAGATTATTGTTTAGTCGCTAACGGTTAATCTTGTGAGAGTAGATGGTATCGGTTCTGATCCACTACCTACGCCCTCCTTCTTATCATGCCTGCTCTTCGTTGTGATGCGACCACATCATCATCCATGCCAACCATCTCGTTCTTTTGGCAACCCTTGCTGACCTTTGTTACCAGAAAAGGGCAATGCCATTAGACCCAGTCTTCAACTGTTATCTTTCCTTGTCATTTCATTCTTTGGACGGGCATGATTCCCTTCGTACACTTGATGATGAGGTAGTCGTGACTCTTGTGTCTCGCTACTTGATCATTAAGTCCGTCCTCACCTGTGTATCCATCCAGATCCAGCCAGTGTTCAGCCAGTGCTTGGTGTAGCTTTGGTTATGCCAACTCCTTTCCACACATGGATATAATTTTCGTGCACACCACCACAGCATATTAGACCGCAATACCAGAGTTTCCGCGAGATTTGTGTGCATAGGTGTGCATGCATATTATTGTGTGAGTAGCAGTAATATGTGATGATTGCTTGATTAATTATCTTAGTAGTATGCTTGTGTGCTCTTGTTTTAGTCGTTTCTGTTGCTCCTTTCTTTGGGTCTTCGGTGTTACAAAGTTTTCCCCTATTAAAGTTGCTCATCAGCCGACACCAGACACGAAGAGTCGGCAAGAAATGCATATATTTGGAAATTCAGCTAAACAAAATGGAATTATCAGCAGACTGCAATGAAAATTGGAATATCTCGTCAGAATGCAAAAGAAATCCTGGGTGGACCATCAGTATCAAGTTTGTATTAGCATGCACTCATCACAACAAAATGATTAAATCAGCAAGAAGATAAATTGTGTGCAAGGTTGACAGAATATTATCAAAGGTATGGCTCAGATACAAGTTTAATTTTTTGTTGAGGATGATTTTGGAACTCGATGTACCTAGAAGCAAGCAAAAATATGGCACATACTCAGAAAGGAGGATAGTCCAGTAAAACCCTATGTCATACAAGAAATCAACATCAGAAATATTAAGATGGTATGTATATATGGTACTCGGTCCGCATATCACAATAAGGAGTTTCTGGTGTAAGCAATCCACTTTTCCCTTGCAAGATACCCGAGAAGCTTCCAAGGCAAGATTCATCTATATTCCTCACTATGATACGTGGATGATTTCCCGTGCAAGGTACCCTATCTTCTTCAGTAAGCAACCGCAAAAGCTTCCGGCATAAGGTCCTAAGTCTTTCCCCAGCAAAGTCATGAAAGGGGTAAACTTCTGAAGCACGATACCCAGTATTCTTCATCAAGCTGTCCGATGAAAGTTTCGAGCACAAGCCAGCCAATCTTCCTCAGTAAGACATTAGTACAAGGTCTGTGAATTCACAGCATATGGCAGTGAAACCCGAGAATCAGATCCGCAACATTTTGGTCAGAATAAAGAATCAGTCAGGATACACATATATCTCGGAATCAAGTCCTCATATATATGCAATGAGCATACCACCAAGATCTTACAAGTCACTCGGATGAGGATCTGACAACCACGTGAGGATGGTTACGAGAATAAAGCTGAAAGTGCAACTAATCCCCGGGTGGTTTTGGTAATTAATAACAACATATATATCATTGAACTAATAGTTTCTTGAGAATCATTTCAGAAAGTTCAGTGATATGGGTATGGCAATGACTGAAGATGTGGACCCCTCAAAATGCTAAGGCAAGCATTGGCTAAAGCTCAAGACTCCATTTTTGGTTTAGTGATCCAAGATCACATTGAGTCCATAGGAAAGCCAATACTATTAAAAGGGGATGAGGTTATGTTAATGATCTGGTTGCTCAAAGTGCTTAGTGATATATCTCCTAAACTATCAGCAACTCTCACTTCCATAATACACTCATAAGTAATCTCGGTCCCACCGATTTCCTAAACTCACCACACCGAGATGAACCACCTCACCATATAGCCAAACCCTAGAAATTTCGGATTTTCCGATTCTGAACTCGGTCTCACCGAAACTTGAGTTGCCAAGCTTCTGTAACCTTCTGTCATCAAATCGGTGTCACCGAGATGATGAAGTCGGTCCCACCGAGATTGGCAAGCCCTAGTCTTTGGAAGAATCGGACTCACCGAGATTGTATTTTCGGTCCCACCGAAAATCCCAACGTTCACATGATTTGAACTTTCGGTCTCACCGAGTTGTCAACTTCGGTCTGACCGAGATTGGTCAAATGTGTGTAACGGTTGGATTTTGTGTGGAGGCTATAAATACCCCTCCACCCCCTCTTCATTCGTGGAGAGAGCCATCAGAAAGAACTACCACTCCTACCTTACATTTCTGAGAATAAAACTACCTACCCTTGTGTTGAGATCAAGTTGCTCCACTCCCACCATATGAAGCTTGATCTCTAACCTTCCCAAGTTGCTTTCCACTCAATCCTTTCTTCCACCACAGCCAAATCAGTGAGGAGAGTTGAGTGTTGGGGAGATTATCATTTGAAGCACAAGAGCAAGGAGTTCATCATCATCAACACCATCTATTACCTTTTGGAGGGTGGTGCCTCCTAGATTGGTTAGGTGTCACTTGGGAGCCTCCGTCAAGATGTGGAGTTGAACCAAGAAGTTTGTAAGGGCAAGGAGATCGCCTACTTCGTGAAGATCTACCCCGAGTAAGGCTAGTCCTCCGTGGGCGTATGCCATGATGGCATAGACAAGGTTGCTTCTTCGTGGACCCTTCGTGGGTGGAGCCCTCCGTGGACTCTCGCAGCCGTTACCCTCCGTGGGTTGAAGTCTCCATCAACGTGGATTGACGATAGCACCACCTATCGGAACCACGAGAAAAAATCTCCGTGTCTCCAAATTGCGTTTACTCTTCTCCACCTCTCTTTACTACATGTGCAATTTACTTTCCGCTGCCTATACTCTAGAATTGCATGTGTAGGGTGATACTTGACTTGATCATTATCGTGAATCGCCAAAAACTTGTCTTTATCAAAAGGCTGAATTTTTATATTGTCAAGTAGTCTAATCACCCCCTCTAGACATACTTTCGATCCTACAAGTGGTATCGAGCTTTGGTCTCCATTGTATTGGTTTCCATTGCATTGACTCCATAAGCTTGGTTTCACAACCTAGGAGAGTATGGCGTCTAGTGAGGGTAATTTTCAGAGAGGTCCTTACTTTGATGGTTCAAACTTTGCTAGTTGGAAGCATAAAATGAAAATGCATATTCTTGGACATAACCCTGCCGCATGGGGCATTATTTGTGTTGGTTTGCAAGGTGAATTCTTCGAGGAAGGAAAAGTTCCGGATCGTGAAGCTACAGCGGATGAATTGCGGATGTTGCAAAACAATGCTCAAGCTTGTGACATTCTCTTCAATGCCTTGTGTCCCAAGGAGTTCAACAAGATCAGCCGTCTTGAGAATGCAAAAGAGATTTTGGATACTTTGGTCGAAATGCACGAAGGTACCGAGTCCGTGAAGGAATCAAAGCTAGATGTTCTTCAAGGTCAACTTGACAAGTTCAAGATGAAGGAAGGTGAAGGAGTCGCTGAAATGTACTCTAGGCTTGCTCTCATCACAAATGAGATTGCCGGCTTAGGAAGCGAAGAGATGACCGACCGATTCATCATCAAGAAGATTCTCAGAGCTTTGGATGGAAATTATGACACCGTGTGCACTTTGATCCAAATGATGCCAAACTACAAGAATCTCAAGCCAACCGAAGTCATTGGAAGAATTGTTGCTCATGAGATGACACTTAAAGATAAGGAAGAGCTTCACAACAAGTCAAGTGGTGCTTACAAAGCTACAAGTGATGCTCCCACAACTTCAAGTGACAAGCTAGTTTCCAATGAAGAGATAAGCCTAATGGTGAAGAACTTCAACAAATTCTACAAGAGTAGAAGCAAGGAAAGAAGCTCAAAGTCTAGATCATATGATGAAAAGAGATCTTCTAGTCGTGATCGAAACTGCTACAATTGTGGAAGACCCGGACACTACTCAAATGAGTGTTCGGCTCCCCACAAGAGAAGAGAAGAATCTCCAAGAAGAAGAAGCTCAAGAGAAGAGTCACCTCGGAAAGAGAGAAGGAGTAGAGATGATCGTCATGAACGAAGACCCTCTCGGAGAAGCAAGGATTCGGAGAGGAAAGACAAGTCATCAAGGAGCTACACAAGAAGAAAACATCAAGCTCATGTAGGTGAATGGGTCTCCGGCTCCGACTCCGACAATCACTCCGAAAGAAGCTATCACTCCAACTCCGACTACAGTCAAGATGAAGGTGTTGCCGGTCTTGCTCTCATGTCCTCCAACTCCAACTCCTATGACTTATTTGATTCACCAAATGAGGGAATTGGAAGATGCTTCATGGCTAAAGGCCCCAAGGTATCACACCTTGAATTTATTGACTTCGATAGTGATGAGGATGACTTGCTTGGTGAAGATGAGCTTTTACATGATAAATCTAGTGAGCCTAGTAATGATGAACATGCTAGTAGTCTTTATAGTCGAGAAGAGTCGAATGACAATGCTATGAAGGAGATTGAGCGTTTAACTAAAGAACTAAACACTCTTAAGTTAGCTCATGAAACAACTCAAGAAGATCATAGAGAGCTCCTAAGATCTCATGAGAAGCTACGCTTCGAGAAGCTCACTTTAGAGCAAGAACATGAGTTTCTAAAAGCTATCAATGACAATCTTCGAAAGAAGAGTTCTTCAAATCTTGCCAAACGACTTCTCTTGTCTAATTTCTTGCCACCTATTAAAACTAAGCATGACAAGCATAAGAAAAATTCTTCATCTAGTAGTAACAATAACCATGCTAAATCTAATGTTGTTACTTCTAGTAGTTCTCTTGATTCCACTAACAATGTTTCAAGCCAAGTTACACTTGAGCAAGAAAATAGTTTATTGAAAGGGATTATAGAGAAAGGTGTCTACAAGAGCCTTGCCGGAAGCAAGAACTTTGAGGAAATTGTTCGCAAGCAAGGAAGGCACCGGAAGAATCAAGGAATTGGTTTTGAGCGAAAATTCAACCCCGAGGGTGTTGAATGGGAAGAAGGTCAATATCCCACTCCAAAGTTTGTTTCTCAAAAGGAGAAGTATGATCCTACTTCTTCCAATGTGGAACAAGCTCAAGATGACCTTCCACCACAAGACCACAAGCTAAAAGGCAAGGACAAGCTTCAAGAGGAGATTGATGCATTTATTGAAGCACCTAAAGCCATGGTCAAGTGGGTTCCCAAGGAAACGTCAAGTTCTACTTCGTCAAGCTCAACTACAACCCCAAGGATTCCCATCAAGATGATGTGGATCCCGAAGAAGAAGAACTAGAGAGTTCTTGAGGGTGACTCCGCCAACATACTTCACTCACATTCATTTTGGCAAGAACTTGTGCAATCAACTTCCACATTGTGCACTAGTTCATGGAGTCACAAACCCTCTTGTTGGTAAGTCTGAAGGAAATATGCCCTAGAGGCAATAATAAAGTTATTATTTATTTCCTTATATCATGATAAATGTTTATTATTCATGCTAGAATTGTATTAACCGGAAACATAATACATGTGTGAATATATAGACAAACAGAGTGTCACTAGTATGCCTCTACTTGACTAGCTTGTTAATCAAAGATGGTTATGTTTCCTAACCATGAACAAAGAGTTGTTATTTGATTAACAAGGTCACATCATTAGTTGAATGATCTGATTGACATGACCCATTCCATTAGCTTACCACACGATTGTTTTGTATGTTGCTACTGCTTTTATCCATGACTTATACATGTTCCTATAACTATGAGATTATGCAACTCCCGTTTACCGGAGGAACACTTTGGGTACTACCAAACGTCACAACGTATCGGGTGATTATAAAGGAGTACTACAGGTGTCTCCAAAGGCAGATGTTGGGTTGGCGTATTTGAGATTAGGATTTGTCACTCCAATTGTCGGAGAGGTATCTCGGGCCCTCTCGGTAATGCACATCACTAAAGCCTTGCAAGCATTGCAACTAATGAGTTAGTTGTGAGATGATGTATTACGGAACGAGTAAAGAGACTTGCCGTAACGAGATTGAACTAGGTATTGGATACCGACGATCGAATCTCGGGCAAGTAACATACCGATGACAAAGGGAACAACGTATGTTGTTATGCGGTCCGACCGATAAAGATCTTCGTAGAATATGTAGGAACCAATATGGGCATCCAGGTCCCGCTATTGGTTATTGACCGAGACGTGTCTCGGTCATGTCTACATTGTTCTCGAACCGTAGGGTCCGCACGCTTAAGGTTTCGATGGCGATGTTATATTATGAGTTTATGAGTTTTGATGTACCGAAGGAGTTCGGAGTCCCGGATGAGATCGGGGACATGACGAGGAGTCTCGAAATGGTCGAGACGTAAAGATCGATATATTGGACGACTATATTCGAGTTCGGAAAGGTTCCGAGTCATTCGGTATTTTTGAGTCTGGGAGAGTTACGGAATTCGTATTGGGCCTCATTGGGCCATACGGGAAAAGGAGAGAAAGGGCCAAAAGGTGGCGCGCCCTCCCTTGCTCTAGTCCGAATTGGACTAGGAAGGGGCGCCCTTCCTTCCTTCTCCTTCTCTCTTCCCTTTCCTTCTCTCCTACTCCCCTACATGGAAGGACTCCTAGTTGGACTAGGAAAGGGAATCCTACTCCTGGTGGGAGTAGGACTCCCCTTGGCGCGCCCAAACCTAGGCCGGCCTCCTCCCTCCCTTACTCCTTTATATACGGGGCAGGGGGCACCCCATAGACACAGAAGTTGATCTACGGATCGTTCCTTAGCCGTGTGCGGTGCCCCCCTCCACCATATTCCACCTCGGTCATATCGTCGCAAAGCTTAGGCGAAGCCCTGCGCCGGTAGAACATCAAGATCGTCACCACGCCGTCGTGCTGACGAAACTCTCCCTCCCCGAAGCTCTACTGGATTGGAGCCCGAGGAGCGTCATCGAGCTGTACGTGTGTCAAGAACTCGGGGCGCCGGAGTAACGGCGCCGGGATCGGTCGGATCGCGAGGAGAACGTACGACTACTTCCTCTACGTTGTGATCGCTTCCGCTTCAGGTCTACGAGGGTACGTAGACAACACTCTCCCCTCTCGTTGCTATGCATCACCATGATCTTGCGTGTGCGTAGGAAATTTTGAAATTACTACGTTCCCCTACGGTGGCATCCGAGCCTAGGTTTTATGGTGCGATGTTTTGCACGAGTAGAACAATGTGAGTTGTGGGCGATACAAGTCATACTACCTACCAGCATGTCATACTTTGGTTCAGCGGTATTGTGAGATGAAGCGCCCGGACCGACATTACGCCAGTACGCTTACGCGAGACTGGTTTCACCGCTACGAGCACTCGTTGCTTAAAGGTGACTGGCGGGTGTCTGTCTCTCTCACTTTAGTTGAACCGAGTGTGGCTACGCCCGGTCCTTGAGAAGGTTAAAACGGAGTCTATTTGACAAAGTATCGTTGTGGTTTTGATGCATAGGTGAGATTGGTTCTTGCTTAAGCCCGTAGCAGCCACGTAAAATTTGCAACAACAAAGTAGAGGACGTCTAACTTGTTTTTGCAGGGCATGTTGTGATGTGATATGGTCAAGACGTGATGCTATATTTTATTGTATGAGATGATCATGTTTTGTAACCGGTTATCGGCAATGGCTGGAGCCATGTAGTTGTCGCTTATTGTATGAAATGCAACGCATCGTAATGCTTTACTTTATCACTAAGCGGTAGCGATAGTCGTAGAAGCATAAGATTGGCGAGACGACAACGATGCTACGATGGAGATCAAGGTGTCGCGCCGGTGACGATGGTGATCATGATGGTGCTGATCACGAAGCACAAGATGATGATGACCATATCATATCACTTATATTGATTTGCATGTGATGTTTATCTTTTATGCATCTTATCTTGCTTTGATTGACGGTAGCATTATAAGATGATCTCTCACTAAATTATCAAGAAGTGTTCTCCCTGAGTATGCACCGTTGCCAAAGTTCATCGTGCCCAGACACCACGTGATGATCGGGTGTGATAAGCTCTACGCCCATCTACAACGGGTACAAGCCAGTTTTTGCACACGCGGAATACTCAGGTTATACTTGACGAGCCTAGCATATGCAGATATGGCCTCGGAACACGGAGACCGAAAGGTCGAGCGTGAATCATATAGTTGATATGATCAACATGAGATGTTCACCATTGAAAACTAATCCATCTCACGTGATGATCGGTTATGGTTTAGTTGATTTGGATCACGTGATCACTTAGATGACTAGAGAGATGTCTATCTAAGTGGGAGTTCTTAAGTAATATGATTAATTGAACTTAAATTTATCATGAACTTAGTCCTGGTAGTATTTTGCAAATTATGTTGTAAAGATCAATAGCTCGCGTTGTTGCTTTCATATGTTTGTTTTTGATATGTTCCTAGAGAAAATTGTGTTGAAAAATGTTAGTAGCAATGATGCGGATTCGATCCGTGATCGGAGGTTTATCCTCATTGCTGCGCAGAAGAATTATGTCCTTAATGAACCGCTAGGTGACAGACCTATTGCAGGAGCAGATGCAGACGTTATGAACGTTTGGCTAGCTCAATATGATGACTACTTGATAGTTTAGTGCACCATGCTTAACAGCTTAGAATCGGGACTTCAAAGACGTTTTGAACGTCATGGACCATATGAGATGTTCCAGGAGTTGAAGTTAATATTTTAAGAAAATACCCGAGTTGAGAGATATGAAGTCTCCAACAAGTTCTATGGCTAAAAGAGGGAGGAGAATCGCTCAACTAGTGAGCATGTGCTCAGATTGTCTGGGTACTACAATCACATGAATCAAGTGGGAGTTAATCTTCCAGATAAGATAGTGATTGACAGAATTCTCTAGTCACCATCACCAAGTTAGTAGAACTTCGTGATGAACAATAGTATGCAAGGGATGATGAAAATGATTCCCGAGTTTTTCATGATGATGAAATCGATGAAGGTAGAAATCAAGAAAGAACATCAAGTGTTGATGGTTAACAAGACCACTAGTTTCAAGAAAAGGGCAAATGGATAGAAGGGAACTTCAAGAAGAACGGCAAGCAAGTTGTTGCTCAAGTGAAGAAGCCCAAGTCTGGACCTAAGCCTGAGACTAAGTGCTTCTACTGCAAAGGAACTGGTCACTGGAAGCAGAACTACCCCAAGTATTTGGCGGATAAGAAGGATGGCAAAGTGAACAAAGGTATATTTGATATACATGTTATTGATGTGTACTTTACTAGTGTTTATAGCAACCCTCAAGTATTTGGTACTGGTTCGGTTGCTAAGAGTAGTAACTCAAACGGAGTTGCGAATAAACATAAACTAGTTAAGGGTGAAGTGATGATGTGTGTTGAAAGTAGTTTCAAGATTGATATGATCATCATCGCACACTCCCTATACTTTCGGGATTAGTGTTGAACCTAAATAAATGTTGTTTGGTGTTTGCGTTGAGCATGAATATGATTTGATCGTGTTTATTGCAATACTTTATTCATTTAAGTAAGAGAATAAACTGTTGTTCTGTTTACATGAATAAAACCTTATATGGTTACACTCCCAATGAAATGGTTCATTGGATCTCGATCGTAGTGATACACATATTCATAATATTGAAACCAAAAGATGCAAAGTTAATAATGACAGTGCAACTTATTTCTGGCACTGCCGTTTAGGTCATAATGGTGTAAAGCGCATGAAGAAACTCCATGCTGCTGGGATTTTGGAATCACTTGATTATGAATCACTTGATGCTTGCGAACCATGCCTCATGGGCAAGATGACTAAGACTCCGTTCTCCGGAACAGTGGAGCGAGCAACAGACTTATTGGAAATAATACATACTGATGTATGCGATCCGATGAGTGTTAAGGCTCGCGGCGGGTATCATTATTTTCTGACCTTCACAGATGATTTGAGCAGATATGGGTATATCTACTTGATGAAACATAAGTCTGAAACATTTGAAAAGTTCAATGAATTTCAGAGTGAAGTGGAAAATCATCGTGACAAGATGTAGGATCGAAAGTATGTCTAGAGGGGGGGTGATTAGACTACTTGACAAATTAAAGATTTAGCCTTTTGATTAGGACAAGTTTTTAGCAAGTTCACAATGATGATCAAGTCAAGTATCACCCTACACATGCAATTCTAGAGTAATGGCAGCGGAAAGTAAATTGCACATGTAGTAAATAGAGGTGGAGAAGAGCAAACGCAATTTGGAGACACGGAGATTTTTCTCGTGGTTCCGATAGGTGGTGCTATCGTCAATCCACGTTGATGGAGACTTCAACCCACGGAGGGTAACGGCTGCGAGAGTCCACGGAGGGCTCCACCCACGAAGGGTCCACGAAGAAGCAACCTTGTCTATGCCATCATGGCCTACGCCCACGGAGGACTAGCCTTACTCGGGGTAGATCTTCACGAAGTAGGCGATCTCCTTGCCCTTACAAACTTCTTGGTTCAACTCCACATCTTGACGGAGGCTCCCAAGCGACACCTAACCAATCTAGGAGGCACCACCTCCAAAAGGTAATAGATGGTGTTGGTGATGATGAACTCCTTGCTCTTGTGCTTCAAATGATAATCTCCCCAACACTCAACTCTCCTCACTGATTTGGCTGTGGTGGAAGAAAGGATTGAGTGGAAAGCAACTTGGGAAGGCTAGAAATCAAGGTTCATATGGTGGGAGTGGAGCAACTTGATCTCAACACAAGGGTAGGTAGTTTTCTTCTCGAAATGTAAGGTAGGAGTGGTAGTTCTTTCGATGGCTCTCTCCACGAATGAAGAGGAGGTGGAGGGCATTTATAGCCTCCACACAAAATCCAACCATTACACACATTTGACCAATCTCGGTCGGACCAAGTTGACAACTCGGTGAGACCGAAAGTTCAAATCTTGTGAACGTTGGGATTTTCGGTGGGACCGAAAATACAATCTCGGTTAGTCCGATTCTTCCAAAGACTAGGGTTTGCCATTCTCGGTGGGACCGACTTTATCATCTCGGTGACACCGATTTGAGTACAGAAGGTTACAGAAGGTTGGCAACACTAGTTTCGGTGAGACCGAGTTTGGAATCGGAAAATCCGAAATTTCTAGGGTTTGGCTATATGGCTGAGGTGGTTCATCTCGGTGTGACTGAGTTTATGGAATCGGTGGGACCGAGATTACTTATGAGTATATGTTGGAATGAAAGATTGCTGATAGTTTGGGAGATAAATCACTAAGCACTTTGAGCAACCAGATCATCATCATAACCTCATCCCCTTTTAATAGTATTGGCTTTCCTATGGACTCAATGTGATCTTGGATCACTAAACCAAAAATAGAGTCTTGAGCTTTTGCCAATGTTTTCCTTAGCATTTTGAGGGTCCACATCATCAGTCATTGCCATACCCATATCACTGAACTTTTGAAATATTCTCAAGAAACAATTAGTTCAATGATATATATGTTGTTATTAATTACCAAAACCACCCGGGATTAGTTGCACTTTCAATCTCCCCTTTTGGTAATTGATGACAACATATAGATCAAAGCTTCGACAAATGATATAATCAATGAATAATATAAATCGCTTTGAGAAGTATGTGATAAGCAAGAGCTCCCCTAAATTTGTGCATTATTTGAGATTTGCGTTTGAATGCAAATGCACAATCGATTAGGATCATGGGTCACTCTTCCATGTCACATACATCTTGGTGGAGCGCACAAAATGATAAGAATGAATAGCATGCACCCAATCACCAAGACATGAGTAAATGATCATACAAGATATGAATAGAATATGATAAGCATTAAGCACACATTAAGGCATAGTATGATCAAGCACTCATCAAAGTAGAACAAACGATATCAAACACACGAAATGTCTCGGAAAACTCAAAAGTATCTCAAGGAAAACCGCAAACGAAAGAGCAAAAGCGAGCACTCTCTCTCTCGAAGTCCTATGATCTATACAATTTCTCCCCCTTTGGCAACAAGTTACCAAAAGTTCGAAGGTATAGAGCTAAACGTCACTATGGACTCTGCTGGCGGCTCACATGCGGGTCGATGGAGTGGAGATAGCTGCATCTGCAAAGGCTTGCTGAAGTCTGTGGAGCTGGAGGAGTGGACACCGAGCTGGAGCTGGAACCGATGGAGCTGTGGGAGGTCTTGATCGCAGTAGTCTCAGGGTCATCCTTTCGAATAGCAGCTGATCTGGGCTTTGTGGGGACCGGAGCAGGCTGCTCATAGTCATCCTCAACAAGGTCATCCTGCATCTCCTTCATGAGCTCTGCCTTCTCCCTCTTGGCTTCCTCGATATTTGCCTCAAGCTTGTTGACAAGGACTGCACTTGATCGACTTGACATCCGAGCATGGAACTTGTCTTCAACTATCCTCTCAAGACTCTCCTGAGACTGCACTATGCTGGCCAGGCGTAGTTCAATCCTCTGGGTAGCTTCAAGAAGCTGTTCTCCAACGCTCTTGGGTTTAGCTGCTGCTGCTGCTGCTTCCTTCTCAGCTTTAGCTTGTTTGGCAGCTTCAGACTTAGCTTGTCCTTCAACAGATGTGGGATCATCCTCAGTCATCACAACTTCATTATCTTCATGTTCAGGCTGCAGTGGCAAGTGGGGTCTATCCAACAAGTAGGTGTCCGTGCCAAATTTGGCATTGATGAGCATCTGAATGTGCGGAGCAAACCCACATGACCTCTTTCAGTCTCTTCTTTGTCCTCTTGATAGTCTCAACTATCGTGTCCATCACCTTGAAAGGTGCCTTCTGATCTAGAATATGCAGCATGTTGATTGAATAGCCTCTTATCATGCGATGGTCTCCTGACTTGGGCATCAAAGTATGCCTCAGAATAGTGTTAGTGGTTGGGAGACCTGCCTGAAGATGATACACAGAACCAAGCTTCCATAGCTCTACATCCTTGGCTGGTACCTCATTGTACATGTTCTTCATTGACTCATGATTCTTCTTGGGAATTCCATAGACATCTACATCATCATCTCTTGATACTGGAGCATTCAGTAGTGCAGCCCACTCTTCAACAGTTGAAGAGAATCTACGCCTTCATCATCCATACAATTCGCCATCCGGATAGAAGTGTCTTTGTGGCATAGAATTGCATGATCATCTCATCATTCCAAGCAGTCAGTTTCTGACCAACGAACTCTGCAACTCCACATGCAGTGAAGCTCTCATGCACATGTGGGAAGTAGTCTCTGTGCTCTTCACTGTCAATGTATTTCCAGTCAACATATCTGGTGTCAGCAACAATTGGCTTCTTGTCCATAAGCACTGTCTCATAGAAATCTTGTTGCTCTCTGGTGTGGAACCTTGGATCAACAGCTGTCCTTCTCCTGGAGGCATATGGATCAACTTGCCTCCACAGCCTGAGTCCTTTGTCCTTCCTTTCCTTCATATTTTCAGCTCGAGGATGAGCATCATTATGGGTGGCGGTTTACATGAAGTTTCAGCAACACATGTGCCTCTTCATCGACTCATTTGGTGGCACATTGTCCTTCTTCTTCTCTCAAGCGGGAATGTTTCTTCTTGTTTTCTTGGGCTTGGCAGCAGGCTTGGCTTGAGCTGCCTTTCTTTGGAGCTGATGGCTTAGATTTGGTAGGTGCTCCTGCCCTGATGGCATCTCCCATCAACTTAGGCTTCTGAGGAGGCTGGGGTGCTTCCTCATCAGAATCATCATCAGCTTCATCATGTACTATCCTCTTCCTCTTGGAAGTTTTCTTTACCTTGCTCGAGGTTTCTTCTTCCATGCTCAGCTTCTTTGCAACTGTGGACTTCTTCACCTTGCTGGTGCCTTTCTTGGTTTGTTGCCCTTGATGTTCTTTGGCAACCACTTTCCTCTTAGGCTTAGAAGTGATTTCTTCCTTAGCAACAAAGTCAGAGTCCTCTTCATCAGAATTTCTCTTCTTCCTGGCCCTGGTGGCAGCAGGAGGCAAACCACTTGGGGTGCTCCTCTCTCCATCATCAGAAAAACTGCTGGCTTCAGGACTAGTGCCTGCCTCTGGAATTGCAACTGGTGATTCAGACCTGTTCTGGCTGTCACTTGCATCTGACATGGCTGACAACCTGTGAATAGAATAGGTATAGGCGAATAGAAGAGTTATCACAAAGCGCGAAGTTTTGCAAAAAAATGAGTTCAAATTTCAGTTTTAGGTTTTCACAGAATGCATTTCGGTCTGACCGAGTCTAAAATTCGGTGAATCCGAAGTGTCCAAACAGAACCCTTCACACCACTTTCGGTTGGACCGAAATGGGTTTCGGTCTAGCCGAGAGCACTAGGGTTTCACTGAATCCTCATTTCGGTCTTACCAATTTGCACAACTCGGTTGGACCGAAAAGTGCAGTGCAATGGCCAGGGGCCAAATCGGTCAGTCCGAGAATGTAGAATCGGTCACACCGAGATGTGTTCGGCGGAAACCTAACCCTAAAATTTTCACTCGAATTTCGTTCTAAGATCTAATCTGCTGGATAGGAAGATTTCAATCGTGGCAAGAAACTAGGCAAAACCTATCGTGCATTGAATCAGAGGTTGAAGCACGAGAGGGATCGAAACTCACCCAACGTGGTGGAGTTTCACTACGGCGGCAACGGCGCGATGAGATTGACCGTTGACGGCGACGGAGACCTGCGGCGAGGGCGCACAGGCGACGGCGGAGACGATCCGGAGACCACGGCGACGACAGCAAAGGGTTTGGGGGCGAGACGGTTTGAAGAAATAATCAACGCGCGCTGCCCTCAGGTATATATACCCTTCAATTTGTCGGTGGGACCGAGTTGGAAAACTTCGGTGGCACCGAGATGGTTAATCGCAAGCGATTACTCACTTCGTCACGCCGAATTTGTAACTCGGTTTCACCGAGGTGAAAACCTAGATCAATCCAAGTGATTTGGTCCGTCCGATTTGAGTATATTGGTTTGACCGAAAGTACTTAGAAGGTTTTGGAAGTTAAGTTTTTGACGGATCGGTGGCTCGAAAGTGCTCCTCACTCGGTGCGTCCAAAAAGACTTGACCAAAGTTTGTGATATAAGCATGAATAGAGTTTGAGACAAGAAAGCATAGATAGCTAGGGGAGGAACTTAGGCATTCTTGTCCATCCATTTGGTCAAAAAGAAAAATCCAAAAAACCAAAGCAACAAGTGGATGTCCTCGAATGGATAAAATTATGCATCCAACATGCTCACACAATAAGATAGCAAATGAAATATGTGTCAAACATGCACAAACAAAACTCTAGCAACTAGCACACAATTTGGCGATGACTAGGTCATCTATATATGAGTATATTGACTTAGGAGTCAAATGAGAACATTTGATCATAGGTCATACTCATCGTTTAAGCACAAGTGGGGTTACCACTTTTACATAAAGCATTAATGTGTTCACATCATTTGAAGATGCTTTAGCTCAATTCTTTAGAGCAAAGCTCCCCCTTGATGTGAGAACCCCTTTTAAAGGGTCAAACTAACCTTGGGTTGTCGTAGAAGACTTCATGTAGATGTTGAAGATGTGGATGCTCAATGTTGATGAAGATCATCAAGAGTTGGGAGCAATCCTTTGGATTGGGCACTTTCAATACCTACATGGGTTAGTCCCACAAGGAACAAACAAGGATATCCATGGACATAGATTGAAGTACACAATAGATGATGTCCATGAAAGCAATGATTACCTTGTCCCTTGACTTACCAACATGAGGGTTTGTGACTCCATGAACTAGTGCAAGATGTGGAAGTTGATTGCACAAGTTCTTGCCAAAATGAATATGAGTGAAGTATGTTGGCGGAGTCACCCTCAAGAACTCTCTAGTTCTTCTTCTTCGGGATCCACATCATCTTGATGGGAATCCTTGGGGTAGTAGTTGAGCTTGTCGAAGTAGAACTTGAAGTTTCCTTGGGAACCCACTTGACCATGGCCTTGGGTGCTTCAATAAATGCATCAATCTCCTCTTGAAGCTTGTCTTTGCCTTTTAGCTTGTGGTCTTGTGGTGGAAGGTCTTCTTGAGCTTGTTCCACATTGGAAGAAGTAGGATCATACTTCTCCTTTTGAGAAACAAACTTTGGAGTGGGATATTGACCTTCTTCCCATTCAACACCCTCGGCGTTGAACTTTCGCTCAAAGCCAATTCCTTGATTCTTCCGGTGCCTTCCTTGCTTAAGAACAATTTCCTCAAAGTTCTTGCTTCGGCAAGGCTCTTGTAGACACCTTTCTCTATAATCCCTTTCAATAGACTATTTTCTTGCTCAAGTGAAACTTGGCTTGAAACATTGTTAGTGGAATCAAGAGAATTACTAGAAGTAACAACATTTGATTTAGCATGATTATTGTTACTACTAGATGAAGAATTTTTCTTATGCTTGTCATGCTTAGTTTTAATAGGTGGCAAGAAATTAGACAAGAGAAGTCGTTTGGCAAGATATGAAGAACTCTTCTTTCAAGATCGTCATTGATAGCTTTTAGAAACTCATGTTCTTGCTCTAGATTGAGCTTCTCGAAGCGTAGCTTCTCATGAGATCTTAGGAGCTCTCTATGATCTTCTTGAGTTGTTTCATGAGCTAACTTAAGAGTGTTTAGTTCTTTAGTTAGACGCTCAATCTCCTTCATAGCATTGTCATTCGACTCTTCTCGACTATAAAGACTACTAGCATGTTCATCATTACTAAGCTCACTAGATTTGTCATGTAAAAGCTCATCTTCACCAAGCAAGTCATCTTCATCACTATCAAAGTCAATAAATTCAGGGTGTGATACCTTGGGGCCTTTTGCCATGAAGCATCTTCCAATTCCCTCATTTGGTGAATCAAACAAGTCATAGGAGTTGGAGTTGGAGGATACGAGAGCAAGACCGCAACACCTTCATCTTGATCAGATTCGGAGTTGGAGTGATAGCTTCTTTCGGAGTGATTGTCGGAGTCGGAGCGGAGACCCATTCACCAACATGAGCTTGATGTTTTCTTCTTGTGTAGCTCCTTGATGACTTGTCTTTCCTTTCCGAATCCTTGCTTCTCCGAGAGGATCTTCGCTCATAACGATCATCTCTACTCCTTCTCTCTTTCCGAGGTGACTCTTCTCTTGAGCTTCTTCTTCTTGGAGATTCTTCTCTTCTCTTGTGGGGAGTCGAACACTCATTTGAGTAGTGTCCGGTCTTCCACAATTGTAGCAGATTCGATCACGACTAGAAGATCTCTTTTCATCGATGATCTAGACTTTGAGCTTCTTTCCTTGCTTCTACTCTTGTAGAATTTGTTGAAGTTCTTCACCATTAGGCTTATCTCTTCATTGGAAACCAGCTTGTCACTTGAGGTTGTGGGAGCTTCAACTGTAGCTTTGTAAGCACCACTTGACTTGTTGTGAAGCTCTTCCTTATCTTTAAGTGTCATCTCATGAGCAACAATTCTTCCAATGACTTGGTAGGCTTGAGATTCTTGTAATTTGGCATCATTTGGATCAAAGTGCACACGGTGTCATACTTTCCATCCAAAGCTCGAGAATCTTCTTGATGATGAATCGATCGGTCATTTCTTCGCTTCCTAAGCCGGCAATCTCATTGGTGATGAGAGCAAGCCTAGAGTACATTTCACCGACTCCTTCACCTTCCTTCATCTTGAACTTGTCAAGTTGACCTTGAAGAACATCTAGCTTTGATTCCTTCACGGACTCGGTACCTTCGTGCATTTCGACCAAAGTATCCCAAATCTCTTTTGCATTCTCAAGACGGCTGATCTTGTTGAACTCCTCGGGACACAAAGCATTGAAGAGAATGTCACAAGCTTGAGCATTGTTCTGTAACATCCGCAATTCATCCGCTGTAGCTTCGCGATCCGGAACTTTTCCTTCCTCGAAGAACTCACCTTGCAAGCCAACACAAATAATGCCCCATGCGGCAGGGTTATGTCCAAGAATATGCATTTTCATTTTGTGCTTCCAACTAGCAAAATTTGAACCATCAAAGTAAGGACCTCTACGAAAATTACCCTCACTAGACGCCATACTCTCCTAGGTTGTGAAACCAAGCTTATGGAGTCCAATGCAATGGAAACCAATCCAATGGAGACCAAAGCTCTGATACCACTTGTAGGATCGAAAGTATGTCTAGAGGGGGGGTGATTAGACTACTTGACAAATTAAAGATTTAGCCTTTTGATTAGGACAAGTTTTTAGCAAGTTCACAATGATGATCAAGTCAAGTATCACCCTACACATGCAATTTTAGAGTAATGGCAGCGGAAAGTAAATTGCACATGTAGTAAATAGAGGTGGAGAAGAGCAAACGCAATTTGGAGACACGGAGATTTTTCTCGTGGTTCCGATAGGTGGTGCTATCGTCAATCCACGTTGATGGAGACTTCAACCCACGGAGGGTAACGGCTGCGAGAGTCCACGGAGGGCTCCACCCACGAAGGGTCCACGAAGAAGCAACCTTGTCTATGCCATCATGGCCTACGTCCACGGAGGACTAGCCTTACTCGGGGTAGATCTTCACGAAGTAGGCGATCTCCTTGCCCTTACAAACTTCTTGGTTCAACTCCACATCTTGACGGAGGCTCCCAAGTGACACCTAACCAATCTAGGAGGCACCACCTCCAAAAGGTAATAGATGGTGTTGGTGATGATGAACTCCTTGCACTTGTGCTTCAAATGATAATCTCCCCAACACTCAACTCTCCTCACCGATTTGGCTGTGGTGGAAGAAAGGATTGAGTGGAAAGCAACTTGGGAAGGCTAGAAATCAAGTTTCATATGGTGGCAGTGGAGCAACTTGATCTCAACACAAGGGTAGGTAGTTTTCTTCTCGTAAATGTAAGGTAGGAGTGGTAGTTCTTTCGATGGCTCTCTCCACGAATGAAGAGGAGGTGGAGGGTATTTATAGCCTCCACACAAAATCCAACTGTTACACATTTGACCAATCTCGGTCGGACCGAAGTTGACAACTCGGTGAGACCGAAAGTTCAAATCTTGTGAGCGTTGGGATTTTCGTGGGACCGAAAATACAATCTCGGTTAGTCCGATTCTTCCAAAGACTAGGGTTTGCCATTCTCGGTGGGACCGACTTTATCATCTCGGTGACACCGATTTGAGTCTGAAGGTTCTGAAGGTTGGCAACACTAGTTTCGTGAGACCGAGTTTGGAATCGGAAAATCCGAAATTTCTAGGGTTTGGCTATATGGTGAGGTGGTTCATCTCGGTGTGACTGAGTTTATGGAATCGGTGGGACCGAGATTACTTATGAGTATATGTTGGAATGAAAGATTGCTGATAGTTTGGGAGATAAATCACTAAGCACTTTGAGCAACCAGATCATCATCATAACCTCATCCCCTTTTAATAGTATTGGCTTTCCTATGGACTCAATGTGATCTTGGATCACTAAACCAAAAATAGAGTCTTGAGCTTTTGCCAATGTTTTCCTTAGCATTTTGAGGGGTCCACATCATCAGTCATTGCCATACCCATATCACTGAAATTTCTGAAATATTCTCAAGAAACAATTAGTTCAATGATATATATGTTGTTATTAATTACCAAAACCACCCGGGGATTAGTTGCACTTTCACAAGAAAATAAGGTTTCTACGATCTGATCGCGGAGACAAATATTTGAGTTACGAGTTTGGTCTTCAATTAAAACAATGTGGAATAGTTTCACAAATTCATGCCACCTGGAACACCACATCATAATGGTGTGTCCGAACGTCATAACCTTACTTTATTGGATATAGTACAATCTATGATGTTTCTTACCGATTTACCAATATCGTTTTGGGATCATGCATAAGAGACAGCTGCATTCACGTTAAAAGGGCACCATCTAAATCCGTTGAGACGACACTATATGAACTGTGGTTTAGCAAGAAACCAAAGTTGTCGTTTCTTAAAGTTTGGGGCTGCGATGCTTATGTGAAAAAGTTTCATCCTGATAAGCTCAAACCCAAATCGGAGAAGTGCGTCTTCATAGAATACCCAAAGGAAATTGTTGGGTACACCTTCTATCACAGATCCGAAGGCAAAAACATTCATTGCTAATAATGGATCCTTTCTAGAGAAGGAGTTTCTCTCGAAAGAAGTGAGTGGGAGGAAAGTGGAACTTGATGAGGTAATTGTACCTTCTCCCTTACTTGAAAGTAGTTTGTCGCAGAAACCGGTTTCTGAGACATCTACACCAAATAGTGAGGACGTTAATGATGTTGATCATGAAACTTCAGATCAAGTTACTACAGAACCTCGTAGATCAACCAGAGTAAGATCCACACCAGAGTGGTACGGTAACCCTGTTCTGGAAATCATGCTACTAGATCATGATGAACCTACGAACTCTGAAGAAGCGATGGTGAGCCCAGATTCCGCAAAATGGCCAGAGGCCATGAAATCTGAGATGGGATCCATGTATGAAAACAAAGTATGGACTTTGGTTGACTTGCCCGAGGGTCGGCAAGCAATAGAAAACAAGTGGATCTTCAAGAAGAAGACTGACGCTGACGGTAATGTTACTGTCTACAAAGCTCGACTTGTTGCAAAAAGGTTTTCGACAAAGTTCAAGATGTTGACTACAATGAGATTTTCTCAACTGTAGCGATGCTTAAGTCTGTCCGAATCATGTTAGCAATTGCCACAATTTATGAAATTTGGCAAATGGATGTAAAAACTGCATTCCTGAATGGTTTTCTGGAGGAAGAGTTGTATATGATGCAACCACAAGTTTTTTTTTGATCCAAAGAGGAGCTAACAAAGTGTGCAAGCTCCAGCGATCCATCTATGGACTGGTGCAAGCATCTCGGAGTTGGAATATACGCTTTGATGAGTTGATCAAAGCATATAGTTTTGTACAGACTTATGGTGAAGCCTGTATTTACTAGAAAGTGAGTGGGAGCACTACAACATTTCTGATAAGTATATGTGAATGACATATTGTAGATCAGAAATAATGTAGAATTATTCTGCAAAGCATAAAGGGGTGTTTGAAAGAAGTTTTTCAAAGAAAGACCTCGGTGAAGCTGCTTACATATTGAGCATTAAGATCTATAGAGATAGATCAAGACGCTTGATAAAGTTTTTTAATTGAGTACATACCTTGACAAGATTTTGAAGTAGTTCAAAATGGAACAGTCAAAGAAAGAGTTCTTGCCTGTGTTACAAGGTGTGAGATTGAGTAAGACTCAAAACCCGACCACGGCAGAAGATAGAAAGAGAAAGAAAGTCATTCCCTATGCCTTGGCCATAGGTTCTATAAAGTATGCCATGCTGTGTACCAGATCTATTGTATACCCTGACTTTGAGTTTGGCAAGGAGTACAATAGTGATCTAGGAGTAGATCATCGGACAGCGGTCAAAATTATCCTTAGTGGAATAAGGATATGTTTCTCGATTATAGGAAGTGACAAAAGGTTAGGCCGTAAAGGGTTACGCCGATGCAAGTTTTGACACCGATCCGATGACTCTAAGTCTCGATCTAGATACATATTGAAAGTGGGAGCAAATTAGCTAGAGTAGCTTCGTGCAGAGCATTGTAGACATAGAAAATTGCAAAATACATAACGGATCTGAATGTGAAAGACCCGTTGACTAAGATTCTCTCACAAGCAAAACATGATCACACCTTAGTACTCTTTGGGTGTTAATCACATAGCGATGTGAACTAGATTACTGAATCTAGTAAACCCTTTGGGTGTTGGTCACATGGCGATGTGAACTATGGGTGTTAATCACATGATGATGCGAACTATCGATGTTAATCACATGGTGATGTGATCTAGATTATTGACTCTAGTGCAAGTGGGAGACTGAAGGAAATATGCCCTAGAGGCAATAATAAAGTTATTATTTATTTCCTTATATCATGATAAATGTTTATTATTCATGCTAGAATTGTATTAACCGGAAACATAATACATGTGTGAATATATAGACAAACAGAGTGTCACTAGTATGCCTCTACTTGACTAGCTTGTTAATCAAAGATGGTTATGTTTCCTAACCATGAACAAAGAGTTGTTATTTGATTAACAAGGTCACATCATTAGTTGAATGATCTGATTGACATGACCCATTCCATTAGCTTAGCACACGATCGTTTTGTATGTTGCTACTGCTTTTATCCATGACTTATACATGTTCCTATAACTATGAGATTATGCAACTCCCGTTTACGGAGGAACACTTTGGGTACTACCAAACGCCACAACGAATCGGGTGATTATAAAGGAGTACTACAGGTGTCTCCAAAGGCAGATGTTGGGTTGGCGTATTTCGAGATTAGGATTTGTCACTCCAATTGTCGGAGAGGTATCTCGCCCTCTCGGTAATGCACATCACTAAAGCCTTGCAAGCATTGCAACTAATGAGTTAGTTATGAGATGATGTATTACGGAACGAGTAAAGAGACTTGCCGTAACGAGATTGAACTAGGTATTGGATACCGACGATCGAATCTCGCAAGTAACATACCGATGACAAAGGGAACAACGTATGTTGTTATGCGGTCTCGACCGATAAAGATCTTCGTAGAATATGTAGGAACCAATATGGGCATCCAGGTCCCGCTATTGGTTATTGACCGAGACGTGTCTCGGTCATGTCTACATTGTTCTCGAACCGTAGGGTCCGCACGCTTAAGGTTTCGGCGATGCTTATATTATGAGTTTATGAGTTTTGATGTACCGAAGGAGTTCGGAGTCCCGGATGAGATCGGGGACATGACGAGGAGTCTCGAAATGGTCGAGACGTAAAGATCGATATATTGGACGACTATATTCGGAGTTCGGAAAGGTTCCGAGTCATTCGGTATTTTTCGAGTACTGGGAGAGTTACGGGAATTCGTATTGGGCCTCATTGGGCCATACGGGAAAAGGAGAGAAAGGGCCAAAAGGTGGCCGCGCCCCTCCCCTTGCTCTAGTCCGGATTGGACTAGGGAAGGGGGGCGCCCCCTTCCTTCCGTCTCCTTCTCTCTTCCCTTTCCTTCTCTCCTACTCCCCCTACATGGAAGGACTCCTAGTTGGACTAGGAAAAGGGGAATCCTACTCCCGGTGGGAGTAGGACTCCCCTTGGCGCGCCCAAACCTAGGCCGGCCTCCTCCCTCCCTTACTCCTTTATATACGGGGGCAGGGGGCACCCCATAGACACAGAAGTTGATCTACGGATCGTTCCTTAGCCGTGTGCGGTGCCCCCCTCCACCATATTCCACCTCGGTCATATCGTCGCAAAGCTTAGGCGAAGCCCTGCGCCGTAGAACATCAAGATCGCCACCACGCCGTCAGGTCTTGTGAAACTCTCCCTCCCCGAAGCTCTACTGGATTGGAGCCCGAGGAGCATCATCGAGCTGTACGTGTGTCAAGAACTCGGGGGCGCCGGAGTAACGGCACCGGGATCGGTCGGATCGCGAGGAGAACGTACGACTACTTCCTCTACGTTGTGATCGCTTCCGCTTCAGGTCTACGAGGGTACGTAGACAACACTCTCCCCTCTTGTTGCTATGCATCACCATGATCTTGCGTGTGCGTAGGAAATTTTTGAAATTACTACGTTCCCCTACAAAGTCAAGGGACAAGGTAATCATTGCTTTCATGGACATCATCAATTGTGAACTTCAATCTATGTCCATGGATATCCTTGTTTGTTCCTTGTGGGACTAACCCATGTAGGTATTGAAAGTGCCCGAATCCAAAGGATTGCTCCCAACTCTTGATGATCTTCATCAACATTGAGCATCCACATCTTCAACATCTAGATGAAGTCTTCTACGACAACCCAAGGTTAGTTTGACCCTTTAAAAGGGGTTCTCACATCTAGGGGGAGCTTTGCTCTAAAGAATTGAGCTAAAGCATCTTCAAATGATGTGAACACATCAATGCTTTATGTAAAAGTGGTAACCCCACTTGTGCTTAAACGATGAGTATGACCTATGATCAAATGTTCTCATTTGACTCCTAAGTCAAAATACTCATATAAAGATGACCTAGTCATCGACAAATTGTGTGATAGTAGCTAGAGTTTTGTTTGTGCATGTTTGACACATATTTCACTTGCCATCTTATTGTGTGAGCATGTTGGATGCATGATTTTATCCATTCGAGGACATCCATTTGTTGTTTTGGTCTCTTTGATTTTTCTGACCAAATGGATGGACAAGAATGCCTAAGTACCTCCCCTAGCTATCTATGCTTTCTTGTCTCAATTCTATTCATGCTTACATCACAAACATTGAACAAGTCAATTTCGGACCCTCCGAGTGAGGAGCACTCGGAGCCACCGATCCGTCAAGGGCTAACTTCCAAAACCTTCTAAGTATTTTCGGTCAGACCAACCCACTCAAACTCGGTCAAACCGAAAGCACTTGGATTGATCTAGGTTTTCACCTCGGTGAAACCGAGTTGTACTTTTCGGCGTGACAAGTGTGTAATCGTACTGAAGTTATTCATCTCGGTGCCACCGAAGTTTTACAACTCGGTCCCACCGACAACAAAGGGGTATATATACTCCGAGGGCAGCGCGTTGATTTCTACTTCAAACGCCCGCCCCACACCCTTCTTTGCCGTCGCCGTGGTCTCCGGATCGTCTCCGTTGCCGCTGTCAGGCGCCCTCGCCGCAGGTCTCCGTCGCCGTCAACGGACATTCTCTCCGCGCCGTTGCCGCCGTAGAGGAACTCCACCAAGTTAGGGTGAGTTTCGATCCCACTCGTGCTCCCATCTCCGATTCTATGCACGATTGGTTTGCCTAGCATCTTGCCACGTTTGAGATCTTCCTTAACACCAGATTAGTTCGTTAGAACGAAATTCGAGTAAAAGTTTTAGGGTTAGGTTTCCGCCGAACACATCTCGGTGAGACCGATTTTACATTCTCGGTATGACCGATTTGGCCTCTGGCCATTGCACTGCACCTTTCGGTCCAACCGAGTTGTGCAAATCGGTGCGACCGAAATGAGGATTTAGTGAAACCCTAGTGTTCTCGGCAGGACCGAAACCCACATCGGTCCCACCGAAAGTGGTGTGAATGCTTCTGTTTGAACACTTCGGATTCACCAAATTTTAAACTCGGTCTGACCGAAATGCATTCTATGAAAACCTAAGACTGAAATTTGAACTCATTTTTTTTTAAAAAAATCTTCTGCAGTTTGTGATAACTCTTCTACTCTGCCTACACCTAATCTATTCACAGGTTGTCAGCCATGTCAGATGCCAGTGACAGCCAGAACAAGTCTGAGTCACCAATTGCTGATATTCCAGAGGCAGGCACTAGTCCTGAGGCCAACAGCATTTCAGATGATGGTGAGAGGAGCACACCAAGTGGTTTGCCTCCTGCAGCCACCAGAGCCAGAAAGAAGAGGAACTCTGATGAAGAAGATTCTGATTTCATTGCTAAGGAAGAGGTCTCCTCCAAGCCAAAGAGAAAAGTTGTTGCCAAAGAGCATCAAGGGCAGCAAACCAAGAAAGGCACCAGAAAAGTGAAGAAGTCCACTATTGCCAAGAAGCTGAGTATGGAAGAGGAAACTTCAAGCAAGGTGAAGAAAACTTCCAAGAGGAAGAGGATTGTGCATGATGATGCAGCTGAGGAAGATGAGGATGAGGAAGCACCCCAACCTCCTCCTCAGAAGTCTAAGTTCATGGGTGATGCCATCAGGGCTGGAGCCCCTTCTAAGTCCAAGCCATCTGCTCCAAAGAAAGGCAGCTCAAGCCAAGCTCGCTGCCAAGCCCAAGAAGACCTGTCAGAACATTCCAGCTTCAGAGAAGAAGAAAGATAATGTGCCACCAGCTGAGTCGATGATGAGGCACCCGATTCTGAAACTTCGCCGAAATTGCCACTTCACAATGATGCTCATCCTCAAGCCGAGAACATGAAGGAAAGAAAGGATAGAGGTCTCGGGCTATGGAGACAAGCTGATCCATATCTTTGTGAGGAGAAGAACTGCTGTTGATCCAAGGTTCCACACCGAGAGCAGCAGGACTTCTATGAGGCTATCTTGATGGACAAGAAGCCTATAGTTGCGACACTCGCTATGTTATTTGGGCATACATTGTGAGTGAAGAGCACAGAGACTTCTTTCCACATGTGCATGAGAGCTTCACCGCATGTGGTGTTGCAGATTTTGTTGGTCAAAAGTTGATGTTGGAATGATGAAATGATTATGCAATTTTATGCCTGACTCATTTCTATCCGGATGGAAAGATCACATGGATGGTGAAGGCCAAAGATTCTCTTCAACTGTTGAAGAATGGGCAGCACCGCTGAATGCTCCAAAGGAGAGAGGATGATGTTGATGTCTATGGTATTCCCAAGAAGAACCATGAATCTATGAAGAATATGTACAACGAGGTACCAGCTAAGGATGTAGAAATCTGGAAGCTCGGCTCAGTATATCATCTCTAGGCAGGTCTACCTACCACAAACACTATTCTGAGGCATACTTTGATGCCCAAGTCTGGAGATCATCGCATGATCAGAGGGTACTCTATCAACATGCTGCATATACTTGATGAGAAGGCACCTTTCAAGGTGATGGATTTGATAGTTGAGACTATCAAGAGGACTGCAGCAGACCAGAAGAGGTCATGTGGATTTGCCCTGCACATTCAGATGCTTATCAATGCCAAGTTTGGCACGGGCACATACTTGTTGGATAGACCACACTTGCCACTGCAGCCTGAGCATGAGGACAATGAAGTTGTGATGGATGAGGAGGATCCAACGTCAGTTAAAGGTCAAGCCAAGATTGAAGCTGCCAAGAGAGCTAAAGCTGAGAAGGAAGCAGCAGCAGCAGCAGCTAAACCCAAGAGTGTTGAAGAGCAGCTCCTTGAAGCTACCCAGAGGATTGAACAACGCCTGGCCAGCATTAAACAGTCTCAGGAGAGTCTTGAGAGGATTGTTGAAGACAAGATCCATGCTCTGGATGTAAAGCTGACTGAAGTGCAAGTAACTGTCAACAAGCTTGAGGCAGATATCGAGGAAACAAAGAGGGAGAAGGAAGAGCTCATGCGTGAGATGCAGGATGACCTAGTCCAGGATGATTATGAATAGCCTGCTCCAGTTCCCACATGACCCCGATCAGCTGCTATTCCAAAGGATGACACCAGACTACAGACCTCGGCACCTCCCACAGCTCCATCGGTTCAGCTCCAGCTCAAAGTGACCACTCCTCCAGCTCCACAGACATCAGCTGAAATCTTCGCAGATGCTGCCATCTCAACTCCAACCTCAACCCAGACAGGAACCGCCAGCAGAGTCCCCAGTGACGTTTAGCTCTATACTTTTCGAACTTTTTGGTAACTTGTTTCCAAAGGGGGAGAAATTGTATAGATCATAGGACTTCGAGAGAGAGAGAGTGCTTTGTCTTTGCTCTTTTGCTCTTTCGTTCTTTTGCGGTCTTTTTGAGATACTTTTGAGATTTTCGAGACATTCCGTGTGTTTGATACTACGTTTGCTCTACTTTGATGAGTGCTTGGTCGTACTATGCCTTAATGTGTGCTTAATGCTTATCATATGCTATTCATATCTTGTATGATCATTTACTCATGTCTTGGTGATTGGGTGCATGCTATTCATTCTTATCATTTTGTGCACTCCACCAAGATGTATGTGACATGGAAGAGTGACCCATGATCCTAATCGATTGTGCATTTGCATTCAAACGCAAATCTTAAATAATGCACAAATTTAGGGGGAGCTCTTGCTTATCACATACTTCTCAAAGCGATTTATATTATTCATTGATTATATCCTTGTCGAAGCTTTGATCTATATGTTGTCATCAATTACCAAAAGGGGAGATTGAAAGTGCAACTAATCCCGGGTGGTTTTGGTAATTAATAACAACATATATATCATTGAACTAATAGTTTCTTGAGAATCATTTCAGAAAGTTGATGATATGGGTATGGCAATGACTGAAGATGTGGACCCCTCAAAATGCTAAGGCAAGCATTGGCTAAAGCTCAAGACTCCATTTTTGGTTTAGTGATCCAAGATCACATTGAGTCCATAGGAAAGCCAATACTATTAAAAGGGGATGAGGTTATGTTAATGATCTGGTTGCTCAAAGTGCTTAGTGATATATCTCCTAAACTATCAGCAACTCTCACTTCCATAATACACTCATAAGTAATCACGGTCCCACCGATTTCCTAAACTCAGTCACACCGAGATGAACCACCTCAGCCATATAGCCAAACCCTAGAAATTTAAGATTTTCCGATTCTGAACTCGGTCTCACCGAAACTTGAGTTGCCAAGCTTCTGTAACCTTCTGTCATCAAATTGGTGTCACCGAGATGATGAAGTCGGTCCCACCGAGATTGGCAAGCCCTAGTCTTTGGAAGAATCGGACTCACCGAGATTGTATTTTCGGTCCCACCGAAAATCCCAACGTTCACATGATTTGAACTTTCGGTCTCACCGAGTTGTCAACTTCGGTCTGACCGAGATTGGTCAAATGTGTGTAACGGTTGGATTTTGTGTGGAGGCTATAAATACCCTCCACCCCTCTTCATTCGTGGAGAGAGCCATCGAAAGAACTACCACTCCTACCTTACATTTCGAGAAGAAAACTACCTACCCTTGTGTTGAGATCAAGTTGCTCCACTCCCACCATATGAAGCTTGATCTCTAACCTCCAAGTTGCTTTCCACTCAATCCTTTCTTCCACCACAGCCAAATCAGTGAGGAGAGTTGAGTGTTGGGGAGATTATCATTTGAAGCACAAGAGCAAGGAGTTCATCATCATCAACACCATCTATTACCTTTTGGAGGTGGTGCCTCCTAGATTGGTTAGGTGTCGCTTGGGAGCCTCCGTCAAGATGTGGAGTTGAACCAAGAAGTTTGTAAGGGCAAGGAGATCGCCTACTGTGAAGATCTACCCCAGTAAGGCTAGTCCTCCGTGGGCGTATGCCATGATGGCATAGACAAGGTTGCTTCTTCGTGGACCCTTCGTGGGTGGAGCCCTCCGTGGACTCTCGCAGCCGTTACCCTCCGTGGGTTGAAGTCTCCATCAACGTGGATTGACGATAGCACCACCTATCGGAACCACGAGAAAAAATCTCCGTGTCTCCAAATTGCGTTTGCTCTTCTCCACCTCTCTTTACTACATGTGCAATTTACTTTCCGCTGCCTATACTCTAGAATTGCATGTGTAGGGTGATACTTGACTTGATCATTATCGTGAATCTGCCAAAAACTTGTCTTTATCAAAAGGCTGAATTTTTATATTGTCAAGTAGTCTAATCACCCCCCCTCTAGACATACTTTCGATCCTACAAAAGCCAATATACACCACAGTGTGACAAAGAATTATGAGGATTGACGACATCAGTGAGCTCAATACAAGTACCCGTGAACCTGGAAAATGATCCTGATGAGCCCTTGTCCCCTTTTTTCTCAAATGACGGCACCACGCCTTTGATCTAAGCTATTTCTAGCTATCCGGGGTGGATGCCAATTTTTGTTTCTCTCTTCAACGACTGTCACGAGTCTGAGCTGCTTTTCGGCCGTCTCGTACAGCTGTTGAGTTTCTTTTTGTGACAGTAGCCATATAGCTGCTTTTTGGCTATTTTAGGGAGCTGCCACCTTCTTCTTATCGACCCGGTCTCATGCTCTGAGCTGCTTTTCGGCCGTCCTGAGCCGTGGTTGAGTTATTTCAGTAATGTCCCAGATCTGAGTTGTAAAGACCGTTCTGGTGGCTACTGACTTATTTGCCAATTTCTTCCAAGGGTTTCGGATGATCATTTCCCAACAATCAGAACTTGAGAGGTGTTGAACCTGCCATTTTATGGGTTACCCTATCAGAACAATGAGGATAAACTACGATTGCCAAAAAAATCCGTCAGAACCACCATCAGTCAAATCTGCAGATATTATCATCCAAGCCAAACCCTTTATGCTGGCCGCGACAGGAGACAATCAAATATTTGGTACGGATTCGATACTCACGACAGTGGAACCAGTTAAGATGATTCAGAAACTTCTATGATGAGTCAAAATCTGTCAGAATGTGGATACAATAAAGCAAACCACCTGGGGCCAGCCAGATAAAAATTTAGTGGGACCAACAATAAAGGAAAAAGGATACCCGACTTGGAAACGGTTTCCTTAAGTCAGAATATTCATACTTTTTCCCTGAGCAACCAAATCTCGAGGACGAGATTTATTTAAGGGGGTAAGGTTTGTGACAGCCTGATTTTTGGCCCATTCTTTTTCTTTTGTTTTTCTGAAGTTTTTGCGTGAGTTTTCTTTTTCCGTGGCTTTGTAGTCTGAAAATTGAAGCAGATGCCCTCTTCTTTGCTTCCAGAGTGTCTTGTCATTCCCAAATCCTTCCCTAGACCCTGTCATTTTCATCCTAGCCCAAATCCCAATATTCTTTTTATTGGGAATATTCCTTTTCTGTTAAAGGAATAACTCAAATTGCCTTAGGTTGTGAAGCAACCTTTATTTCCCTCACTCCTAAAATTCTCAAATAATTCTCATAATTTTTTTGGGTCATATCTTGCTCAAATTTGGCAAAACTTTTGATTGCCATGTTCAAAAATAATCCTCCAATAATTCATTTCCTATTCTGCCCTAAATGGCACATTGTGAAGAAAGTGCTATTTTCCTTTGCCCAATTGACCTCAAACTCCTTGGACATCTTTTAATGTCCACATCATTGCCAGATGCCAAAATTCAACCTCATTTGCCTAGTAATTATTTAATTATGATTTTCCTAAGTTTCTGTCCAAAAAGAAGTTTTGTGAAGGAGGTACAAGCTAGGCATATCCAAATGAATGGCCATTTTGCATGATTTTTCATATCATCATATAATAGCCTTCCACCCAAGTTGAGCTCGTGTCATGCCTCTATATGATCACAACTTCAATTCTTAGTTTCTGGTCAAAATTTCAGTTTGTGAAGCAAGTATATTTTATCTTGCTCCATTATGTCTTTAAATTTTTCTAGACTTTCTAGTATCCATATAACCTTCCTCCACCAAGTTGTGGCTTAATCCCTCTGACCATTTTCCCTGTGGAATTTTTCCAAGTTTCTGTTCAAAATAAATCTTTCTGAAGCAAGTGCTATTTTGGTTCATCCAAATAGCATGAAACTATTTGGGAATCTTGATATTTTCAAATCATTGGGCCATAACCATTTTGAGCTCAATTGATGCAACTATGTGAGTGCATCATCCAAATTCTCATTTCTGGCCATTACGGCACTTTCTTCAGCAACCACCCTTTAAACTCCTCCTCTTAAGCTGATTTCTTGTGATCGTAGTCACCTTAGTGTTTGATCATCACCAGAGAAACTATTTACTGATTTACCTAGCTGGTGTCCCCACTGCACAGCACAAACACTTGGCTGCTGGTTTACTTTGGAGGTAAGTGCAAATCTCTTCTTTGCCCCTAGATTGATCTATTTCCTCAAGTATACTAAGGTCACTAGGGTCAATCCACTGGAAATGGTCGTCCTAGCTAAAACGAGCTATTTGACTCACCCCCTTGCGCCCTCGCCGGAGTGGCTGCATCACCGAAGAACCCCGTCACCCGAAGCTCTCTGCTTCTCCCATGGCGCCGCCTCTCCCCTCCGTCCCGTGCCTCCCCGGTGGCCGCCCTTCCTTTGGATGGGAGCAGCTGGCTGCTGTGGTCCCACCGGTGGCCGCGCCACGGCCGGGGATCGCCGGAGCCGGCCGGCCCCTTGGTCTCTTCCCTCCCCTGCCGTTGTTCTGCTTCACGCGAGGCACAGGCGCAAGAGGAAGGAGACGAGCGCCCGTGCCCCCTCGCCCTGCACCTGGGACCCATACGCCAGTGGCCCAAGGTCCAGGTCCACGTGGATTAGTGGAGGCGTATTTCTTAGTTTACGCCTCTGCCTTATCCACTCAGGGGCCTATTTGCTGAAAATTTTCACATATTGGTCCCTGATCTTCATCATCTTATATCTCCGCAATCGTAACTCCAAATGAGGTGATTCCAAAGCCTACTTCTTCGTCTCGTCGATCCCTTTCTGTTGGTGTCACTTGCATTATGTTTTGGAATTCTGGAAATGAGCATTTTGCCTTTGCACTTAAACAGCCCCTCCGAGAGAGAACTGTTTCCGGCAAATCTTTCTGCGGCTTCACCGCACTTCTCCCCGGTGCCTTCTTCACCCATAGGCAAGCCACTATACCCACTTGCATGATAGTCATGTAGTAGCCATGGTTTTTAAACTTGAATCTTTATTAAATGTTTGCTTGTTGAAAAGATGGTTATCGTTTTTCCGGTGATGTTTAGATTTACATGTTCACTTTTGTGCTATGTTGTCTGGTACTCTGTTATCATGTTCTACCTGCTAGTATTTCCTTTCATATGTTTATGCTTGCTAGTAGTACATGGTGATGTTGGTGATGGTCTTCGGTGCATGAGTGCCGTTTGTCCCGAGTACCGTCGTTATGCATGTTCCATTGCATCCAGTTGGTTAAATGCTTGCATGATGGCATTGTTGATATGTTCTTGCATGATATTTATTGTTGATGCTAGTGGTCATGCTATGTTTCGGAGAAGTATGTGAAGGAAATATGCCCTAGAGGCAATAATAAAGTTATTATTTATTTCCTCATATCATGATAAATGTTTATTATTCATGCTAGAATTGTATTAACTGGAAACATGATACATGTGTGAATACATAGACAAACATATAGTCACTAGTATGCCTCTACTTGACTAGCTCATTAATCAAAGATGGTTATGTTTCCTAACCATAGGCATGTGTTGTCATTTGTTTAATGAGATCACATCATTAGGAGAATGATGTGATTGACATGACCCATCCCGTTAGCTTAGCACTTGATCGCTTAGTATTACGCTATTGCTTCCTTCATGACTTATACATGTTCCGTAACTATGAGGATTGTGTAACTCCGTTTACGGAAGAACACTTTGGTACTACCAAACGTCACAACGAATCGGGTGATTATAAAGGAGTACTACAGGTGTTTCGAAGGTACATGTTGAGTTAGCATAATTCGAGATTAGGTTTTGTCACTCCGATTGTCGGAGAGGTATCTCTGGCCCTCTCGGTAATACTCATCACCCAAGCCTTGCAAGCATGTAACTAATGAGTTAGTTATGAGATGACGTATTCTGAGCGAGTAAAGAGACTTGCCGGTAATGAGATTGAACTAGGTATTGGATACAGACGATCAAATCTCGGGCAAGTAACATACCGATGACAAAGGGAATAACGTATGTTGTTATGCGGTTTGACCGATAAAGATCTTCGTAGAATATGTAGGAACCAATATGGGCATCCATGTCCCGCTATTGGTTATTGACCAGAGACGTGTCTCGGCCATGTCTACATTGTTCTCGAACCGTAGGGTCCGCACGCTTAAGGTTTTGATGACAGTTATATTATGAGTTTATGTATTTTGATGTACCGAAGTTTGTTCGGAGTCCTGGATGTGATCACGGACATGACGAGGAGTCTCGAAATGGTCGAGACATAAAGATTAATATATTCGACGGATATATTTGGACACCGGAAAGGTTCTGGAGAAGTTTGGAGCTACCGGAGGTTCTGGAACCCCGGGAGGTATATGGGCCTTATTGGGCCCATATAGGAAGAAGGAGAAGGAACAAGGGGGAGGCGCCCCAGCCCAATCCGATTGGGGAGGGGGCGGCCCCCTTTCCTTTCTCCTTCCCCTCTTCCTATTACTACTACTAGTACTTATTCCTAATACTAGTACTCTTTCCTTCCCTCCAAATAAGATAGGAAAGGGGGAAACCTACTTGGAGTAAGTTTCCCCTCCTCTATGGCGCGCCCCCCTTGGGCCGGCCTCCTCCTCCCTCCCTCCTTTATATACGGAGGTAGGGGGGCACCCTAGGACACACAAGTTGATCATTGAGATCGTTCCTTAAGCCGTGTGCGGTGCCCCCCTCCACGATATTACACCTCGGTCATATTGTAGCGGTGCTTAGGCGAAGCCCTGCGACAGGAGAACATCAAGATCGTCACCACGCTGTCGTGCTGACAGAACTCCCTCTCGGAGCCTCTACTGGATTGGAGAACGAGGGTGCGTCATCGAGCTGTACGTTTGTCAAGAACTCGGAGGTGCCGGAGTAACGGTGCCTGGATCGGTTGAACCGGGAAGACGTACGACTACTTCCACTACGCTGTGTCAACGCTTCCGCTTCGGTCTGTGAGGGTACGTAGACAACACTCTCCCCTCGTTGCTATGTCATCACCATGATCTTGCGTGTGCGAGGAAATTTTTGAAATTACTACGTTCCCCAACGATGGCATCCGAGCCTAGGTTTTTATGGTTTGATGTTATATGCACGAGTAGAACACAAGTGAGTTGTGGACGATATAAGTCATACTGCCTACCAGCATGTCATACTTTGGTTCAGCGGTATTGTTGGATGAAGCGGCCCGGACCGACATTACGCGATACGCTTACGCGAGACTGGTATTACCGCCGTGCTTTGCACAGGTGACTAGCGGTGTCTGTTTCTCCAACTTTAGTTGAACCGAGTGGCTACGCCCGGTCCTTGTGAAGGTTAAAACGGAGTCTATTTGACAAACTATCGTTGTGGTTTTGATGCGAGGTAAGATTTGGTTCTTGCTTAAGCCGGTGCCAGCCACGTAAATTTTCAAACAACAAATTGGAGGACGTTTAACTTGTTTTGCAGGGCATGTTGTGATGTGATATGGCCAAGATGTGATGCTATATTTTATTGTATGAAATGATCATGTTTTGTAACCGGTTATCGGCAATCGGCAGAGCCATATGGTTGTCGCTTTATTGTATGAAATGCAACGCATACTGTAATTGCTTTACTTTATCACTAAGCGGTAGCGATAGTCGAGAAGCAATAGATGGCGAAACGACAACGATGCTACGATGGAGATCAAGGTGTCGCGCCGATGACGATGGTGATCACGACGGTGCTTCGAAGATGGAGATCACAAGCACAAGATGATGATGGCCATATCATATCACTTATATTGATTGCATGTGATGTTTATCCTTTATGCATCTTATCTTTCTTTGATTGACGGTAGCATTTTAAGATGATCTCTCACTAATTATCAAGATGTGTTCTCCCGAGTATGCACCGCTATGCGAAAGTTCTTCGTCTTTGAGACACCACGTGATGATCGGGTGTGATAGGCTCTACGTTCAAATACAACGGTGCAAAACAGTTGCACACGCGAATACTCAAGTTATACTTGACGAGCCTAGCATATACAGATATGGCCTTGGAACACGGAGACCGAAAGGTCGAGCGTGAATCATATAGTAGATATGATCAACATAGAGATGTTCACCATTGAAACTACTCCATCTCACGTGATGATCGGACATGGTTTAGTTGATTTGGATCACGTGATCACTTAGATGACTAGAGAGATGTCTGTTTAAGTGGGAGTTCTTAAGTAATATGATTAATTGAACTTAAATTTATCATGAACTTAGTACCTGATAGTATTTTGCTTGTCTATGTTTGTTTGTAGATAGATGGCTCATGCTGTTGTTCCGTTGAATTTAATGCGTTCCTTGAGAAAGCAAAGTTGAAAGATGATGGTAGAAATTACACGGACTGGGTCCGTAACCTGAGGATTATCCTCATTGCTGCACATAAGAGTTACATCCTGGAAGCACCGCTGGGTGCCGAACTGCTGCTGATGCAACCGACGATGTTAAGAACGTCTGGCGAGCAAAGTGATGACTACTCTATAGTTCAGCATGCCATGCTTTACGGCTTAGAACCGGTCTTCAACGACGTTTTGAATGTCATGGAGCATATGAGATGTTCCAGAGTTGAAGTTAATATTTCAAGCAAATGCCCGGATTGAGAGATATGAAGTCTCCAATAAGTTCTACACTGCAAGATGGAGGAGAACAGTTCTGTCGGTGAGCATATACTCAAAATGTGCGGGTATAATAATCACTTGATTCAACGGGAGTTAATCTTCCGGATAATAGCATCATTGATGAATTCTCCAATCACTTCCACCAAGCTACAAGAGCTTTGTGATGAACTATAATATGCAAGGGATGAACAAGACTATTTCGAGCTCTTCGCAATCTTTGAAAGCAGGAGGTAGAAATCAAAAGGAGCATCAAGTGTTGATGGTCAACAAGACCACTGGTTTCAAGAAAAGGGCCAAAGGGAAGAAGAAGGAACTTCAAAAGAACAGCAAACAAGTTGCTGCTCAAGAGAAGAAACCCAAGTCTGGACCTAAGCCTGAAATCGAGTGCTTCTCATCGCAAGCGATGGACTTTGAAGCGGAACTGCCCCAAGTATTTGGCGGATAAGAAGGATGGCAAAGTGAACAAAGGTATATGTGATATACATGTTATTGATGTGTACCTTACTAATGCTCGCATAGCACTGGTATTTGATATTGGTTCTGTTGCTAACATTTGCAACTCAAGCAGGGACTACGGATTAAGCGAAGATTAGCTAAGGGCGAGGTGACGATCTTGCGGGAAATGGTTCCAAAGTCGATGTGATCGCGATCGGCACGCTACCTCTACATCTACCATCGGGATTAGTTTTAGACCTAAATAATTGTTATTTGGTGCCGCGTTGAGCATGAACATTATATCTGGATCTTGTTTGATGCGAGGCGGTTATTCATTTAAATCAAAGAATAATGGTTGTTCTATTTATATGAGTAATATCTTTTATGGTCATGCACCCTTGAAGAGTGGTCTATTTTATTGAATCTCGATAGTAGTGATACACATATTCATAATGTTGAAGCCAAAAGATGCAGAGTTGATAATGATAGTGCAACATATTTGTGGCAATTGCCGTTTAGGTCATGTTGGTGTAAAACGCATGAAGAAACTCCATCTTGATGGACTTACGGAATCACTTGATTATGAATCACTTGGTACTTATGAACCGTGCCTCATGGGCAAGATGACCAAAACACCGTTCTCCGGTTCTATGGAGAGAGCAACAGATTTGTTGGAAATCATACATCTGAGATGTATGTGGCCCGATGAATGTTGAGGCTCGTGGCGGATATCGTTATTTTCTCACCTTCACAGATGATTTGAGCAGATATGGGTATATCTACTTAATGAAGCACAAGTCTGAAACATTTGAAAAGTTCAAAGAATTTCAGAGTGAAGTAGAAAATCATCGTAACAAGAAAATAAAGTTTCTACGATCTGATCGTGGAGGAGAATATTTGAGTTACGAGTTTGGCTTACATTTGAAACAATGTGGAATAGTTTCGCAACTCACGCCACGGAACACCACAACGAAATGGTGTGTCGAGCGTCGAATCGTACTTTACTTGATATGGTGCGATCTATGATGTCTCTTACCGATTTACCGCTATCGTTTTGGGGTTATGCTTTAGAGACGGGCGCATTCACGTTAAATAGGGCACCATCAAAATCTGTTGAGACGACGCCTTATGAACTATGGTTTGGCAAGAAACCAAAGGTGTCGTTTCTCAAAGTTTGGGGCTGCGATGCTTATGTGAAGAAACTTCAACCAGATAAGCTCGAACCCAAATCGGAGAAATGTGTCTTCATAGGATACCCAAAGGAGACTATTGGGTACACCTTCTATCACAGATCTGAGGGCAAGATTTTCGTTGCTAAATTCGGATCCTTTCTAGAGAAGGAGTTTCTCTCGAAAGAAGTGAGTGGGAGGAAAGTAGAACTTGATGAGATAATCAGTATCTACTCCCTTATTGGAAAGTAGTTCATCACAAGAACCGGTTCTGTGACAACTACACCAATTAGTGAGGAAGCTAATGATATTGATCATGAAACTTCAGATCAAGTTTCTATGAACCTCGTGGGTCTACTAGAGTAAGATCCGCACGAGTGGTACGGAAATCCTATTCTGGAAGTCATGTTACTTGACCATGATGAACCTACGAACTATGAGGAAGCGATGATGAGCCCAGATTCCGCAAATGGCTAGAGGCCATGAAATCTGAGATTGGATCCATGTATGAAAACAAAGTATGGACTTTGGTTGACTTGCCCGATGATCGGCAAGCCATTGAGAATAAATGGATCTTTGAGAAGAAGACTGAGCTGATGGTAATGTTACTGTCTACAAAGCTCGACTTGTTGCAAAAGGTTTTCGACAAGTTCAAGGGGTTGACTACGATGAGACTTTCTCACCCGTAGCGATGCTTAAGTCTGTCCGAATCATGTTGGCTATTGCTGCATTTCATGATTATGAAATTTGGCAAATGGATGTCAAGACTGCATTCTTGAATGGATTTCTAGAAGAAGAATTGTATATGATGCAGCCTGAAGGTTTTGTTGATCCAAAAGGTGCTGACAAAGTGTGCAAACTCCAGCGTTCCATTTATGGACTGGTGCAAGCATCTCGGAGTTGGAATAAACGCTTTGACAGTGTGATCAATGCATATGGTTTTATACAGACTTTTGGAGAAGCCTGTATTTACAAGAAAGTGAGTGGGAGCTCTGTAGCATTTCTAGTTTTATATGTTGATGACATATTATTAATTGGAAATGATATAGAATTTCTGGATAGCATAAAGGGATACTTGAATAAAAGTTTTTCAATGAAAGACCTCGGTGAAGCTGCTTACATATTGGGCATCAAGATCTATAGAGATAGATCAAGACGCTTAATAGGACTTTCACAAAGCACATACCTTGACAAAATTTTGAAAAAGTTCAAAATGGATCAGGCAAAGAAAGGATTCTTGCCTGTGCTACAAGGTGTGAAGTTGAGTCGAACTCAATGCCCGACCACAGCAGAAGATAGAGAGAAAATGAAAGAAGTTCCTATGCTTCAGCCATAGGCTCTATCATGTATGCAATGTCGTGTACCGACTGACGATACTTAGCAATAAGCTTGGCGGTAGGTACCAAAATAATCCAGAGTGGATCATGGACAGCGGTCAAGAACATCCTGAAATACGATAAGGACTAAGGATATGTTTCTCGTATATGGAGGTGACAAAGAGCTAGTCGTAAATGGTTACGTCGATGCAAGCTTTGACACCGATCCGGACGATTCTAAATCGCAAACCGGATCGTGTTTATATTAAGCGGTGGAGCTGTAAGTTGGTGCAGTTCAAAACAAAGCGTCGTGGCGGGATCTACATGTGAAGCGGAGTACATAGCTGCTTCAAGCGGCGAATGAAGGAGTCGGATGAAGGAGTTCATTTCCGATCTAGGTGTCATACCTAGTGCATCGGGACCAATGAAGATCTTCTGTGACAATACTGGTGCAATTGCCTTGGCAAAGGAATCCAGATTTCACAAGAGGACCAAGCACATCAAGAGACGCTTCAATTCCATTCGGGACCAAGTCCAAGTGGGAGACATAGAGATTTGCAAGATACATATGGATCTGAATGTTGCAGACCCATTGACTAAGCCTCTCTCACGAGCAAAACATGATCAGCACCAAGACTCCATGGGTGTTAGAATCATTACTATGTAATCTAGATTATTGACTCTAGTGCAAGTGGGAGACTGAAGGAAATATGCCCTAGAGGCAATAATAAAGTTATTATTTATTTCCTCACATCATGATAAATGTTTATTATTCATGCTAGAATTGTATTAACCGGAAACATGATACATGTGTGAATACATAGACAAACATATAGTCACTAGTATGCCTCTACTTGACTAGCTCATTAATCAAAGATGGTTATGTTTCCTAACCATAGACATGTGTTGTCATTTGTTTAATGAGATCACATCATTAGGAGAATGATGTGATTGACATGACCCATCCGTTAGCTTAGCACTTGATCGTTTAGTATTACGCTATTGCTTCCTTCATGACTTATACATGTTCTCAGTAACTATGAGGATTGTGTAACTCCGTTTACGGAAGAACACTTTGGTACTACCAAACGTCACAACGTGAATCGGGTGATTATAAAGGAGTACTACAGGTGTTTCCGAAGGTACATGTTGAGTTAACATAATTCGAGATTAGGTTTTGTCACTCCGATTGTCGGAGAGGTATCTCTGGGCCCTCTCGGTAATACTCATCACCCAAGCCTTGCAAGCATGTAACTAATGAGTTAGTTATGAGATGACGACATGAGCGAGTAAAGAGACTTGCTGGTAACGAGATTGAACTAGGTATTGGATACCGACGATCAAATCTCAGGCAAGTAACATACCGATGACAAAGGGAATAACGTATGTTGTTATGCGGTTTGACCGATAAAGATCTTCGTAGAATATGTAGGAACCAATATGGGAATCCAGGTCCCGCTATTGGTTATTGACCAGAGACGTGTCTCGTTCATGTCTACATTGTTCTCGAACCGTATGGTCCGCACGCTTAAGGTTTCGATGACAGTTATATTATGAGTTTATGTATTTTGATGTACCGAAGTTTGTTAAGAGTCCCGGATGTGATCACGGACATGACGAGGAGTCTCGAAATGGTCGAGACATAAAGATTAATATATTGGACGGATATATTTGGACACCGGAAAGGTTCTGGAGAAGTTTGGAGCTACCGAGAGGTTACCGGAACCCCCCGGGAGGTATATGGGCCTTATTGGGCCCATATAGGAAGAAGGGAGAAGGAACAAGGGAGGGCCCCCCAGCCCAATCCGAATTGGGGAGGGGGGCCGGCCCCCCCTTTCCTTTCTCCTTCCCCCCTCTTCCTATTACTACTACTAGTACTTATTCCTAATACTAGTACTCTTTCCTTCCCCCTCCAAATAAGATAAGGAAAAGGGGGGGAAACCTACTTGGAGTAGGTTTCCCCCTCCTCTATGGCGCGCCCCCCTTGGGCCGGCCTCCTCCTCCCTCCCTCCTTTATATACGGGGGTAGGGGGCACCCTAGGACACACAAGTTGATCATTGAGATCGTTCCTTAGCCGTGTGCGGTGCCCCCCTCCACGATATTACACCTCGGTCATATTGTAGCGGTGCTTAGGCGAAGCCTGCGACGACAGAGAACATCAAGATCGTCACCACGCCGTCGTCTTGTGGAACTCCCCTCGGAGCCTCTCTTGGATTGGAGAACGAGGTGCGCCATCGAGCTGTACGTGTGTCAAGAACTCGGAGGTGCGGAGTAATGGTGCTGGATCGGTTGAACCGGAAGACGACGACTACTTCCACTATGCTTTGTGTCAACGCTTCGCTTCGGTCTCACGAGGGTGCGTAGACAACACTCTCCCCTCGTTGCTATGTCATCACCATGATCTTGCGTGTGCGTAGGAATTTTTTTGAAATTACTACGTTCCCCAACAGTATGTACTGGTGATGTTCATGCTAGTCAGTATGCCATGCTCAGTGGATATGATTGATTGTTGATATGGTGGATAGTTATGTGATACCCTCATGATTATGTTGATATCGTATTCAGGCATTGTAATTTGCAGCATGTTATTTTATCATGGCTTAACATCTTTGCATTCAAGTTTAACCAGATTAAATTGAACTTGAACAACTGTTGGCTAAGTCATGGTGCCGCTGAATCGGGCTGACCAGTGCAACCATGCTTGCCGGTATGGGACAGTCCTAAATAGGTCTATTGTCGTGCCTCTCACCGGTGCCTCCAGTGAGGGAAGGTTATGGGCGTGTGGTACCCTGGCCCAGTAAACAGGCATAACCTTGTGTGCCCGTTGTTGAGTTTTTGGATCCGGGTCCCCGTGTGGGATCGTTTGGCCACAATGGTGGTCGTTGTGTCTTGTGGTAGACACGGGGCCACCCATGACTTAGCCTAGTGGGGAGGGAGTCGGAGTGGCCGGGAGAGTGTCATGGCAGTAGGACGGTTTTGTTGGAACGCCGTTGGTCCACCTGAATGGGAGTGCGAGGCCATGGGTTCCGTAGTGTGGGTACAGTGTACTAACCTCTGTAGAGTGTATATTAAATCTATCGATAGCCGCATCCGCGGATGAGGGCCCAGTTCGTGTCGGTCACACTGTGAGTCGACAGTAATAAGAATAATGTGCTTAATAACAATGAGATAAGTTGGTTGTAATCGCCGTAAGGATCACGGGCCAAGTGTTGGTCGTGGTTGTGATCGCCGTAAGGATCACGGGCCAATTATTGGTCATGGTTGTGATCGCCGTAAGGATCACGGGCCAAATATTGGTCGTGGTTGTGATTGCTATAAGGATCATGGTTTAAGACCAAGTGTTGGTCGTGGTTGTGATCGCCGTAAGGATCACGATGGTATCGAGGATACCAAGTCGTTGTATATTCGTGATGTTGTGCGAGAATCATGGGTAAAAATCAAGCTCCTTGCAGTCATTTAATGATTACGACGGTATTGTTTATACCAAGCTTGATTTGATCCTGAGATGATTGTGTGATGTCCAAGGTTGGTAAGTGATGCATGTGTTGGCTACGAGGTAGCCCGAGCAGAATAAGTGGTGCATATAGAGTCATCATGTTGCATGCTAGTATCATCAGATTCATATGTTCATGCCAGGTTCATGTTGTTCTAGCTGTATCATGTTCATGTTGATGCCACGTTGCTATGATGATATCATGTTAATTTCTGCTTAACCTGTAATTGCCATGCTGTTGTTTGTCTTGAACTAGCAAAGTGGCCCGCTCGATGCGCGGGCTAGAACTTGTACAGTTTAATAGTTGCATGTTTAATCAGTTTAAGGTTGAAATTAAGTTACTCCTAACGATAAATATTTATTGCTCATTTAAATAAAATCCAGAATGAATATGAAATTAAAACTATTTTATTTTATATATAGAAAGTTTGGATACTTAAAACAACTGCGTTAGCATATTTTGTTGTAGTAAGACGAACAAATGCATAGAATATGTTGTACAACTAAAAGGCTGCAGGGATACAGAAAATTTACAAACATGCGATCCTCATGCTTGAGCACACACACACGCACAATGTTATAGCCATCATAACCATAACAATGACATACCACGTGCATGATTTCCCCGACTATGATACAAAATCTGCCATAAAAATGGTTAATTTTTGGGTTCATTGAGTTTTCATTAATGAATCCCTGACAAAATGATGTAGTAACTAAATAGCATCTCTAATAGAACGCAATGGACCATGTACATGTTCATCTTCCAGATTCAGCTAAGTTAACCATGCCGGATGGCAAGGCATATTTGAAATTTATGCTTGCGGAAGTTGGAAGATGCAGAACTAATGCGAATATAGACTATTATCCAAATCACCATCACAAATCAAAACAGCATTCTATTTGTGTGTCACTAATGATCCATGTATGGCACACTCCTAAGAAAAGAAAAACAATTTTATTAATCTATATGTTGACAATTACAAGAATGATTATTTATGTTCTGTAAGTGTGTAACAGAAGTCCCATTTTTAGTCAGCTTTCATTATACATTATACTGAATCAAATATTCTAGAAAAATTGTTACCGTATAGGAATATATCATATGTATATGCCATTTTCTCTATACAGAACTATTACACACAAACATATGTTAGCTGGAAGAATGTGAAACACCTGATAAGCTGGGCTAGAAAACACCTGATAAGTTATAGCCAATCTTTGAGCAATAGGACATGCATATTTGTACCAGGTACATTCAGGCATATTTGTACCTGGTGCATTAAGTGAACAACTGGATACTTGTACCTGATATGTTAGAATATACTTGTACCTGGTACATTCAGGCATACTTGTATCTGGTACATTAAGTGGACAACTGTATGCTTGTACCTGGTACATCCAGACATACTCGTACTTGGTAAATTTAGGAATACTTGTACCTGGTACATTAAGTGGACAATAATACTCTTGTACCTGGTACATTAGGGCATAGTTGTACCTAGTACATCCGTCTTCTCTTCAACCGCGAGAAGTTTCAACCTGGCCGATATTGGCGGCCATGCATTCAATTGTTTCATGAAATCACGTGTAACGCCATTCAATTGAGCAATTGCAAAAAACAGAAAAGAAGGGAAAAATATCTTAATACATGTGCTCTAGCATGGCGGCGTCCCTCGCCTCGCTCGTATCCGAGTTCTCTTGATCCATCGAAGGTTTCGCCCGACTGCCGTTGGCGGTCATGTGGTCTATTAGTCCCCTTTGTATTCCGTGTCAAATTTTGACCTTAATTTTAACTAACAAAATGTTAATGCATATCATAAAGGAAATTGGAAATTATGTTCAAATACAAATCCAACGATATAATTTTTTGCAACATGCATTATTATTTTGTTAGTTAAATCTCTAATCAAAAGTTGACACGAAATATATAGAATACTTAGAAACCAGGATGAAGGTAGTACTCCCTCTGTTTTTATTTACTCCGCATATTAGAGTTGACTGAAGTTAAATTTCGTAAAGTTTGACCAAGTTTATAAAAAACAATATAAACATTATTTACCATACCAAATATGCAAAAATAAATTCAATATTAAATCTAATTGTATTGATATGTTATTATGTTTATATTTTTATTTATAAACTTTGTCTAAGTTTACAAAATTTAAGTTTGACCAAAACTAATACACAGACTAAATAAAAATGAAGGGAGTATATTTCAAGACAAAGGTAGTAGTACTAGTATCAAAACAAGAAAGGACTAGATGAGTGTGCTGACTTGGCGGGTCACATTGCGGTCGTCGCACCAATTAATTGCACGCGTCTTGCATAGCTCAGATGCTTGCTTGTACAAATAAATCACTTGGTGACTGACATTATTATTCGTACGAAAATTCAACCTGTGACTTCCGACTCCTGGTTGCTGTGCTAGTGCCTAGTGTAGAGCAGCTGTCAATGACCGGCTACAGTGACATGAGGTTATTGTATTGCAATGGATGCGTATCTGATTCCGTTGAGCAGCAGCTACAGTGACTAGTCAGCCACGCTTGTCGGCACCCTCTTGCACAGGCCTACTACCTAGCACTGCAACCCTAGAACATAAGCTAGTACTTTTTAGGCTAATCATCTGAGCTGCCCGCTGTGTTGCTAAAATACAATGCTCACAGTCAGGCGGGTGCACGAATCTCTCAGCAGTTCGATGGACCAGATAAGGGGAGTGGGCACACCTGGGAGTAGCCACACCTTTCCGGGGCTGGTATCAAAATGGCTCGATCAAAGCGGGCAAAACCACACTGAGGCAGATGAAGTTCATCAGCATAAGGAAACTCCCAACGATCATCCTTTTGGAAGATTTGCCGCCGGTGTCATCCCACCTCTGATCCTGTCCTTCGGAGCATACTACCCGGCCCGTTTCTCCCGATCAGAATTGAACCCAAGTATCCTAAGGCAATCCATGGACGTTCTTTTGTGGATGCATGCGGGTATATATATGAAAGGCATCAGGCACGCCCTACTCTCCTAGGTTTGGTTGCCAGAAAAGCTTCAGTTGTGGCTTCGAGGCATCTAATTCTTGTGTGTACGTGTGTGTGACATGATGGTTGAAGTTAGTTTTCTGGCGTGCACCTAGCAAGCTGAAGCAGATTCTCTATTTACTCCATCTTCCCGTCTTGGTATTTTGCTGTACTAATTACTGATCTAGTGCTCCATGGTGTTTCATGTTTCACCGCTTCTTTGCATGGCAGCAGCCGACTTCTTATCCTCGTCAGCTTTCATCGTCGGGTTGGTGCTGCCGTAAGAGCAACCACTACGGCAGCCGCCATGTACAGGAACACATATGTCCGGCTCCGTTCGGTCAGACACAACCATTATGGCAGCTGCAATCTCGCCCACCAGAACGCTCGTGTTCGGCTCTGTCCGACCAGGCATAAACACCTCCGCCTCCATCTGGAATAACTCTGGAGTTCTCCTAGCATCACTTGATTACAAAACGACTCCATTGTATGAAACAAAGGCTTTAATGGCATGGGCGTGGAGTAACAGAAATTCGTCATGTCCATGCGAGCTCTTAGCTGCTACGCCACCGATACAAACATGTAAAATCTCTAGTGACACGCATATATGAAGGGCTTGTGTGAACACCTTTTATTGGCAGGCCATGCAGGCACATGCACATGCATGTTTTCTGTTCCACCTAAATGCATGCATGCATATAGCAAGCTATGCGCACGTACTTTTTCTTGAACTGAGCAGCTCATGTCCATTTATGCATCAGCACACGTACTTTTTTTAAACTGGGCATTGCATGTCCTTTAAATAGGAGCAGCCCACATCTTTTTTTTATTGATGCAGCCCACGTCCCAATTTTCCTGCAAGTAATGAAACGTTTTCTTTCAATATAATTGTAATGGCAGTGGTGGGTAATTTGTTGACTTAAAATCTTATCTAATGGCTATAAAAACTTGATCTATTAAGTTGACGGACGGATGTTTCTAATTTTTGTGGTAATTTCTAGCCTATTTCTCTTTCTTCTGGTTTACCCATCAAGTACTTTTTATATATAAATAGAAGCTTCTGGTTATTGTGAGCTTGCAAGTATATTCAATGTACTGACCTGGCGTGTCATGCCAGTTTGCAGGTCATTCCGGATTTGATTGCTTGTTTGCCGTGGAGTCCTTGTTTGCGAGCTAGGATAAGCGTTCCAGCCAGAGTCCCTACGAAGTGGAGTTCACAACCGTCGTCGTCGTTCTGCTGCTAGAGTTCTTCCGCTGCATCGTGTTGTTCTGCTTCTTGCATAGAGAAACAGTGGCGAGTGTAGTGTCGCCATGCCGATGTAATAAAGAGCTGGTTTGTTCGATGCTAAGCAGTGCCGTATTCCAGAAGACTTCATCTCGATCTCTAGGCTGGAATACGGGGCGTTCCAGTTTTCTCTGAGCCGGGGTGCCACAGGCTTGGTATCAGAGCAGGTCTTGCTGTAGGACGCCCTAGACCGCACGAACGTTAGAAAGCGGTATTATAGACCCCAGTTGGTTTGTTGCACTTGATTGCTGCATTTATTTATCGCATAGCATGCATATAGATTATTATTTAGTTGCTAACGGTTAATCTTGTGAGAGTAGGTGGTATCGGTTCCGATCCACTACCTACGCCCTCCTTCTTATCATGCCTGCTCTTTGTTGTGATGCGACCACATCATCATCCATGCCATCCATCTCGTTCTTCTGGCAACCCTTGCTGACTTTTGTTACCAAGAAAGGGCAATGCCATTAGACCCAGTCTTCCACTATTATCTTGCCTTGTCATTTCATTCTTTGGACGGGTACGATTCCCTTCGTACACTTGATGATGAGCTTGTCGTGACTTTTGTGTCTCTCTACTTGATCATTAAGTCCATCCTCACCTATGTATCCATCCAGCCAGTGTTTAGCCAGTGTTCAGCCAGTTCTTGGTGTAGCTTCGGTTATGCCAACTCCTTTCCACACATGGATATAATTTTCGTGCACACCGCCACAGCATATTAGACCGCAATACCGGAGTTTCTGCGAGATTTGTGTGCTTATGTGTGCATGCATATTATTGTGTGAGTAGCAGTAATATGTGATGATTGCCTGATTAATTATCTTAGTAGTACGCTAGTGTGCTCTTGTTTTAGTCATTTCTTTTGTTCCTTTCTTTGGGCCTTCGGTGTTACAAAGTTTTCCCCTTTTAAAGTTGCTTGTCAGCAAACACCGGACCTGAAGAGTCGGCAAGAAATGCATATATTTGGAAATTCAGCTAAACAAAATGGAATTATCAGCAGACTGCAATGAAAATTGGAATATCTCGTATGAATGCAAAAGAAATCCTGGGTGGACCATCAGTATCAAGTTTGCATTAGCGTGCACTCATCACAACAGAATGATTAAATCAGCAAGAAGATAAATTTTGTGCAAGGTTGACAGAATATTATCAAAGGTATGGCTCAGATACAAGTTTAATTTTTTGTTTAGGATGATTTTGGAACTTGATGTACCTGGAAGCAAGCAAAAATATGGCATATACTCAGAAAGGAGGATAGTCCAGTAAAACCCTGTTTCATACAAGAAACCAACATAAGAAATATTAAGATGGTAAGTATATGTGGTACTCGGTCTGCATATCACAATAAGAAGTTTCTGGGGTAAGCAACCCACTTTTCCCTTGCAAGATACGAGAGAAGCTTCCAAGGCAAGATTCATATATCTTCCTCAGTATGATACGTGGATGATTTCCCGTGCAAGGTACCCTGTCTTCTTAAGTAAGCAACCACAAAAGCTTCCGGCATAAGGTCCTGAGTCTTTCCCCAGCAAAGTCTTTAAGGGGGTACGCTTCTGAAGCACGATACCCAGTCTTCTTCAGCAAGCTGTCCGATGAAAGTTTCGAGCACAAGCCAGTCAATCTTCCTCAGTAAGACATTGGTACAAGGTCTGTGAATTGACAGCATATGGCAGTGAAACCCAAGAATCAGATCGCAACATTTTGGTCAGAATCAAGAATCAGTCAGAATACACGTCTATCTCGAATTGAATCAGGTCCTCATATATATGCAATGAGCATACCACCAAGATCTTACAAGTCACTCGGATGAGGATCTGAGAACTACGTGAGGATGGTTACGAGAATAAAGCCAATATACACCATAGTGTGACAAAGGATTATGAGGATTGACGACATCAATGAGCTCAATACAAGTACCCGTGAACCTGGAAAATGATCCTGATGAGCCCTTGTCCCTGTTTTCTCCAATGACGGCACCACGCCTGTGATCTGAGCTGTTTCTAGCTATCCGGGGTGGATGCCAATTTTTGTCTCTCTCTTTAGCGACTGTCACGAGTCTGAGCTACTTTTCAGCCATCTCGTACAACTGTTGAGTTTCTTTTTGTGACAGTAGCCATATAGCTGCTTTTTGGCTATTTTAGGGAGCTGCCGCCTTCTTCTTACCGACCCGGTCTCATGCTCTGAGCTGCTTTTCGGCCGTCCTGAGCAATGGTTGAGTTATTTCAGTAATGTCCCAGATCTGAGTTGTAAAGACCGTTCTGGTGGCTACTGACTTATTTGCCGATTTCTTGCAAGGGTTTTGAATGATCATTTCCCAACGATCAGAACTTGAGAGGTGTTGAGCCTGCCATTTAATGGGTTACCCAATCATAAAAATGAGGATAAACTACAATCGCCAAAAAAATTCCGTCAGAACCACCGTCAGTCAAGTCTGCAGATATTATCATCCAGGCCAAACCCTTTATGCTGGCCGCGACAGGAGACAATCAAATATTTGGTACGGATCCGATACTCACGACAGTGGAACCAGTTAAGATGATTCAAAAACTTCTGAGATGAGTCAGAATTTGTCAGAATGTGGATACAGTAAAGCAAACCACCCAGGGCCAGTCAGATAAAAATTTAGTGGGAACAATAATAAAGGAAAAAGGATACCCGAGTTGGAAACGGTTTCCTTAAGTCAAAATATTCATACTAGTTCCCTGAGCAACCAAATCTCAAAGACGAGATTTCTTTAAGGGGGTAAGGTTTGTGACAGCCTGATTTTTGGCCCATTCTTTTTCTTTTGTTTTTCTGAGGTTTTTGCCTGAGTTTTCTTTTTTCGTGGCTTTGTGGTCTGGAAACTGAAGAAGATGCCCTCTTCTTTGCTTCCAGAGTGGCTTGTCATTCCCAAATCCTTCCCTAGACCCTGTCATTTTCATCCTAGCCCAAATCCCAATATTCTATTTACTGGGAATATTCCTTTTCTGTTAAAGGAATAACTCAAATTGCCTTAGGTTATGAAGCAACCTATATTTCCCTCACTCCTAAAATTCCCAAATAATTCTCATAAATTGTTTGGGTCATATCTTGCTCAAATATGGCAAAACTTTTCATTGCAATGTTAAAAAATAATCCTCCAATAATTCATTTCCAATCTGCCCGAAATGGCACATTGTGAAGCAAGTGCTATTTTCCTTCGCCCAATTGACCTCAAACTCCTTAAACACCTTTTCATGTCTATATCATTGCCACATGCCAAAATCCAACCTAATTTGCCTACTAATTATTTAATTATGATTTTCCAAAGTTTCTGTCCAGAAAGAAACTTTGTGAAGGAGGTACAAGCTAGGAATATCCAAATGAATGGCCATTTTGCATGATCCTTCATATCATCATATAATAGCCCTCCACCCAAGTTGAACTCATGTCATGCCTCCATGTGATCACAACTTCAATTCTTAGTTTCTGGTCAAAATTTCAGTTTGTGAAGCAAGTATATTTTATCTTGCTCCATTATGGCTTTAAATTTTCTAGACTTCCTAGTATCCATATAACCTCCCTCCACCAAGTTGTGGCTCAATCCCTTTGACCATTTGCCCTGTGGCATTTTTCCAAGTTTCTGGTCAGAATAAATCTTTCTGAAGCAAGTGCTATTTTGGTTCATCCAAATAGCATGAAACTATTTGGGCATCTTAATATCTCCAAATCATTGGGCCATATCCATTTTCAGCTCAATTGATGCAACTATGTGAGTGCATCATCCAAATTCTCATTTCTGGCCTTTATGGCACTTTCGTCAGCAACCACCCTTTAAACTCCTCCTCTTAAGCTGATTTCTTGTGATCGTAGTCACGTTAGTGTTTGATCATCACTAGACAAACTATTTACTGATTTACCTAGCTAGTGTCCCCACTGCATAGCACAAACACTTGGCTGCTGGTTTACTTTGGAGCTAAGTGCAAATCTCTTCTTTGCCCCTAGATTGATTTATTTCCTCAAGTATACTAAGGTCACTAGGGTCAATCCACTGGACATGGTCGTCCTGGCCAAAACGAGCTATTTGCACCAGTGCGCATGGTGATCACGCTTGCGTCATGCAGGTTGCGCGCTCTGGCTTCTTCCCGCCCCTGTTTTCGTCGGCTCCCTCCTCGTCTCGACCTCCATTCATGTCCTGGAGCTTCCCCCGTGATGCCCTGCGTCTCCCTGCGTCGATGGCTTGTCGTGGTTCGTCATAAATGTGTCGCAAAGGCCATGCCCATGCCGCGCCCAGCCTCTGTCCACCATTAGAGCTTGTCGTGAGCTTTCCCGTGAAGCTCTAGAGCCTTCCCCGCACCTATATAAGAGACCCCCGACCTCCTCCGCAGCTCATCCATCCCTCCCCCGCCTCATTTGCCCTCGGGAATCGCCGCATCTCGCCGTTGTTCGCCGTCACCCTCCATGGTCGCCTCGGCCTCGGCTTAGGTCCGGCCACCACAGGCCTCCCCACGCCTCTCCTCCACGTCAACCAACTACCCTCGTCCCACTCGGCCACCCCACCCCCTTGCCCCCTCGCCGGAGCGGCCGCATCGCCAAAGAACCCCGTCACCCGAAGCTCTCTGCCTCTCCCATGGCGCTGATATGTCTCCAACGTATCTATATTTTGTGATTGTTCCCTGCTATTATATTACCCCTTTTGGATGTTTATGGGCTTTATTTTACACATTTATATCAGTTTTGGGACTAACCTACTAACCGAAGGCCCATCCCATATTGCTGTTTTTTTGCCTATTTCAGTATTTCGAAGAAAAGGAATATCAAACGGAGTCCAAACGGAATGAAACCTTCGAGAGCGTGATTTTTGGAACGAATGTGATCCATAGGACTTGGAGTGCATGTCAAGAAGCAGCCGAGGCTCCCACGAGATAGGAGGCCGTGCCTCCCCTATAGGGCGCGCTCCCCCTGTCTCGTGGGCCCCTTGTGCAGCCACCGACGTACTTCTTCCTCCTATATATATACCTACGTACCCCAAAAACATCCATGGGCACCACGAAACACAATTTCCACCGTTGTAACCTTTTGTATCCGCGAGATCCCATCTTGGGGCCTTCGCCGGCACTCTGCTGGAGGGGTATCGACCACGGAGGGCTTCTGCATCAACATCCTTGCCCCTCCGATGAGTTGTGAGTAGTTTACCACAGACCTACGGGTCCATAGTTATTAGCTAGATGGCTTCTTCTCTCTTTTTGGATCTCAATACAATGTTCTCCCCCTCTCTTGTGGAGATCTATTCGATGTAAACTCTTTTTGCGGTGTGTTTGTCGAGATCGGATGAATTGTGGGTTTATGATCAAGTTTATCTATGAATAATATTTGAATCTTCTCTGAATTCTTTTATGTAGGATTGAGTTATCTTTGCAAGTCTCTTCGAATTATCAGTTTGGTTTGGCCTACTAGATTGATCTTTCTTGCCATGGGAGAAGTGCTTAGCTTTGGGTTCAATCTTGCGGTGTCCTTACCCAGTGATAGAAAGGGTTGCAAGGCACGTATTGTATGGTTGCCATCGAGGATAACAAGATGGGTTTATATCATATTGCTTGAGTTTATCCCTCTACATCATTTCATCTTGCTTAATGCGTTACTCTGTTCTTATGAACTTAATACTCTAGATGCGAGGTGAGTCGGTCGATGTGTGGAGTAATAGTAGTAGATGCAGCAGTGAGTCGGTCTACTTGTTATGGACGTTATGCCTATATACATGATCATGCCTAGATAATCTCATAACTATGCGCTTTTCTATCAATTTCTCGACAGTAATTTGTTCACCCACCGTAATACTTATGCTATCTTGAGAGAAGCCTCTAGTGAAACCTATGGCCCCCGGGTCTAGCTCTTATCATATTTGCTTTCAATCTACTTTTATTTGCATCTTTACTTTTTGCATCTATATTATAAAATACCAAAAATATATTTATCTTATCATACTATCTTTATTAGATCTTAGTTTCGCAAGTTGCTGTGAAGGGATTGACAACCCCTTTATTGCGTTGGTTTCGAGTTCTCAGTTTGTTTGTGTAGGTGCGTGGGACTTTTGAGGAGCCTCCTACTGGATTGATACCTTGGTTCTCAAAAACTGAGGGAAATACTTACGCTACTATCGCTGCATCACCCTCTCCTCTTCGAGGAAAACCAACGCAAGCTCAAGACATAGCAAGAAGGATTTCTGGCGCTGTTGCCGGGGAGGTCTTTGCTCAAGTCAAGACATACCAAGTACCCATCACAAACCCATCTCCCTCGCATACATTATTTGCCATTTGCCTCTCGTTTTCCTCTCCCCCACTTCACCCTTGCCGTTTTATTCGCCCTCTCTTTCCCAATCTCCTCCTCTCTTTTCGCTTACGTTTTTCTATTTGCTTGTGTGTTGGATTACTTGTGGCCATGGCGCAAGATAATACCAAATTGTGTGATTTCTCGAATACCAATAATAATGATTTCCTTAGTACTCCGATTGCTCCTCTTAATGATGTTGAGTCTTGTGAAATCAATACTACTTTGCTGAATCTTGTTATGAAAGATCAATTCGCCGGCCTTCCTAGTGAAGATGCCGCTACTCATCTAAACAACTTTGTGGATTTGTGTGATATGCAAAAGAAGAAAGATACGGATAACAATATTGTCAAATTGAAGTTATTTCCTTTTTCACTTAGAGATCATGCTAAAGTTTGGTTTTCGTCTTTGCCTAAAAATAGTATTGATTCTTGGAACAAGTGCAAAGATGTTTTTATCTCTAAGTATTTTCCTCCCGCTAAGATCATCACTCTTAGGAACGATATTATGAATTTTAAACAACTTGATCATGAGCAAGTTGCCCAATCTTGGGAAAGAATGAAATTGATGCTTCGCAATTGCCCTACTCATGGTTTGAATTTATGGATGATCATACAAAATTTTTATGCCGGTTTGAATTTTGCTTCTAGAAATCTCTTAGATTCGGCCGCGAGAGGCACGTTTATGGAAATTACGTTAGGAGATGCTACAAAACTTCTTGATAATATTATGGCTAATTATTCTCAATGGCACACCGAAAGATCTTCTAGTAAAAAAGTGCATGATATAGAGAAATCAATGTTTTGAGTGGAAAGATGGATGAACTTATGAAGATGTTTGCTACTAAAAATACTCCTCTTGATCCCAATGATATGCCTTTGTCTTCCTTGATTGAGAATAATAATGAATCTATGGATGTGAATTTTGTTCGTAGGAATATTTTTGGAAACAATGCTTATAGAGGAAACTTTAATGCTAGACCGTTCCCTAGTAATTCCTCTAATAATTATGGAAATTCCTACAATAATTCTTATGGTAATTTTAATAAGATGCCCTCTGATTTTGAGAATAGTGTGAAAGAATTTATGATTTCTCAAAAGAATTTTAATGCTTTGCTTGAAGAAAAATTGCTCAAAGTTGATGATTTGGCTAGGAACATTGATAGACTTTCGCTTGATGTTGATTCTCTTAAACTTAGATCTTCTCCTCCTAAGCATGATATCAATGAGTCTCTCAAAGTAATGAGAATTTCCATTGATGAGTGTAAGGAAAGAACCGCTAGATTGCATGCTAAGAAAGATAGCTTTATAAAAGCGTGTTCTTCTAGTTTCCATGAAAATACTGATGAGGATCTTAAAGTTATTGATGCGTCTCCTATTAGATCTATGTTTTGCAATATGAATTTTGATGATTATGGGACAGATGATGAATCAACTTTGCCTAGAAGGCGTCCCAAAAATTCGGAGTCTTTAGATCTTGATGCTAAATTTGGTAAAAGTGGGATCGGAAAGTCCTCAACTTCTAATAACATTGAACCTACTATCTCGGATTTCAAGGAATTTGATTATGATAATTTCTATTTAAAAGGTTGTATTTCCTGGTTGCAATCCGTTGTTAATTCTCCTCATGCTTATAGTCAAAATAAAGCTTTTACCAAACATATCGTTGATGCCTTGATGCAATCTTATGATGAAAAACTTAATTTGGAAGTTTCTATACCTAGAAAACTTAGTGATGAGTGGGAACCTACTATAAAGATTAGAATTAAAGATTATGAGTGTTTTGCTTTGTGTGATTTGGGTGCTAGTGTTTCCACGATTCCGAAAACTTTATGTGATATTCTAGGTTTCCATGATCTTGATGATTGCTCTTTAAATTTGCACCTTGCGGATTCCACCATTAAAAAACCAATGGGAAGGATCAATGATGTTATTATTGTTGCAAATAGAAATTTGGTGCCCGTGGATTTTATCGTTCTTGATATAGATTGCAATCTTTTTTGCCCTATTATTCTTGGTAGACCTTTCCTTAGAACGATTGGTGCGATTATTGATATGAAGGAAGGGAATATTAGATTCCAATTTCCATTAAAGAAAGGCATGGAGCACTTTCCAAGAAAGAAAGTCAAAATACCTTATGAATCTTTCATGCGGGCTACTTATGAATTTAGTGCCAAAGATGGCACTCGTTAGATCTATCTTCGCTTTTATGCCTAACTAGGGGCGTTAAACGATAGCGCTAGTTGGGAGGCAACCCAATTTTCTTTATGTTTTTTGTTTTTTCTCCTGTTTAGTAATAAATCTTGCTTCTACCTTCTGTTTAGATGTGTTTTTATCTTTTAATTAGTGTTTCTGCCAAGTAGACCCTATAGGATAACCTACGATGATAGTTGAATTGATTCTGCTGAAAAACAGAAACTTTGCACGCACGAATATAATTTTGTTAAATCACAGGAACGTGATTTTGCCTTGATTCTTTTTGGTTATGTTCAATAAACAAATTTTCCAGGACTTCCTATTTTTGTAGGATTTGTAGAGTTCCATAAGTTTGCGTTAGTTACAGATTGCTACAGACTGTTCTGTTTTTGACAGATTCTGTTTTTTGTGTGTTGTTTGCTTATTTCAATGCATCTATGGCTAGTAAAATAGTTTATAAACCATAAAGAAGTTGGAATACAGTAGGTTTAACACCAAAATAAATAAATAATGAGTTCATTGCAGTACCATATGTGGTGGTTTTGTTTTCTTTCACTAACGGAGCTTATAAGATTTCCTGTTGAGTTTTGTGTTGTGAAGTTTTCAAGTTTTGGGTAAAGCTTTGATGGACTTTGGAATAAGGAGTGGAAAGAGCCTAAGCTTGGGGATGCCCAAGTGACCCCAAGATATTAAAGAATAGCCAAAAGCCTAAGCTTGGGGATGCCCCGGGAAGGCATCCCCTCTTTTGTCTTCGTTCATTGGTAACTTTACTTGGAGCTATATTTTTATTCGCTACATGATATGTGTTTTGCTTGGAGCGTCGTGTATTATATTAGTATTTGCCTTTTTAGTCTACCACAATCATCCTTACTGTACACACATTTTGGGAGAAGCCTATTTGATTAGAATTTGCTAGAATGCTCTATGAGCTTCACTTATATCTTTTGAGCTTGATAGTTTTTGCTCTAGTGCTTCACTTATATCTTCTAGAGCACAGTGGTGTCTTAATTTTGAAGAAATTTCTAGTCTCTCATGCTTCACTTATATCTTTTTGAGAGTCTTTTAGAACAGCATGATATTTGCTATGGTCATAAAGTTGGTCCTAGAGTGATGAGCATCTAAGTTGGGTATAATAAAAACTATCATAGAAAAAGAATTGGATACTATGAACAATTTGATGCTTGATAATTGTTTTGAGATATAAAGGTAGTAATGTTAGGGTCATGCTAGTGGGTAATTATGAAATTGAGAAATACTTTTGTTGAAGTTGGCAAGTCCCGTAGCATGCACGCATAGTAAAAGTTGTGTGACAAATTTGTTGCATGAGGTGCTCTTTTGATTGTCTTCCTTATGAGTGGCAGTCGGGGACGAGCGATGGTCTTTTCCTACCAATCTATCCCTCTTGGGGGATGCGTAGTAGTACTTTGCTTCGAGGGCTAAGTAGACTTTTGCAATAAGTATATGAGTTCTTTTTGACTAATGTGAGGGATATATTGAAAGTGCTAGTATCGACTAGAGGGGGGGTGAATAGGCGATTTTTATGAAAGTATTCAAAACTTGGTAGTTTCGAAGACAAACAACAGAAATGACCTAGTTAATATGCAGCGGAAGATAAACTACCATAAGCAAGCCATAGTCAAGTATACAATGATGTGAAAGTACAGGACTAATAGCAGCTAAGTAGTAAGGATCAGGATGGAAGATAGTATGAAGCCAATCAACAGTAGTAGTCAAGCAATGAAGTCAAACAGATACACAGATAGGCAATGACTTCACGAAGACAAACTTAAGTAAAGGATGGAAAGGGATAGAACCAGTCGCTTGTTGAAGACACGGGATTTGTTGGATCAGTTCCAATTGCTGTGACAACTGTACGTCTGGTTAGGGAGGCTGAGATTTAACTCAGAAGACCGTGTCTTCACCTTATTCCCCTTGAGCTAAGGACACCCAGTCCTCGCCCAATCTCTCTGGTAAGTATTCAAGGTAGATTTCCAAACCTTCACAGACTTCGTTCACCGCAATCCACAATGACTCTTGGATGCTCGAACGCGACGCCTAACCGGCCGGAGGATTCACAGTCCTCAAGTGTAATAAGTCTTGTGTCACATGCATGTAAAGACTTGATGATGCCTAACACTCTTTGGCTCTGGGTGTTTGGGCTTTGTCCTCGCAAGGATTTCTCTCTCTCAAATGCTTCGAGGTGGGTTGCTCTCAAATGACAAAAGCTGTGCACAAACTCTGAGCAGCCACCAATTTATGGTGTAGGGGGTGGGCTATTTATAGCCACAAGGCAACCCGACCTGATTTGTCCAAAATGACCCTGGGTCACTAAGGAACTGGCACGTGTTCCAACGGTCAGATTTCAAACACACGCGGCAACTTTACTTGGGCTACAAGCAAAGCCGACTCATCCAGCTCTGGATAAGATTTGCTCTCATTGTCTTCGCTCGAAGACATAGAATTTGGTTGAGCATCACTTCAGTCACTCTGACTTAGTTCACTTGGACCCCACTTAACAGTACGGTGGTTCCTATGACTCAACAAGGAAGAAGAGGAAACAAAGAAACCACACAGTCTTCGCGCTCCATAGTCTTCGCGTTATGTCTTCTCATGTCATAGACTTCAATATGAATATCTTCTCATACCACCATTTTCTTCAATGTCTTCATACATTTTTAGGGGTCATCTCCGGTAGGTAAACCGAATCAATGAGGGACACTACCTGCGTTATCCTGCAATTCTCACAAACGCATTAGTCCCTCAACCAACTTTGTCGTCAATACTCCAAAACCAACTAGGGGTGGCACTAGATGCACTTACAATCTCCCCCTTTTTGGTGATTGATGACAAACTGGTTGAAGTTTTCAACGGGGATAAAGTATGTGAAATTGTAAGGATAGGGAATTGTCTTCATAAGTAGCAAGGGCTCCCCCTGAAGATGTGCATATAAGTAATTTGCTTTTGGAATGCAAATGCACATGGCGGGTTGTACTTGTGGAGATCCTCTTCAACTTATGAAGATAATTCATCATGCATGAAATGATATAGCAAGTAGAATGACATGCATAATGAAAAATGGACGTCTGCAGAATGATCTAAGTGCCGAAGTTATCATCGCATCACAGTAAAGCAAATAAGTAGCAGACGACCATCAAGTTTAGGTGTTACAACTCAAAGAACCAAATGTTTGGAAAGCAAGAGTTGTAAGCACGAGACAAAATATAATGCAACCGCCCATATGAACCCGCTTGAAGACTATCAACTCATACGCTTCTCCCCCTTTTGTCAGTAAGGACCAAAAAGGTTTGAAGACATAGAGCATCTACTCGTCCTCATGAGTAGGTGAAGCAGCAGGGTTGTCGTCGTTGGTTGGCGGTGGATGAACTTGGTGCAGTGTCGATGCGTGCAGTAGTAGGAGGTGGTGGTGAAGTACCATCATCTTCATCATCGATCACTCTGGCATTTACCGTTGCCGCGGAGGAAGAATATTCAGAGTCTTCAAGAGATGGAGTGCGATGTAGGACAGCAGTCCATGGAGGAGTGGAGTCAAACTGGAATCTTTCATTGAAGCCATCGTCTTGAAGATCTGCTTCAGCACTAAGCAGGGTCAAACTCTTCCATGATCGCCGGCAAGTCTCATGAGGAACAAAGGCATTCTTGGTGGCAGGGTTACGAATGCGATTGACATCCACCAAGAGGCTTTGCATCTGTCTCTTGAGCCAAAAGTGATGCTTATCCTATTTTTGATGAAGGGCCACAAGAAGTTCTCGGTCATTGAGAACGCGAGAACGCTTCTGAGGCCTTTGTGCAATGGTGCTTTCAATGGCTTCAGTAGGTGCTCGATGAGGTAGACGAGTATTTCCAGCCAATGGATAGATTCGTGTTGCTGCTTGAACACCTTCAATGGGTTGAGTGAAGCTTTGGTGCTCGACAATCTGAAGACAAAGAGGCCTCTTGGCGGGGTCAGAGTATATAGCTTCCACTGACATATCAACCTCTAGCAAAAAGATCAGATGATTGCGAGTAGAGGGCTGATAGTTGACAGATGAGTGTCTCTTGATGAGGCGCATGACCCATGGAGCATAAAACTGAAGGAAATATGCCTAGAGGCAATAATAAAGTTATTATTTATTTCCTCATATCATGATAAATGTTTATTATTCATGCTAGAATTGTATTAACCGGAAACATGATACATGTGTGAATACATAGACAAACATATAGTCACTAGTATGCCTCTACTTGACTAGCTCATTAATCAAAGATGGTTATGTTTCCTAACCATAGACATGTGTTGTCATTTGTTTAATGAGATCACATCATTAGGAGAATGATGTGATTGACATGACCCATCCCGTTAGCTTAGCACTTGATCGCTTAGTATTCTCGCTATTGCTTCCTTCATGACTTATACATGTTCCTGAACTATGAGGATTGTGTAACTCCTGTTTACGGAAGAACACTTTGGTACTACCAAACGTCACAACGAATCGGGTGATTATAAAGGAGTACTACAGGTGTTTCGAAGGTACATGTTGAGTTAGCATAATTCGAGATTAGGTTTTGTCACTCCGATTGTCGGAGAGGTATCTCTGGGCCCTCTCGGTAATATTCATCACCCAAGCCTTGCAAGCATGTAACTAATGAGTTAGTTATGAGATGACGTATGTGAACGAGTAAAGAGACTTGCCGGTAACGAGATTGAACTAGGTATTGGATACCGACGATCAAATCTCGCAACTAACATACCGATGACAAAGGGAATAACGATGTTGTTATGCGGTTTGACCAATAAAGATCTTCGTAGAATATGTAGGAACCAATATGGGCATCCAGGTCCCGCTATTGGTTATTGACCAGAGACGTGTCTCGGTCATGTCTACATTGTTGTCGAACCGTAGGGTCCGCACGCTTAAGGTTTCGATGATGCTTATATTATGAGTTTATGTATTTTGATGTACCTAAGTTTGTTCGAGTCCGGATGTGATCACGGACATGACGAGGAGTCTCAAATGGTCGAGACATAAAGATTAATATATTGGACAGATATATTTGGACACCGGAAAGGTTCTCGAGAAGTTTGGAGCTACCGAAGTTACTGGAACCCCGGGAGGTATATGGGCCTTATTGGGCCCATATAGGAAGAAGGACAAGGAACAAGGGGGGGCGCTTCAGCCCAATCCGATTGGGGGGGGGCCGCCCCCAGCCCAATCCGATTGGGGGGGGCCGCCCCCTTCCTTTCTCCTTCCCCTCTTCCTATTACTACTACTAGTACTTATTCCTAATACTAGTACTCTTTCCTTCCCCTCCAAATAAGATAAGGAAGGGGGAAACCTACTTGGAGTAGGTTTCCCCCTCCTCTATGGCGCGCCCCCCTTGGGCCGGCCTCCTCCTCCCTCCCTCCTTTATATACGGAGGTAGGGGGGCACCCTAGGACACACAAGTTGATCATTGAGATTGTTCCTTAAGCCGTGTTCGGTGCCCCCCTCCACGATATTACACTTCGGTCATATTGTAGCGGTGCTTAGGCGAAGCCCTACGACAGGAGAACATCAAGATCGTCACCACGCCGTCGTGCTGACAGAACTCCCCCTCGGAGCCTCTACTGGATTGGAGAACGAGGGTGCGTCATCGAGCTGTACGTGTGTCAAGAACTCGGAGGTGCCGGAGTAACGGTGCCTGGATCGGTTGAACCGGGAAGACGTACGACTACTTCCACTATGCTGTGTCAACGCTTCCGCTTCGGTCTACAAGGGTACGTAGACAACACTCTCCCCTCGTTGCTATGTCATCACCATGATCTTGCGTGTGCGTAGGAATTTTTTTGAAATTACTACGTTCCCCAACAGTGGCATCAGAGCCTAGGTTTTATGGTTTGATGTTATATGCACGAGTAGAACACAAGTGAGTTGTGGACGATATAAGTCATCCGCCTACCAAGCATGTCATACTTTGGTTCAGCGGTATTGTTGGATGAAGCGGCCCGGACCGACATTACGCCAGACGCTTACGCGAGACTGGTTTTACCACCGTGCTTTGCACATAGGTGACTAGCGGTGTCTGTTTCTCCAACTTTAGTTGAACCGAGTGTATACGCCGGTCCTTGTGAAGGTTAAAACGAGTCTATTTGACAAACTATCGCTGTGGTTTTGATGCGTAGGTAAGATTGGTTCTTGCTTAAGCCCGTAGCAGCCACGTAAAATTTGCAACAACAAAGTAGAGGACGCCTAACTTGTTTTTGCAGGCATGTTGTGATGTGATATGGCCAAGATGTGATGCTATATTTTATTGTATGAAATGATCATGTTTTGTAACCGGTTATCGGCAATCGGCAGGAGCCATATGGTTGTCGCTTATTGTATGAAATGCAACGCTCTGTAATTGCTTTACTTTATCACTAAGCGGTAGCGATAGTCGAGAAGCAATAGATGGCGAAACGACAATGATGCTATGATGGAGATCAAGGTGTCGCGCCGATGACGATGGTGATCACGACGGTGCTTCGAAGATGGAGATCACAAGCACAAGATGATGATGGCCATATCATATCACTTATATTGATTGCATGTGATGTTTATCCTTTATGCATCTTATCTTTCTTTGATTGACGGTAGCATTTTAAGATGATCTCTCACTAATTATCAAGAAGTGTTCTCCCGAGTATGCACCATTGCGAAAGTTCTTCGTCTTTGAGACACCACGTGATGATCGGTGTGATAGGCTCTACGCTCAAATACAACGGTGCAAAACAGTTGCACACGCGAATAGTCAGTTATACTTGACGAGCCTAGCATATACAGATATGGCCTCGAACACGGAGACCGAAAGGTCGAGCGTGAATCATATAGTAGATATGATCAACATATAGATGTTCACCATTGAAACTACTCCATCTCACGTGATGATCGGACATGGTTTAGTTGATTTGGATCACGTGATCACTTAGATGACTAGAGAGATGTCTGCTAAGTGGGAGTTCTTAAGTAATATGATTAATTGAACTTAAATTTATCATGAACTTAGTACCTGATAGTATTTTGCTTGTCTATGTTTGTTTGTAGATAGATGGCTCGTGCTGTTCTTCCGTTGAATTTTAATCGTTCCTTGAGAAAGCAAAGTTGAAAGATGATGGTAGCAATTACACGGATCGGGTCCGTAATCTAAGGATTATCCTCATTGCTGCACGTAAGAGTTACGCCCCGAAGCACCGCTGGGTGCCAGCTCGCTGCTGATGTAACCGACGACGTTAAGAACGTCTCGCGAGCAAAGCTGATGACTACTCTATAGTTCGATGTGCCATGCTTTACGGCTTAGAACCGGTCTTCAACGATGTTTTGAACGTCATGGAGCATATGAGATGTTCCAGAGTTGAAGTTAATATTTCAAGCAAATGCCCGGATTGAGAGATATGAAGTCTCCAATAAGTTCTACAGCTGCAAGATGGAGGAGAATATTCTCACAAGGAGCATATACTCAAAATGTCCGGGTAAAATAATCACTTGATTCAACGGGAGTTAATCTTCCGGATGATAGCGCCATTGATGAATTCTCCAATCACTTCCACCAAGCTACAAGAGCTTTGTGATGAACTATAATATGCAAGGGATGAACAAGACTATTCCCGAGCTCTTCGCAATCTTTGAAAGCATGGAGGTAGAAATCAAAAGGAGCATCAAGTGTTGATGGTCAACAAGACCACTGGTTTCAAGAAAAGGGCCAAAGGGAAGAAGAAGGAACTTCAAAAGAACAGCAAACAAGTTGCTGCTCAAGAGAAGAAACCCAAGTCTGGACCTAAGCTGAAATCGAGTGCTTCTACCGCAAGCGGATCGACATCGAAGCGGAACTGCCCCAAGTATTTGGCGGATAAGAAGGATGGCAAAGTGAATAAAGGTATATGTGATATACATGTTATTGATGTGTACCTTACTAATGCTCGCAGTAGCATCTGGGTATTTGATACTGGTTCTATTGCTAACATTTGCAACTCGAAACAGGGACTACGGATTAAGCGAAGATTAGCTAAGGACGAGGTGACGATGCGCGTGGGAAATGGTTCCAAAGTCGATGTGATCGCGGTCGGCACGCTACCTCTACATCTACCATCGGGATTAGTTTTAGACCTAAATAATTGTTATTTAGTGCCAGCGTTGAGCATGAACATTATATCTGGATCTTGTTTGATGCGAGACGGTTATTCATTTAAATCAGAGAATAATGGTTGTTCTATTTATATGAGTAATATCTTTTATGGTCATGCACCCTTGAAGAGTGGTCTATTTTTATTGAATCTCGATAGTAGTGATACACATATTCATAATGTTGAAGCCAAAAGATGCAGAGTTGATAATGATAGTGCAACATATTTGTGGCAATCGCCGCTTAGGTCATATTGGTGTAAAACGCATGAAGAAACTCCATACCGATGGACTTCGGAATCACTTGATTATGAATCACATGGTACTTTATGTAACCGTGCCTCATGGGCAAGATGACCAAAACACCGTTCTCCGGTTCTATGGAGAGAGCAACAGATTTGTTGGAAATCATACATACAGATGTATGTGGCCCGATGAATGTTGAGGCTCGTGGCGGATATCGTTATTTTCTCACCTTCACAGATGATTTGAGCAGATATGGGTATATCTACTTAATGAAGCACAAGTCTGAAACATTTGAAAAGTTCCAAGAATTTCAGAGTGAAGTAGAAAATCATCGTAACAAGAAAATAAAGTTTCTACGATCTGATCGTGGAGGAGAATATTTGAGTTACGAGTTTGGTTTACATTTGAAACAATGTGGAATAGTTTCGCAACTCACGCCACCTGGAACACCACAACGAAATGGTGTGTCCGAACGTCGTAATCGTACTTTACTTGATATGGTGCGATCTATGATGTCTCTTACCGATTTACCGCTATCGTTTTGGGGTTATGCTTTAGAGACGGCCGCATTCACGTTAAATAGGGCACCATCAAAATCCGTTGAGACGACGCCTTATGAACTATGGTTTGGCAAGAAACCAAAGTTGTCGTTTCTCAAAGTTTGGGGCTGCGATGCTTATGTGAAGAAACTTCAACCAGATAAGCTCGAACCAAAATCGGAGAAATGTGTCTTCATAGGATACCCAAAGGAGACTATTGGGTACGCCTTATATCACAGATCTGAGGTCAAGATTTTCCTTGCTAAATTCGGATCCTTTCTAGAGAAGGAGTTTCTCTCGAAAGAAGTGAGTGGGAGGAAAGTAGAACTTGATGAGATAATCAGATCTACTCCCTTATTGAAAGTAGTTCATCACAAGAACCGGTTCCTGTGACAACTACACCAATTAGTGAGGAAGCTAATGATATTGATCATGAAACTTCAGATCAAGTTTCTATTGAACCTCGTAGGTCTACCAGAGTAAGATCCGCACCAGAGTGGTACGAAAATCCTATTCTGGAAGTCATGTTACTTGACCATGATGAACCTACGAACTATGAGGAAGCGATGATGATCCCAGATTCCGCAAAATGGCTAGAGGCCATGAAATCTGAGATTGGATCCATGTATGAAAACAAAGTATGGACTTTGGTTGACTTGCCCGATGATCGGCAAGCCATTGAGAATAAATGGATCTTTAAGAAGAAGACTGACGCTGGTGGTAATGTTACTGTCTACAAAGCTCGACTTGTTGCAAAAGGTTTTCGACAAGTTCAAGGGGTTGACTACGATGAGACTTTCTCACCCGTAGCGATGCTTAAGTCTGTCCGAATCATGTTGGCTATTGCTGCATTTCATGATTATGAAATTTGGCAAATGGATGTCAAGACTGCATTCTTGAATGGATTTCTAGAAGAAGAGTTGTATATGATGCAGCCTGAAGGTTTTGTTGATCCAAAAGGTGCCGACAAAGTGTGCAAACTCCAGCGCTCCATTTATGGACTGGTGCAAGCATCTCGAGTTGGAATAAATGCTTTGACAAAGGTGATCAAAGCATATGGTTTTATATGAGACATTTGGAGAAGCTCAGTATTTACAAGAAAGTGAGTGGGAGCTCAGAGCATTTCTAGTTTTATATGTTGATGACATATTATTAATTGGAAACGATATAGAATTTCTGGATAGCATAAAGGGATACTTGAATAAAAGTTTTTCAATGAAAGACCTCGGTGAAGCTGCTTACATATTGGGCATCAAGATCTATAGAGATAGATCAAGACGCTTAATAGGACTTTCACAAAGCACATACCTTGACAAAATTTTGAAAAAGTTCAAATGGATCAGGCAAAGAAAGGATTCTTGCCTGTTCTACAAGGTGTGAAGTTGAGTCGAACTCAATGCCCGACCACAAGCAGAAGATAGAGAGAAAATGAAAGAAGTTCCTATGCTTCAGCCATAGGCTCTATCATGTATGCAATGCTGTGTACCGGACACTGACGATGCTTAGCAATAAGCTAGGCAGGTAGGTACCAAAGTAATCCAAGAGTGGATCACTGGACATCGGTCAAGAACATCTGAAATACCTAAAAGGACTAAGGATATGTTTCTCGATATGGAGGTGACAAAGAGCTAGTCGTAAATGGTTACGCCGATGCAAGCTTTGACATCGATCCGGACGATTCTAAATCGCAAACCGGATACGTGTTTATATTAAACGGTGGAGCTGTAAGTTGGTGCAGTTCAAAACAAAGCGTCGTAGCGGGATCTACATGTGAAGCGGAGTACATAGCTGCTTCTGAAGCGGCGAATGAAGGAGTCTAGATGAAGGAGTTCATTTCTGATCTAGGTGTCATACCTAGTGCATCGGGACCAATGAAGATCTTCTGTGACAATACTGGTGCAATTGCCTTGGCAAAGGAATCCAGATTTCACAAGAGGACCAAGCACATCAAGAGACGCTTCAATTCCATTCGGGACCAAGTCCAAGTGGGAGACATAGAGATTTGCAAGATACATACGGATCTGAATATTGCAGACCCATTGACTAAGCCTCTCTCACGAGCAAAACATGATCAGCACCAAGACTCCATGGGTGTTAGAATCATTACTATGTAATCTAGATTATTGACTCTAGTGCAAGTGGGAGACTGAAGGAAATATGCCCTAGAGGCAATAATAAAGTTATTATTTATTTCCTCATATCATGATAAATGTTTATTATTCATGCTAGAATTGTATTAACCGGAAACATGATACATGTGTGAATACATAGACAAACATATAGTCACTAGTATGCCTCTACTTGACTAGCTCATTAATCAAAGATGGTTATGTTTCCTAACCATAGACATGTGTTGTCATTTGTTTAATGAGATCACATCATTAGGAGAATGATGTGATTGACATGACCCATCCCGTTAGCTTAGCACTTGATCGTTTAGTATTCTGCTATTGCTTCCTTCATGACTTATACATGTTCCTGTAACTATGAGGATTGTGTAACTCCGTTTACGGAAGAACACTTTGGTACTACCAAACGTCACAACGAATCGGGTAAATATAAAGGAGTACTACAGGTGTTTCGAAGGTACATGTTGAGTTAGCATAATTCGAGATTAGGTTTTGTCACTCCGATTGTCGGAGAGGTATCTCTGGGCCCTCTCGGTAATACTCATCACCCAAGCCTTGCAAGCATGTAACTAATGAGTTAGTTATGAGATGACGACATGTAAGCGAGTAAAGAGACTTGCCGTAACGAGATTGAACTAGGTATTGGATACCGACGATCAAATCTCGGGCAAGTAACATACCGATGACAAAGGGAATAACGTATGTTGTTATGCGGTTTGACCGATAAAGATCTTTGTAGAATATGTAGGAACCAATATGGGCATCCAGGTCCCGCTTATTGGTTATTGACCGAGACGTGTCTCGGTCATGCCTACATTGTTCTCGAACCGTAGGGTCCGCAGGCTTAAGGTTTCGATGACAGTTATATTATGAGTTTATGTATTTTGATGTACCGAAGTTTGTTCGGAGTCCCGGATGTGATCACGGACATGACGAGGAGTCTCGAAATGGTCGAGACATAAAGATTAACATATTGGACGGATATATTTGGACACCGGAAAGGTTCTGGAGAAGTTTGGAGCTACCGGAGGTTACCTGGAACCCCGGGAGGTATATGGGCCTTATTGGGCCCATATAGGAAGAAGGAGAAGGAACAAGGGGGGGCGCCCCAGCCCAATCCGAACTGGGGAGGGGCCGCCCCCTTTCCTTTCTCCTTCCCCTCTTCCTATTACTACTACTAGTACTTATTCCTAATACTAGTACTCTTTCCTTCCCTCCAAATAAGATAAGGAAGGGGGAAACCTACTTGGAGTAGGTTTCCCCTCCTCTATGGCGCGCCCCTTGGGCCGGCCTCCTCCTCCCTCCCTCCTTTAATACGGAGGTAGGGGGCACCCTAGGACACACAAGTTGATCATTGAGATCGTTCCTTAAGCCGTGTGCGGTGCCCCCCTCCACGATATTACACCTCGGTCATATTGTAGCGGTGCTTAGGCGAAGCCCTGCGACAGGAGAACATCAAGATCGTCACCATGCCGTCGTGCTGATGGAACTCCCCCTCAGAGCCTCTACTGGATTGGAGAACGAGGGTGCGTCATCGAGCTGTACGTGTGTCAAGAACTCGGAGGTGCCGGAGTAACGGTGCCTGGATCGGTTGAACCGGGAAGACGTACGACTACTTCCACTACGCTGTGTCAACGCTTCCGCTTCGGTCTACGAGAGTACGTAGACAACACTCTCCCCTCGTTGCTATGTCATCACCATGATCTTGCGTGTGCGTAGGAATTTTTTTGAAATTACTACGTTCCCCAACAAAAACTTCAGACCAAATGGGCCAGATCGAGAAGCAGCAAGTTGCCTGATGAAGAATTCTTGAGTATTGAAGCTGATGCCATTGAGAATGTAGAAGATCAAAGTCTTCATAGCTCCTTCAAGCTTGGCCGCTGATGAATGTCCTTTGATAGGCCATTGAGTTCGCCTGATGATATGATATATGGTGCGAGGCAGATACTCAAGGTCTTCAACAAAGAACTCTGTTGGATATTCAGCGTCAGATGGCAAAGGCTTCATCATGCTCAACATCTGGCTCATATTAGGTTCTGGCTTATGGAAGATGCTCTCCAATGCATTGCGGTGTAGCTGACAATCAGGTTCATATAGCTCTCCAGGAGTGGCTAGCCTAGTAAGCTCGATGATGTCAAGAGCTTTGGCTTCATGATGAACATTTCCGGTCATCCACTCGAGGACCCATGTCTTGATATCTCTGTAGTAGCCGCGAATGTGTAGAGTAGCATAGAATTGAAGTAATAGCTCTTCATTCCAGTGTTCTTTGTCTGTCACAAAGTTGAGCAGACCAGCATCACGAAAGCAATCAAGTGCTTCTTCTAAGCACGACAGTCCAGCAATGGCTTCAGTGTCAAGGCGTATATGAGGGAAAATGCGCCCTTGATCATATAGAACGCAGGAGTAATAGCTTCTCTGCTGATAGCTCCAGAACCGATCTGATGATATCCTTGGCTTGGAGTAGGGGTTCTTTGCACTGTCAAAGAAGGTATTGTGGCTTTTGAAGCCATTTGCATTGAAGGACCCTGGTGAGTTTGCAGTACCTGGAAACCTTGGCAATCTGGGCTTGGGCTTCTGGACCTGAGGCCTATGCTCAATATGATAATCAAATTGAGGTCCAGAGGCAGTAGGCGGAGGTACTGAGGGAGTCCTGGACTAGGGGGTGTCCGGACAGCCGGACTATCATTATCCGCCGGACTCCACGACTACGAAGATAGAAGATTGAAGACTCCGGCTCGTGTCCGGAAGGTACTTTCCTTGGCGTGGAAGGCAAGCTTGGTGAGGGAGTCCTGGACTAGGGGGTATCCGGCCAGCCGGACTATCAATATCCGCCGGACTCCCAGACTACGAAGATAGAAGATTGAAGACTCCGGCTCGTGTCCGGAAGGTACTTTCCTTGGCGTGGAAGGCAAGCTTGGCAATACGGATATGTAGATCTCCTACCATTGTAATCGACTGTGTAACCCTAGCCTCTCCGGTGTCTATATAAACCGAAGGGCCTTAGTCCGTAGGGACACAACATTACATCTCAACAATCATACCATAGGCTAGCTTCTAGGGTTTAGCCTCCTTGATCTCGTGGTAGATCTACTCTTGTACTACCCATATCATCAATATTAATCAAGTAGGACGAGGGTTTTACCTCCATCGAGAGGGCACGAACCGGTAAAACATTGTGTCCCTCGTCTCCTGTTACCATCCGCCTAGACGCACGATTCGGGACCCCTACCGAGATCCGCCGGTTTTGACACCGACATTGGTGCTTTCATTGAGAGTTCCTCTGTGTCATCACCGATAGGCTCGATGGCATCTTCAACCATCAACGCTGTCCAGGGTGAGACTTTTCTCCCTAGACAGATCTTCGTATTCGGTGGCTTTGCACGGCGGGCCAATTCTCTTGGCCATCTGGAGCAGATCGAAAGCTACGCCCCTGTCCGTCAGGTCAGATTTGGAAGCTTGAACTTCACGGCCGATGACCGCGGAGATTTGATCTTCGACGGACTCGAGCCACAGCCAAGCGCGCCGCACTGTGACGACGGGCATGATCTAGCTCTGCCGCCGGACAGTGCTTTGGAGGCCGCACTCGAACCCGCTCTGGCTACTAGCCCGGAGCCGATTTCCTATGACGGTGGCCGGTGGATAGACGCCGCCCTGGGGGCTTCAACATCTACGGCGATGGAGCCGAATACCAATCTCGTCCCCTGCGAAACTCGTGATCCCGAGACGCCGAATTCCTCGCCGGACTCCAAGCCTCCCACGCCCCTGCCAATTAAACTGGATTGGGCGCCGGTTATGGAATTCACCGCCGCGGACATCTTTCAGCACTCGCTTTTTGGCGATATCCTGAATTCTCTGAAGCATCTCTCGCTATCAGGAGAATCCTGGCCGAACTATGGCCAGGACGGTTGGAGTTCGGACGACGAAGAAATTCAAAGCCCACCCACCTCCCACTTTGTAGCCACTGTCGAAGATCTAACCGACATGCTAGACTACGACTCCGATGACATCGACGCTATGGACGATGATGCCGAGAGCGATCAGACCAGCGCCCACAGGGCACTGGAAGGCCACCTCGTCATATGACGTCTACATGGTGGATACCCCAAAACAAGGGGATGGCGAAAAAGCAGCGGAGGAAGATTCTCTAAAGAAACAGCCGAAACGCCGACGTCAGCGGCGCTGCTCTAAAACCCGCCACAACAAGAATGAAGATTCCGGCACAGGAAATAATAATACCCCAGAGAGTGCTGAAGACAAACCCCTCCTGCAAGACTCAGCGCAGGAGGATGCAGAAGCAAGCCCTCACGAAAGGACGGCAGAAGAAAAGGTCGAGGATCACAACTATATACCTCCCTCCGAAGAAGAAACAAGCCCCAATGACGACGAACTCGAGGAGCCCGTCAAACAAGAGCTTTTCAAACGCAGGCTCATCGCTACAGCAAGAAGCCTGAAGAAAGAAAAACAGAAGCTCAACACAGCGGAAGACGCGCTCCGAATGAGATGGAGCAAAGTACTCAAGACCGCAGATAAACACGGCAACGGCCACCAATCGAAGAGCTACCCAAAGCGCAAGCTGCTCCCAGAGTTCGACGAGGAGGCCATAAAGCCCCCACCGTCCAATGGCCCAGCCAGGTCCATCTACGGACCCAAAAAGACAGCCCCAATAAGCAAAGGAACACGTCAAGTGTCCAACGATAGCGGCACGTACAAGTACAGGGGCGCCGCACACCCACTATGCTTCACCAACGAGGTGCTGGATCATGAATTCCCAGCAGGGTTTAAACCCATAAACATAGAAGCTTATGATGGAACAACAGACCCTGGAGTCTGGATAGAAGACTATATACTGCATATACATATGGCCAGAGGAGATGATCTCCACGCCATAAAATATCTACCCTCAAGCTTAAAGGGCCAGCCGTCATTGGCTCAAAAGCCTCCCGAAAATCTTGTTGGAAGTTGGGAAGAGCTCGAGAAGCGTTTAGAGCAAATTTTCAAGGGACTTATGTCCGCCTCCGGATCTGAGATGACCTAAGTCACATAACTCAACAGCCCGGAGAGTCAGCGCGGAAATTCTAGAACAGGTTCCTTACCAAAAAGAACCAAATAGTCGACTGTCCGGACGCCGAAGCCTTAGAAGCTTTTAAGCACAATGTCCGAGACGAATGGCTCGCCAGACACCTCGGTCAAGAGAAACCGAGGACAATGACCGCATTAACAAGCCTCATGACCCGCTTCTGTGAAGGAGAGGATAGCTGGCTGGCAAGATGCAGCACCAGCGACCCAAGTACATCCGAGATAAGAGATGGAAATGGAAAATCACAGCGCAGAAAAGAGCAGCGCCGGAATAAAGAGAAAAGCCCAAAGAGCACGGCAGTCAACGCCGGATTTAAAAGCTCACGGCCAAATAGTAAAACTCAGCCCCTCAAGGATGACAGCGACGAACTGTCTAACCTACACAAAATTTTGGGTCGGATATGTCAAATCCACAGTACCCCCGGAAGGCCCGCAAATCACACCCACAGGGATTGTTGGGTTTTCAAACAGTCCGGCCGACTAAACGCCGAACACAAGGGGCTCGATGCGTCAAGCGAAGAAGATAAACCCCGCCACCAGGGCACCGGAAAACAAAAGACTTTCCCACAAGGGGTCAAAGCAGTAAACTCACTTCATGTGAGGACACGGAAAAACAGTGCGGCACTTTCTAAAAAGAGCTTCGCACGGTCCAGCCCAGCAAACTATAGAGATTGGATATCAAAACCAATCACTTTCGACCACCTGGATTATTCCAGAAGCGTTCGAAACGCGGGAAGGACTCCCCTGATTTTGAATCCGATCATAGACGGATTGCAATTCACAAACGTCCTAATGGACGGAGGCAGTGACTTAAACCTGCTATATTCAAACACAATCCGTCGAATGGGGATAGACCCTACCAAAATTCGACACAGCCGCACTTCCTTCAAAGGAGTGACGCCAAGCCCTTATGCCAAGTGCACAGGCTCGATATTACTCGAAGTCGTGTTCGGATCGCCGAACAACTTTCGACGTGAAAAGTTAATTTTCCATATCGTCCCATTCAAAAGTGAATATCAAGCACTATTGGGACGAAAGGCTTTTGTCCACTTCAACGCTATACCACATTACGCGTCTCTTACACTTAAGATGCCAGGTCCCCATGGCACCATTTCAGTGCGCGGGTCATTTAAAGACTCGAGACTCGGATAGATGAATCCGGACTAAGCAGGCTAGGGGCTCCCTAGCCGAATACCCTTTCACAAGGGGCTGAGCGCACAACCAAACGCGGTTTCATATAAACTTCGCTCTAATTATTTACACTTATTATTTTGCATATTTTTCGCACGAACTGTTTCTAAAACTAAAGTGTTCCTCTCTTTCTACAGATGAACAACGTGCGTACCCATCCAGGATAACGGCGAAACGGAGACACAGGCGCAGACGTGCAGTAGGGACCCGTCACAAGGATTCTTTTCAGATTAAGACCCTACGTAGACCTTGTTATTACTGTCTCTCGTTGTTAAATCTCCCTCGGCTTCTTCCTATAGCCAAGGCAGAGCCTGACGCTTTGGCATCGGCCGCGTCAGAAGACAATGCCCGTACCTGGACACAAGGGGCTTAGGGCATAATTCTACCCGTTATCACAAAGTCTGAACACCTTCGGGAGTGTTCGGCGTCTCAAGTTGGGCATTATATGCATCAGCTCCGAATCATGTCTTTGGTCAAATGTTGGGTTTGCCCGGCTCCTGTGTTTTGCTGCCTTACGCTCCGATCATCCGCTAACGCGGCACTGTGGAGAACTCTGCGATTGTGCCCCGGTTGGCTTGGCGAGCACCTCAAGAGAGAAAGCCAAAACCGGCTGTCATGATATAGCGAGAGTCTGGTCAGCCACTTGATCGACTATCAGAATGTTTAGAATTCCCCGCCTTGACGAAGGACCGCTTCCCGGTCAGGCACATACGCACCCCGAATCCGGAGACGTACGGTGTCATTAGGGGCTATATCGTAGCCCCACCCTCGAGCTCCGTTGGCTAAGTGAAAGAAATAAAGCACCATAGTCCGGATTGCCTCGTTCGCTACGCTACCACCTCCTTATAACAGGACCGAGACGTCGGATTAAGTGTGAAAAAGCGCTATTTTGCGAACACCCCAGCACCTTGTGCAAGGGGGCTGAAGCCGAAGACTGCATCTTTCAGGATATACACAAGTATACGTAAATGGCCGCACAGGAGAAGTTTTTACTACTTGGACGCACAAGTATAAAAAGCATTCATACTATAATCATTAATTTACAAGGTATTGTGTTCATTCGAACGTTACATTGTTTGAGCACTGCGCCTCTACTTTACGAGCACCGCGCATGACTTCTCTGAAGTAGTGCTCGGCAGGGAGCTGGCTTTCATCCGGACCCTGGGCGGCAACGGCGGTGGCATCCATCTCTGGATAATGCGCTTTTACACGTGCCAGAGCCATCCGCGCCCCCTCGATGCAGGCCGACCGTTTCATCTCCTTGATATGCGGCACCGCCCCAAGGAACTGCTGCAGTAGGCCGAAGTAGCTCATCGCCTTGGACCCTCCTGGCCAGACATGGGCCACGACGTCAGTCATGGCCAGTCCGGACAGTCTATTCAGTTCGGCCCATTCGGCCAACCTGTCCGTCAGAGGAAGAGCGCGATCCGGGCTGTGGAATTGAGACCAATACAACTCTTTCGCCTCGTGATCCCCTTGGCTCCGGAAGTGCTTAACGGCATCAGCCGCACTCGCAGCCAAGTCCATGTACGGATCCTCCGAACTCCACACCGCCAAATTGGCGCATTTGGCATCTATAAATCGGCGACGCATAAGAAAAGGCTTGCCAGCCATGATTTCTCCGGCTTGGCGCAACTCCTCCTTCATAGCCCGCATTGCAGAGCGGGCATCCTTGGCTTCGGCGGTGGCCTTCTTTAGGTCTTCCCGCTCCGGTAGGCGCTCCTTTTCAAGAGCCTCGCTACGGTCGGTAGCATCCTTTAATTTCTTGGCCAATTCAGCCACCTCCGCCTGCTTAGGCGGTGCGCGCCTTTTCGCCTTCAACTCTTGATCGCCCTCGCGGCAGTCATCACTCCTTCGGCTTGCTCCTTAGCTTGAGCAAGCTCGGCCCAAACTCTCCACAGAAGCAGCACTGCTCAGATAAACAGCATATAACTTATCGAGAAGGGCTTTAACCCACTCAATAAAGCGGCTGCGGAGAATTTATTTACCTTGCGACTCGTCAAGTCGGCGATTGACAAGTGCGATATCGGCATCTCGCCATGTCCGCTTGTCGACTCGATTCAAGAACCGATCATCCGGCTGGCCCCGGACTATCCGCCACCAGACGTCGAACGGCGGTATTCATTACCTGAGATGTTTAGATTTTCGATCCTCGGCACGCTGTCGTCTCCGACAACCCACCGAGTCTCAGGGGCTACTATCTATACAGGGCGCATTTTTTATATGCACAACTGTTAAAAAACAAAGGGGTGCGCCATTTTCGCATACCTCAAATCCCGCCAGCAACCTCATGGAAGCATCACGCAATCCGCTTTCAGCGGACGAAATCCTTCCAACCACCATACGCATTAACGCACGGTGATCTTCTGAAATGGATGCCCTCTCAAGCAAACTCTTCAGTTCTCTCGGCCGGATTCTGGTGGGTGTTGAACTCTTTGGCCCCTCCGGACTCGGGAACGCCCTCCGCGACGACACTTCGGGCTCGCCTGCCTCATCTGGCGGCGCGGCAGACGGGGCGACGCTTCCATCATCTCCGGAAGAAGATCCCCGAGGATGAACTCATCTGAGACGGCTGCAGATCCGAACTGCGATATAAATATTTCGGTTGCCTACAGAAGCATAAACGAAGGTACTTCCTTATTAAAACTTCCTCTTTCATACTCACAGCTCGTTGGAGGGCTGGTCCTTGGGCGATGATTGCGCGTCCGGATTCTCTCCGGATGCCGGACCCCCCGGCGGAGATTTCTTCCTGCGCTTAGGGGCTTTGACCTCCGGATCTTCGGAGGCGGTCCTCTTCTCTCTACGAAGGGAAGGATCCTTGGCTCCCTCCTCTTCAGTCGCCTCTTTGGACGAAGTATTAGCTCCTTTATCTCCCCCGTCGCCCCCCTCTGTGGGCGCAACCTCCAACATTCTGACCAGCACGGGCTCCAGTGTGGTCTCTGGGAGGGGGGCCGGACACCTTATCAGCCTTGATTGCGCCACCCATTCCTGTAAAGAATAAAGGGTCAGGAGACGATCTTTTGAAAGGCATACAAATAGAATGTCCGGGCTTTGAGCTATTTACGAGTATCCGGCGATCGCGCTTAGTCCCGCATCCTCGGCCAATCCGACACGCCACTGCGGTCCAAGAACAGCTCAGTACATCTCCGAGGGTGTCGCACCCATGAAATCTTTGGAGGATACGAGGTCCCTCGGATTGAACTCCCATAAGCGGAGAGCACGGCGTTTGCGGGGTAGGAGGTGCCTAGTTAGCATGACTGCATCACCTTGACCAGGTCAATCTCCCTTGTTTGGAGGTCTCGAATCCGCCCCAGAGCACGTGCACGCCCTGACAGCCCCAGTTGAGCCCTTGGTTGACCCACGACATCACCTGCCGTGGAGGTCCCGGCGAAAGAGGGCGGCGGCTTTGCTTCTTGCCCCTAGGAACGGTGATCTAAAACCACTCCTGCTGCCACAATCTCTGTTCCTCTTGGAAGGAACCTTGAGCCACGGGCGTCGACCTTCCTCGCTTATGGTCGCCCGCCACACTCCGCTTGGCGCCCCGATCATCTTGGCTCCACCTTGAATGTTTTCAGCCACATGCGAAGTGGGGGATGGCGGAGGAAGGCTTCAGAAATTGATGAATGCGGAGATATGGAGGATGGACTCGGGCCAAGTCGTGGAAGTCCAGCCCGTAGTAGAACAGAGCCCTCACGAAAGGATCCTCGGGAAGCCTAATCCCGACAGAGGTGAGATGCAAAACGACGATTCGCCGGGCTCGGGCTGGCACGGCCTGCCCCTGGGCAGCAACCTGTCGAACTTCGTGGGCAGTGTACTTGGCCTCACGCAACTTCAATATGTCCTCCTCCGTGACGGAGGAGGGCATCCACCGGCCCTGGAGGTTGGAGCCGGACATTGTTGTGGATCCGAAGTGCTCGAATCTGAAGCTCTAGGTGTTGGAACTGGGAGCAGAGGAAAGATTTGATGTGAGGTTGAAAGACAAGGACAGGCCTTGGTCCTCTTATAAAGGGGGAAGAAATACCAAGGGCCGTCTCCGTGACCGCTTGGGATTCCTTCGATAGAGGAGGCGGCGACGGAAGCGGTTGGGTTACCCACGACGTATTGATCAGGATCCGGAATAAAGGGAACACGATCTCTCGCTCGACGGGGCGTGTTAAGGAAACCGCTTCGCTAAACGTGCTGAGGCGGAATAATAAAAACAATTCAAAACGAAGGCTTGGCTGCGGTGTGATGTCACGCCGCATGAATACGTCAGTAGATTGAGCTAAGTGTATTTTGTTCTCTCTACGTTGGAATGTGGAATTTATTTTGCAGAGCCGGACACTATCCTAGTGTTCATTATCTTCCCCGAATTATTCAAGGAGGGGAACCCGCCTTGCAATGCCGAACATTATGCACGCCGGACTTATCGTCATTGAAGACTGGTTCAGGAGCTACTGAGGGAGTCCTGGACTAGGGGGTATCCGGCCAGCCGGACTATCAATATCCGCCAGACTCCCAGACTACGAAGATAGAAGATTGAAGACTCCGGCTTGTGTCCGGAAGGTACTTTCCTTGGCGTGGAAGGCAAGCTTGGCAATACGGATATGTAGATCTCCTACCATTGTAACCGACTCTGTGTAACCCTAGCCTCTCCGGTGTCTATATAAACCGGAGGGCCTTAGTCCGTAGGACACAACATTACATCTCAACAATCATACCATAGGCTAGCTTCTAGGGTTTAGCCTCCTTGATCTCGTGGTAGATCTACTCTTGTACTACCCATATCATCAATATTAATCAAGCAAGACGTAGGGTTTTACCTCCATCGAGAGGGCCTGAACCTGGGTAAAAACATTGTGTCCCTCGTCTCCTGTTACCATCCGCCTAGACGCACAGTTCGGGACCCCCTACCCGAGATCCGCCGGTTTTGACACCGACACTTGGCAATACGGATATGTGGATCTCCTACCATTGTAACCGACTCTGTGTAACCCTAGCCTCTCCGGTGTCTATATAAACCGGAGGGCTTTAGTCCGTAGGACGAACATTACATCACAACAATCATACCATAGGCTAGCTTCTAGGGTTTAGCCTCCTTGATCTCGTGGTAGATTTACTCTTGTACTACCTACATCATCAATATTAATCAAGCAGGACATAGGGTTTTACCTCCATCGAGAGGGCCCGAACCTGGGTAAAAACATTGTGTCCCTTGCCTCCTATTACCATCCGCCTAGACGCACAGTTCGGGACCCCCTACCCGAGATCCGCCGGTTTTGACACCGACATTGGTGCTTTCATTGAGAGTTCCTCTGTGTCGTCGCCGATAGGCTTGATGGCATCTTCAACCAACAACGCTGTCCTGGTTGAGACTTTTCTCCTCGGACATATCCTTGTATCCGGCGGCTTTGCACTGCGGGCCAATTCCCTTGGCCATCTGGAGCAGATTGAAAGCTACGCCCCTGGCCGTCAGGTCAGATTCGGAAGCTTAAACTTCACGGCTGATTTCCATGGAGACTTGATCTTCGACGGACTCGAGCCACAGCCAAGCGCGCCGCACTGTGACGATGGGCACGATCTAGCTCTGCCACCGGGCAGTGCCTTGGTGGCCGCACTCGGATCCTCTTCGGCCATTAGCCCGGAGCCGATCGCCCATATCGAGGGCCGGTGGGTAGACGCCGCCCTGGGGGCTTGAACACCCACGGCGATGGAGCCGAACACTGATCTTGTCCCCTGCGAAACCCGTGATTCCGAGGTGCCGGACTCCGCGCCGGACTCCGAACCTCCCGCGCCCCTACCAATTGATACGGATTGGGCGCCGGTCATGGAATTCACCGCCGCGGACATTTTCCAACACTCGCCTTTTGGCGATATCCTGAATTCACTGAAGCATCTCTCGCTATCAGGAGAATCCTGGCCGGACTATGGCCAAGACGGTTGGAGTTCGGGCGATGGAAAAATTCAGAGCCCACCCCCCACCCACTTTGTAGCCACTGTCGAGGATCTAACCGACATGCTAGACTACGACTCCGAAGACATCGACGCTATGGACGACGATGCCGGAGACGAACAGGAACCAGCGCCTACAGGGCACTGGAAGGCCACCTCGTCATATGACGTATACATGGTGGACACCCCAAAAGAAGGGGATGGCGAAGAAGCAGCGGAGGCAGACTCTTTAAAGAAGCAGCCCAAACGCCGGCGTCAGCGGCGCCGCTCTAAATCCCGCCACAGCAAGAATATAGATTCCGGCACAGGAAATAACAATACCCCAGAGAGTGCCGAAGACAACCCTCCAAAGAAGACCCCAGCAGGAGGATGCAGAATCAAGCCCTCACGAAAGGGCGGCAGACGAAGAGGTTGAGGATCATAACTATATACCTCCCTCCGAAGACGAGACAAGGCTCAATGACGACGAACTCGTCGCGCCCGAGGACCCCGACGAACAAGAGCTTTTTAAGCGCAGGCTCATCGCTACAGCAAGAAGCCTGAAGAAGGAAAAGCGGAAGCTCAAAACAGCGGAAGACACACTCCGAATAAGATGGAGCAAAGTACTCAAAACCGCAGATAAATACGGCAATGGCCACCAATCGAAGAGCTACCCGAAGCGTAAGCTACTTCCAGAATTTGACGAGGAGGCCATAGAGCCCCCACCGTCCAATGGCGCAGCCAGGTCCATCTACGGACCCAAAAAAAAGCCCTAAGAGGCAAAGCAACACGTCAAGTGTCCGACTATAGCGGCACATACAAGTACAGGGGCGCCGCACACCCACTATGTTTCACCGACGAGGTGCTGGATGATGAATTCCCAGCAGGGTTTAAACCCATAAACATAGAAGCCTACGATGGAACAACAGACCCTGGAGTCTAGATAGAAGACTATATATTGCATATACATATGGCCAGGGGAGACGATCTCCACGCCATAAAATATCTACCCCTCAAGCTCAAAGGGCCAGCCCGTCATTGGCTCAAAAGCCTCCCAGAAAACACTGTTGGAAGTTGGGAAGAGCTCGAGGAAGCGTTTAGAGCAAATTTTCAAGGGACCTATGTCCGTCCCCCGGATGCAGATGATTTAAGTCACATAACTCAACAGCCCGGAGAATCAGCGCGGAAATTCTGGAACAGGTTCCTCACCAAAAAGAACCAAATAGTCGACTATCCGGACGCCGAAGCCTTAGCAGCTTTCAAGCACAATGTCCGAGACGAATAGCTCGCCATACACCTCGGTCAAGAGAAACCGAGGACAATGACCGCATTAACAAGCCTCATGACCCGCTTCTGTGCAGGAGAGGATAGCTGGCTAGCAAGAAGCAGCACCAGCAACCCAAGTACATCCGAGATAAGAGATGGAAACGGAAAATCATGGCGCAGAAAAGAGCAGCGCCGGAATAAAGAGAAAAGCCCAAAGAGCACGGCAGTCAACGCCAGATTTAAAAGCTCACTGTCAAATAGTAAAACACAGCCTCTAAAGGATGACAGTGACGAATTGTCCAACTTAAAGAAGATTTTGGGTCGGATATGTCAAATCCACAGTACCCCCGGAAGGCCTGCAAATCACACCCATAGGGATTGTTGGGTTTTTAAACAGTCCGGCCGACTGAATGCCGAACACAAGGGGCTCGACACGTCAAGCGAAGAGGACAAACCCCACCAGCAGAGCACCGGAAACAAAAGACTTTCCGACAAGGGGTTAAAGCAGTAAACACACTTCATGTGATAATACGGAAAAATAGTGCGGCACTTTCTAAAAGGAGCTTCAGCGGTCCAACCCAAAGAGATCAGAGAGATTGGATATCAAAACCAATCACTTTCGACCACCTGGACTATTCGAGCGTTGGAAGCGCGGGGACGGACTTCGATATTGAATCCGATAATAGACGGATTACAATTCACAAACGCCCTAATGGACGGAGGCGATGACTTAAACCTGCTATATTCAAACACAATCCGTAGGATGGGGATAGACCCTACCAAAATTCGACACAGCCGCACTTCCTTCAAAGGAGGACGCCAGCCCTTACGCCAAGGGCACAGCTCAATATTACTAGAAGTCGTGTTCGGATCGCCGAACAACTTTCGACGCGAAAAATTAATTTTCCATATCGCCCCATTTAAAAGTGAATATCAAGCACTGTTGGGACGAAAGGCTTTTCTCCGCTTCAACGCCATACCGCATTACGCGTCTCTTACACTCAAAATGCCCGGTCCACATGGCGCCATTCAGTCGAGGGTCACTTAAAGACCCCGGACTCGGATAGACGAATCCGGACTCAGCAGGCTAGGGGCTCCCTAGCCGCATACCCTTTCACAGGGGGCTGCGTGCACAACTCACCATGGTTTCATATAAACCTTGTTTTAATTATTTATATTTCTTCTTTTGCATATTTTTCGCACGAACTGTTCCTACAACTAAACGTTCCTCTATTTCTACAGATGAACAACGTGCGTACCCGTCCAGGATAATGGCACAACGGAGACACAGCGCAGACGTGCAAGAGGGACCCATTGCAAGGATTCTTTTCAGATTAAGACCTGCGAGACCTTTTATTACTTGTCTCTTGTTGTTACTCTCCTTGGCTCCTTCCTATAGCCAAAGCGAGCTCGACGCTTAAGGCGTCGGCGCGTCGAAGACCACGCCCGTGCACGGACATTAGGGCTTAGGGCATAATCCTGCCCATTATTATAAAGTCCGAACACCTTCGGGAGTGTTCGGCGTCTCGAAAGTTAGGCATTATATGCATCAGCTCGAATCATGTCTTTGGTCAAATGTTGGGTTTGCCCGGCTCGTGTTTTGCTGCCTTACGCTCCGTATCATCGGCTAACGCGGCACCGGAGAACTCTGCGATTGTGCCCCGAAAGCACCTCAGAGAGAAAGCCGAAAGCGGACTGTCATGATGCAGCGAGAGACTGGTCAACCACTCGATCGACATTTGGAATGTTTAGAATTCCCTGCTTAGACGAAGGACCGTTTCCCGATCATGCACTTACGCACCCCGAATTCGGAGAGGTGCGGGGCCAGCAGGGGCTATATCGTAGCCCCACCCTCGAGCTCCACTGGCTAAGTGAAAGAGATAAAGCATTATAGTCCGGATTGCCTCGTTCGCTACGCTACCACCTCCTTATAACAGACCGAGACGCCAGTTAAGTGTGAAAGCGCTATTTTGCGAACACCCGGCACCTTGTGCGAGGGGCTGAAGTCAAGCCTGAATCTTTCGGGTTATACACAAGTATACGTAAATGGCCGCACAGGAGAAGTTTTACTACTTGGAAGCACAAGTATAAAAAGCATTCATACTATAATCATTGACCTACAAGTTAATACGTTCAATTGAACGTTACATTTTTGAGCACCGCGACTCTATTACCGAGCGCCACGCATAACTTCCCGAAATAATGCTCGGCAGAAGCGGTTTCCATCGAACCCTGGGCGCAACAGCGGTGGCGTCCATCTCGACACTGCGCTTCACACGGGCGAGCCATCTGCGCGCCCTCGATGCAGGCCGACCGCTTCATCTCCTTGATATGCGGCACCGCCCAAGGAATTGCTGCGAGAGGGTCAAGTAGCTCGTCGCCTTGGACCTCTCGGCGGACATGGGCCACGATGTCGATCATGGCCAGTCCGGACAGATCTATTTAGTTCGCCCATTCGCCAACCCGTCCGTCAGCGGAAGAGGGTGATCCGGACTGTGGAATTGAGACCAATATAACTCTTCCGTCTCGTGATCCCCTGGCTCCGGAAGTGCTTCACGGCATCAGCCGCACTCGCAGCCAAGTCCATATACGGATCCTCCAAACTCCACAGCCGCTCAAATTGAGCGTACTTGGCATCCATAAACCGGCGACGCATCAGAAAAGGCTTGCCAGCCGCGATTTCTCCGGCTTGGCGCAGCTCCTCCTTCATAGCCCGCATTGCAGAGCGGGCATCCTTGGCTTCGGCGGTGGCCTTCTTCAGGTCTTCCCGCTCCGATAACCGCTCCTTTTCAAGAGCCTCATTGCGGTCGGTAGCATCCTTTACTTTCGCGGCCAATTCGGCCGCCTCCGCCCTGCTTAGGTAGTGCGCCGCCTTTTCGGCTTTCAACTCCTTGGCCGCCCTTGAGGTAGCCGCGTCACTCCTTCGGGCTTGCTCCTTAGCTAGAGCAAGTTCGGCCCGAAGGTTCTCCACAGCAGCAGCACTGTCTGTATAAACAGCATATACCTTATCAGAGGCGGGCTTTGACCCACTCAATAAAGTGGCTGCGGAGAACTATTTTACCTTGCGACTCGTCAAGTCGCCTGTTGACAAGTGCGATATCCTCATCTGCCACGTCAAGTTGCCGAGATAGCTCGGCAAACTCACTAGTCCGGCTAGCCCCTGGACCATCCGCCACCTGCATAGGAACGACGGACTTCAATTCATTAGATTTCGATCCTCAGTACGCTGTCGTTGCCGACAACCTACCGAGTCTCAGGGGCTACTATCTATACAGGGCGCATTTTTTATATGCAAAACTGTTAAAAGACAAAGGGGTGCGCCATTTTCGCATACCTCAAATCCCATGACAAGCTCATGGCGGCATTCATAATCCGCCAGCGGACGAAATCCTTCCAATCACCATACGCATTAACGCACGGTGATCTTCTGAAATGGACGCCCTCTCAAGCAGACTCCTCAGTTCTCCCCGGACTCTGGTGGGCGCCGAACTCTCTGGCCCCTCCGGACTCGGGGACGCCCTCCGTGACAACACTTCAGCTACTTTGCCTCATCTGGCGGCGCTGCAGACGGGCGTGTCGCTCTCCATCATCTCCGGAAGAAGGTCCTCAAGATGAACTCATCTCGAGAGGGTTGCAGATCCGAACTGCGAAATAAATAGTTCGTTACCTCTGAAGCACAAATGAAGGTACTTCTTTATTAATTAACTTCCTCTTTTATACTTACGGCTCGTTGGAGAGCTGGTCCTTGGCGATGATTGCGGCGTCGGATTCTCTCCGGACGCGGACCCCAGTGAGGATTTCTTCCCACGCTTAGGGCTTTGGCCTCCGGATTTTGAGGCGGTCCTCTTCTCCTTTGAAGGAGGGTTCTTGGTTCCCTCCTCTTGATCGCCCTTCGGGCAAAGTATTAGCTCCTTTATTTCCCCGTCGCCCCCTCTGTGGGCACAACCTCCAACATTTCGACCAAAGACGGGCTCCAAAGGCGGTCTCGGGAGGGGGGGCGGACACCTTATCAGCCTTGATCGCGCCACCCATTCCTGTAGAGAACAAAGGGTCAGGAGACGAGCTTTTGAAAGACATGCAAATAGAATGTCCGGACTCTGAGCTATTTACCTGAGTATCCGGGCGATCGCGGCTTAGGCCTGCGTCCTTGGCTAAATCCGGACACGCCACCTGCGGTCCGAAGAACAGCTTGTACATCTCCGTGGGTGATGCACCCATAAAATGTTGGAGAATACGAGGTCCCTCCGGATTGTACTCCCATAGACGGAGAGGACGACGTTTGCAGGGCGGAAGCTGCCTGATTAGCATAACCTGCATCACCTTGATTAGGTCGATCTCCCTCGTTTGGAGGTCTCGAATCCGGCCCTGCAGTGAAGGCACGTCCTCGAATGGCCCCCAGTTGAGCCCTTGGTTGACCCACGACATCGATTCTTTGTGGAGGTCCAGGCGGAATGAGGGCGGCGGCTTTTGCTTGTCGCCTTGGAGCAGTGATGTAAAACCACTCCCGCTGCCACAATCCAGTTCCTCTTGGAGCGAACCTTCAAACCACGGGGCATCGACCTTCTTGCTTATGGTCGCCCAAGACTCCGCTTGACGCCCCAATCATCTTGGCTCCACCTTAAAGGTTTTCAGCCACAGGCGAAGTGGGGGATGGCGGAGGAAGGCTTCGGAACAATAATAAATGCGGAGATGTGGAGGATGGACTCTGGAGCCAAGTCGTGGAAGTCCAGCCCGTAGTAGAACAGGAGCCCTCTCACGAAGGGATCCGTCGGGAAGCCTAATCCCCGACGGAGGTGAGATATGAAAACGACGTATTCGCCAGGCTCGGGGGCTGGCACGGCCTGCCCTGGGGCAGGCAACCTGTGCGAAACTTTGTAGGCCAGGTACTTGGCCTCACGCAACTTCAATATGTCCTCCTCCGTGACGGAGGAGGGCATCCACCGACCCTGGAGGTCGGAGCCGGACATTGTTGAGGATCCGAAGCGCTCGAATCTGAAGCTCTAGGTGTTGGAACTGGGAGCGGAGGAAAGATTCGATGCGAGATTGAAGAACAAGGACATGTCTGGGTCCTCTTATAAAGGGGAAGAAATACCAAGGGCCGTCTTCGTGACCGTTTAGGATTCCCCTTCTATAGAGGAGGTGTGGCGACGGGAACGGTTGGGTTACCCACGCACGTATTGATGAGGATCCCGGAATAAAGGGGACACGATCTCTACCTCGACAAGACGTGCCAAGGAAACCGCTTTGCTAAACGTGCTGAGGTGGAATAATAAAAACGATTCAAACAAGGGCTTGGTAGCGGTGTGATGTCATGCTGCATAATACGTCAGCAGATTGAGTCAGTGTATATGTTTTATTCTCTCTACGGTGGAACGTGGAAATTATTTTTGCAGAGCCGGACACTATCCTGGTGTTCATCATCTTCTCTGGATTATTCAAGGGAGGAACCCGCCTTGCAACGCCGAACATTATGCACGCCGGACTTATCGTCATTGAAGACTGGTTCAGGGGCTACTGAGGGAGTCCTGGACTAGGGGGTGTCCGGACAGCCGGACTATCATTATCCGCCGGACTCCACGACTACGAAGATAGAAGATTGAAGACTCCGGCTCGTGTCCGGAAGGTACTTTCCTTGGCGTGGAAGGAAAGCTTGGCAATACGGATATGTGGATCTCCTACCATTGTAACCGACTCTGTGTAACCCTAGCCTCTCCGGTGTCTATATAAACCGGAGGTCTTTAGTCCGTAGGACGAACATTACATCACAACAATCATACCATAGGCTAGCTTCTAGGGTTTAGCCTCCTTGATCTCGTGGTAGATCTACTCTTGTACTACCTACATCATCAATATTAATCAAGCGGGACGAGGGTTTTACCTCCATCGAGAGGGCCCGAACACAGGTAAAAACACTGTGTCCCTTGCCTCCTGTTACCATCCGCCTAGACGCACAGTTCGGGACCCCCTACCCGAGATCCGCCGGTTTTGACACCGACAGTTACCAAAATAGGCCATCGGGCAGTGGTTAGCTGACCATGACTGTATGCTTGCTCGATTGTATGGGGCCTTGGTGGCGGAATAGGAGCAGGGGCAACAGCTGAGGTTTCAGGCTGCACAATAGGTGCTTCAGGAGCAGTTGTCTCATTAGCTTCAGGTGCAGTGGCCTCATTGGCTTCAGACTCAGTGGCCACATTGGCTGCAGGCACACTGGTAGGTCCAGGCTCCACATTAGCGTCAGCCATGACTACGTCATTGGCTTCATTGGCGTTGGTGGTGGTAGCTTCAACATTTTCAACCTCCTCTTGATGAACAGGAGGGTCGGGCACTGGCACGTTCACATTAGGAACAACTTCTTCAATCACTGGGGGAGTAGGGACATGTACGTCTTCTTGATTTTCCTCGGCTGATGCAGCCGGAATGTCTTCAGCAGCTTGTGCTTCAGACTCGGAGACATTCACAGTTGGAGTGGGTTCAGAAAAGACTTGACGTGCAACAGGTGGACGTTGCACATCTCCTTCTCGAACGCTCGACAGAGGGACTTGAGGCCTTTGTCCTTTGCGAAGCCTGCAAAATGCTGGCAACGCCTTAGGAGATGGAGTTGGCTGGGCCTCAAAGTATTCATCTTCTTCTTGCACGGGAGGTGTAGCTTGTTGTTGTTGTTGGGGAGTACTGGGGGAGTCTTGTTGCTGTGGGTGATCAGCCCACGATGCATCCTAAGCAATTGGCGTCAGAGGACGACCAATGCTGATGAGTTCGCTGTTCGTAAGAATAGGCGATGATACCACGTTGTGTTCAATCTTAGGAAGAACTTCATCATCTTCAACATTGTCATCATGACCAATGTCTTCAGCAGCGGTGGGTTCAGCTGCTGGAATATCTTCAGCTTCATGAGCCTCTGTGGAAGCAGGCTCATGGACTATCATCCTTCTTTCTTGATGTTCTGACGCAGGGCGAACCACTGAAATGGGTTCAACAACTAAGGGCTCTGTGGGAGCAGCCCTAGTCTTCTTGGTCTTGCGCTTCTTCTTGGAGTGAGCGGCATCAGAGGTTTCAGTATTCTTCCTCTTTCTAGCTTCAGCCTCGGCAGCCCTCATCTTCTTCTATTCTGAAGCGGTTGTGGTGACCTTTGGCTTCGAGCCAGTCATGCTGCTTGGGAAGATAATTCGAGGGGCTTCTTGGCTTGAAGGTGCAGGTTGTTCAGCAGGAAGCTCCTTCTTTTTCTTTGCAGCCATCCTGGGGTTAATGCCAGGACGGCCAAGTGACTTGCGCTTCTCAGCCTCATTGTAGGCAAGCACACACTTATCAGCCAAACTCTTCATGCGCTCTCGAGAGCCATGAGCTTCTTGGCGTTTCTTGAGAAAAGCTTCTTTAAGCTCATGCAGCATGACCTTGAAGTTTCTAACGTCTTGAACACTTAGCTTGGCCACATGCTTCTTGAATTGAGCCTTCTCATAATCAATCTTGTTTTTCAGCTCAACGATGCGCTGAGCGAGAGCTAGCTCAGAAGCAATGGCGCCATTAAAAGAGACATTGAGGCCAATTGGAAGCTGTAAATCTTCAAAGCTGAGATTGGGGGTGTCGAACCACTCATCAATGAAGTTGTGGATGATTGCCACATCGAAGAGAGGCAAGTTGTTGAAGATTTCTGCTTCTTCCTTGCTCTTTATCAGCTGCTCAAGGGCATCATCAGCAAGATCTTCATCACTGGACAGATCAATGGGTTCTTCGAACAGAATGGCGGCATGAGTCAAGGCTTGATCAGTATGCCTGATAATTTGCTTTTTCTTCTCCGTTCTCTTGGAGACACGGGATTGATCTTCAGACTGCACACTGTCTTCAGGAGGTGCAGTGGCCAGTGGCTTCGCACGAGAAGTTTTTGGAGGTGCTGATTTAGAAGCCTTTTGCTTCTTTTGCTTCTGCGGCTTTGGAGGAGGAGCTGGGGCTTCATCGGAGTCAGCATGATTGTCAGAATGATCCACTCTAGCACCCTGGACCAAGATGTAGGTGATGAGGCCATCAAGATTGGAGAAGGGGCCGATGACATTGGGTTCAGCATCACGGGAGCCGTCAGCACGAGGAGCAGAGGGACCAGGGTTGAAGTCTAATCCCAATGACTTCTTGTTTTTCTTGGCCGAAGCCACAGCAAACTGGAAGTTGCGCTTGAAGAGAGCATTGTCACGACACCAGAATAATGATGTGGGATCGGCGTTCTCAGGCTGAGGTCCACGGACCATGCAAGGATAGAAGCCTTGCGTAATAGCTTCAGCTCTGTTCTTGGGTTGAAGGCCTCGATAGAGAATATCACCCCAAGGTCTCTTGATAGCATTCTTCTCTGCATATTCCTTGGTAACAAACTTGTACTTGAACCATTCTTCAGCCCAATAGCGTCGAATCCATTGGATTCGTGTCTTGCGCTGATGATAAGACTCTTCAGGGTCTGTCTTGTAGAGCTCTGCTAGATCATCAGACAGATCTTTGGATGTTCCTTCTCTGCGCTGTCTGCCACCCTTCCTTGCTGATTTTTCTGCAGCCATGAACTTCAAACTGAATGGCTTCAATACGTTCAAAGGCTTCAGAGACTTACGCTTGCTGGTCAAGCAGGAACTGGCTTCATGAGAATTGATATGATGTTGTAAGTATTCTCGCAAATGAATGCGCACTATGAGAACCAAGGATTCTCCCACCGACATGTACCTGTGAACATTAGAGATGCGAGGGAAGGGGAAGAGGTCATATGCATTCTCAGAAGATTTTGAAGATAAATCAGTTTGAAGATATTGACCTTATGATGCGAAGACATCACTTATATAGGTGAGTTGGTTCCAGATTGGTACCAATCCGTGAATAAGTACAAGTGAGGAATCAAACTAGATAGGAAATCTAAGTGAATTGACTAGGCAATATGAGATGCAGACAGAGTAGATCTAACATTGAATAGGCAGAAACCACTTTCGGTAAACAGGATGAATCTTGAAGATCAAAAAGGTGGTAAAAATAGAGTTATAATTACCGCACAAAGAACTGCTAGATGGGATGAAATGGAGACCAAGCAGTTCAGCCCACCGTGGCCTAACTTGGCAACGGAGGACACCTACGGCGATGGAGGAGAGGACGATGTCCGCGGCCGGCGTGAGGACGGCGTCGGAGAAGTCGCGGTAGCTAAGCGCTTCATCGCCGGCGTCGTCGCGAGCTAGCGGTGGCGCTAGGGTTTTGACGGAGGTGGAGAGGTGGAAGAAAAATTTCTTTACCGCAAGGGACAAGTATTTATAAGTAGGTGAGCGGCACAACACAATTACACTGGTGCCCCTGGCGGTTCACATCTGAGGGGCACGTGGCATGCATGCAACATACTCAGAGTTGTCCCACGTTCCCACGCCCGCCAGGCATGTCGGAGAGTTGTTCCGGCTTCTCCGGATTTCAACGATAAAGATAAGTCATTTAAAACAGATTTAATGTTTATCTCTTTGCCTTCTGCTGACTAGGACTCAGAGAAGACATTCGACAGTTTCAATAGAATGCATATGATTTGGACAGATAGAGTTTGAGATAGAAAGCATAGAGAGGTTTGGGTCCGATCACATTCACTTAGTTCAAAAGATCCAACTTGAAGACATAGCTATAAGTGAATGATGTAGAGGACAGAACACTAGTATATATATATCAGAAAGCAATCAAATCATCAAAGTGCAGAAAATCATGAAGATAAATTGAAACTGAAGACAAACCAAATGCGATGTCATTGCAATATAACGCCATGAGTGAAATACTTCAAATAGAGAAATTTGGTGGTGGCGTTACCCACCGTATAGGAAGTATTAGACCCAGACACAGCGCACAATTATCGTGGCGCTCCGAAGTCAAGTTCCATGATAATGTATTCACATTCAGAGTGTAAATCTTCATTGATTGAAGATATACATTACTTTGTGTGTTGCACATCTAAGTCATCAACATGCATCAGTGTTAGGATGTGTGCCTGATCACAGGACATTAGAGGATTCCAAGATATTTAGCTCACACCCTAACTTGCAAAACCTTTTCTCATCCAAGGGCTTTGTGAAGATATCGCGATTGCTCTTGATGTTGGCGTGAATGATATCAATATCTTTCTTCATGATATGATCTCGAGAAAGTGATGGACAATTTCAATGTGCTTTGTCTTCGAGTGCTGGACTGGATTGTTGGCTATCTTGATGGCACTTTCGTTGTCGCAGAAGAGAGGTACTTGTTTCAGGTTGATGCCATAGTCCTTGAGAGTTTGCTTCATCCATAGAAGCTGAGCACAACAGGATCCAGCAGCAATGTATTCAGATTCAGCAGTTGAGAGTGATACACAATTCTGCTTCTTTGAAGACCAACAGACAAGTGATCGACCAAGAAAATGACATGTGCCTGATGTAGACTTGCGATCCACTTTGTCACCAGCATAATCAGCATCCGAGAATCCAACCAAATCAAATTTTGAGCCCTTGGGATACCATAATCCGAGTGTTGGGGTGTAAGCCAAATATCGAAGAATTCGCTTCACAACTAAGTGATGCGATTCCTTTGGTGCCGCTTGGAATCGAGCACACATGCAAACACTAAGCATAATATCTTGCCTAGATGCACATAGATAAAGTAAAGAACCAATCATGGAGCGGTATACCTTTTGATCGAACTCTTTACCATTGTCGTCGGGACCAAGATGGTGTTTGGCTAGCATTGGCGTCGTGTAGCCTTTGCAGTCTTCCTTTCCAAACTTCTTCAGACAATCTTTGAGGTATTTTTCTTGAGATATGAAGATGACATTCCTTTGCTGACGAATTTGAAGACCAAGGAAGAACTTCAGCTCACCCATCATGGACATCTGATATTGCTCTTGCGTCATGTACCCAAACTCATCAGTATATTTCTGGTTCGTGCAGCCGAAGATTATGTCATCCACATATATTTGGCACACAAACAGTTCACCATCATATGTCTTCGTGAAGAGTGTGGGATCAAGGGATCCTGGTTTGAAGCCTTTGCTCTTTAGGAAGTCTTTGATCGTATCATACCATGCACGAGGAGCTTGTTTGAGGCCATACAGTGCTTTGTTTAGCTTGTACACCATATCAGGATGTTTTGGATCTTCAAAGCCAGGTGGTTGAGCGACATATACTTCTTCTTCAATCTTGCCATTTAGAAATGCACTCTTCACATCCATTTGATATAGCAATATGTTGTGATGATTAGCGTAGGCTAACAGTATGCGAATAGCTTCAAGCCTAGCAACAGGAGCAAATGTTTCATCGAAGTCAATTCCTTCAACTTGAGTATATCCTTGAGCCACAAGACGTGCTTTGTTTCTGACGACTTGACCATGCTCATCTTGCTTGTTTTGATATATCCATTTTGTTCCAATAATGTTATGCTTGCGAGGGTCAGGTCGCTTGACAAGTTCCCAAACATTATCCAGCTTGAACTGTTGAAGTTCTTCTTGCATGGCTTGAATCCATTCAGGTTCCATAAAAGCTTTAGCAACTTTCTTGGGTTCTGATATTGACACAAATGAAAAGTGCCCACAGAAGTTTGCTAGCTGTGTTGCTCTTGATTGAGTGAGTGTAGCAGGTGCATTGATGCTGTCAATTATCTTCTCTATTTGAACTTCATTTGCAACACGAGGATGAACAGGACGAAGACTTTGCTCTTGCTGATCATTGTCATCATTGGGAGGATTGTCTTGATCCGAGCATTGTCTTGAGTTGATTTGGTGCTGAGATGATAAGTTCCTCTTCAGGCTGTGCTTTAGAAGGCATCATTTCACCAGTTCCCATCAGCTTGATAGATTCACTTGGAGAAGCTTCATCTAGTGTACTTGGCAGGAGTTCTCTTTGTGAACCATTGGTTTCATCAAATTTCACATCCACAGTTTCGACGATTTTGTAGAGATAGAGGTTGAAGACTCTGTAGGAGTGTGAATCCTTTCCATAGCCAAGCATGAAGCCTTCGTGAGCCTTAGGTGCAAATTTTGACTTGTGATGGGGATCCTTGATCCAGCATCTAGCTCCAAATACTCCGAAGTAACTGACGTTTGGCTTCTTGCCAGCAAGGAGCTGATAGGATGTTTTGTTTAGAAGCTTATGGATGTACACACGGTTGATGATGTGAAAGGCTGTATCAATAGCTTCAGGCCAGAACTTTCTTGGTGTCTTGTATTCATCTAGCATTGTTCGAGCCATCTCAATGAGGGTTCTGTTTTTGCGCTCAATGATGCCATTTTGCTGAGATGTTCATGGAGCAGAGAACTCATGAGTGATTCCCATTGTATCCAGATACAGATCAAGTCCTGTGTTCTTGAATTCAGTGCCATTATCACTTCTGATATGCTTGATCTTCACACCATAATTGTTCATTGCTCGATTGGCGAAGCGCCTGAAGACATCTTGTACTTCAGTCTTGTAAAGAATTATATGAACCCATGTGTATCTTGAGTAGTCATCAACAATGACGAAGCCATAGAGACAGGCAGTTGTTGTGAGGGTGGAGTAGTGAGTAGGTCCAAATAAGTCCATGTGTAACAGCTCGAAGGGTTGATATGTAGTCATGATTGTCTCTGCGGGGTGCTTTGCCCTTGTCATCCTTCCAGCTTCGCAGGCACCACATAGATGATCCTTCTTGAACTTGACATCCTCGATGCCAATGACATGCTTCTTCTTGACGAGTGAGTGTAAGTTCCTCATGCCAGCATGTCCTAGCCTTTGATGCCAGAGCCAGCATTCTGAAGCTTTTGTGAGAAGACATACGGCAAGATGTGGACCTGCTGAGAAATCTACCATGTATAGATCATCTTTTCGATACCCTTCAAAGACTAGAGATTTGTCAGATTCCATTAGTACAAGGCAACGATATTTTTCAAATATCACAATCATGTTCAAGTCACAAAGCATTGAGACAGACATTAAGTTTAAACCAAGGGATTCAACAAGCATCACTTTATCCATGTGTTGATCCTTTGAGATTGCAACTCTACCTAGACCCAATACCTTGCTTTTACCAGTGTCAGCAAATGTGATGTGACTCTTGTCGGATGGACATAAGGTTGAGTCCATGAGAAGACTTCAATCACCAGTCATATGATTAGTGCATCCACTGTCCATTATCCATTCTAAAGCTTTTGGTGATGTACCCTACAGTGCAGTTAGGAGGATAGGCTTCACAAGAGTGTTGTGAAGCATAAGCATTTGACACATATAGGGATTGTCACAGCTTATATCAAAGTTAGGATATATAGTATGACTGATAAGCGATTCAGATGTGAAGTATATAGAATGACAGTTTATCATGCGTCCTAAATGTGTTTTAGGTCCCCAGCAATAGTATCAGATGCCATTGATTGCTGGCTGGAGACCGTATTCTGCAAAAGAGAATTAGTTCTTCTTTGCCACCCACATCTTCAGGGGTGGCTTAGAAGCAATGAGTCTAAGTGCAGCATCTGTGAATTTTGGCTTTGGAGCCCTAGCAAATAGCCTTGCAGGAGATGAATGATACTCATATGAATAAGCAGAAAAGTTCTTGGTCCTATGAACATAGCGGTTCGAAGATACACGCTCATATTCATAAGTCTGAGCATAATTTCCCTACAAAACATTAGCGTTAGGGTGACTCAGGTGAGTCATGTATCTGTATGAAGCCTTTGGGCCATATGAAGCTATAGGTCTGGGATTTGTCTTCTTCCTTGGTGGTGTCATGACGACATTCATAGGAAGATTCTCAATGTACTGCTTAGGTACCCAGATCTTCTTCATAGGTGGTCCATTCCTGCAGTTAGTACCAATGTACCTGGCAAACACTTCACCATTCTGATTCTTGAACAGCTTATAGTTTGCATCAAAGGATTCATCAATGATAATAGGATTAGCACTGGTAAAGCCAGATAAAGTGGATGGATCTACTTAAGGTTCCTTTGCAGCAACCCATGTGGTTTTGGTGTACTTCTCAGGCTTCCAGTACGAGCCATCAACATTCATTTTCCTCTCGAACCCAACACCCTCTTTCCTAGGGTTTCGGTTCAGAATCTGCTTTTTGAGGACATCGCAGAGTGTCGATGTCCTTCAAACTTTTGTACATCCTGTTTCAAGCAATGTCTTCAACATAACATATTCATCGCAATAGCAAGTGGTATCCTCTTGAGAGGGTTAGTAACCACATCAGTAGGTGAAGACAATGAAACAGTAGCAGCGATGGAACATTCAGCACAGATGTAGCGTTATCACGCTCAATGCATTTTAGACATGGTGGTTCAAATCCATCTGGCGGGACTGATCTGTTGAGCGAAGTGACTCATTCACTTTTGAAGATCTTCATGAGCCGCTCTCAATTTCTCAAGCTCTTGTTTCCTTTGAAGATAATCATAGGAGAGCCTTTCATAAGTAGTTGAGAGCGTTTCATGACGACCTTCAAGTTCTTGGTACTTAGCATGAAGATTTTTTATATCATCAACTAAGGACTGTGAACGGGTCATTTCAGCGTCCAACAGGTCATCGCTTTTGTCTAACAGTTTTTGTGTATGTTCCATAGCCTTTTGTTGTTCAGTTGCAATTTTAGCAAGTGTTTTGTAGCTGGGTTTGGATTCACAATCAGAGTCATCTTCACTTGATGTTTGAAAGTAAGCATCACATGATTTTACCTTGGCACCACGTGCTATGAAGCAGTAGGTGGGAGTAGGATCGTCTTCGTCATTAGCTTCAGCGTTGGTGTGGAGGTCATTGTCTTCAGTGTTGAAGATAGACTTGGCAATATAGGCTGTGGCTAGAGCCAGACTTGCCATGCCAGGGTCGGACTCCTCTCTAGACTTCACCTCCGCCTCCTCAGAAGCAGACTCCTCCTCTGAATCCATTTCCTTGCCAACAAAAGCACGAGCCTTGCCAAATGAGCTCTTCTTGTATGATGAAGACTTGGAAGAAGACTTAGAAGAAGACTTTGAGGATTTCTTCTTCTTCTTGTCATCAGAATCATATTCCTTGCTCTTCTTCTTCTTCTTCTCATTGTCCCAATGTGGACACTCAGATATGTGGTGACCAGGTTTCTTGCACTTGTGGCAGGTTCTCTTGTTGTGATCATGAGTGGAAGCTTCATCATTCCTTGAGCTGGATCGTGAAGACTTTCTGAAACTTTTCTTCTTAGTGAATTTCTGGAACTTCTTCACAAGCATAGAAATTTCTTTTCCAATGTCTTCAGGATCTTCAGAACTGCAGTCAGATTCTTCTTCAGATGAGGAAACAACTTTTGCCTTCAAAGCGCGAGTTCGGTCATAGTTTGGGCCATAGATATCTCTTTTCTCAGATAGCTGGAATTCATGTGTGTTGAGCCTCTCAAGTATATCAGACGGATTGAGTGTCTTGAAATCAGGACGTTCTTGAATCATGAGGGCAAGGGTGTCAAAGGAGCTGTCAAGTGATCTCAGCAATGTCTTGACGATTTCATGCTTGGTAATCTCAGTTGCGCCAAGAGCTTGAAGCTCATTTGTGATGTCAGTGAGGCGATCGAATGTGAGCTGGACATTCTCATTGTCGTTTCTCTTGAAGCGGTTGAAGAGGTTGCAAAGAACACTGATCCTTTGATCTCTCTGGGTTGAGACGCCTTCATTGACCTTGGATAGCCAGTCGCAGACTAGCTTCGACGTTTCCAAAGCACTCACACGGCCATACCGTCCTTTGGTCGATGACCACAGATGATGTTCTTTGCGGTAGAGTCCGGTTGAATGAACTTCTTGACATCGATGGGGTGACACCTTCACGCTTTTGGGAACGCCGTTCTTGACGACATACCGATATCGACATCAATGGCTTCAAGATGCATCGCATCTTATTCTTCGAAAGAGGGATATTCAGTTCCATCGAAAACGGGGCAAGCAGCGGAGACTTTGATTATCCCTGCAGTCGACATAGCTAAACTCCAGGTGGTTAAACCGAATCACACAGAACAAGGGAGTACCTTGCTATGATACCAACTGAAAGTGCTAGTATCGACTAGAGGGGGGGTGAATAGGCGATTTTTATGGAAGTCTTCAACACTTGGTAGTTTCGAAGACAAACAACAGAAATGACCTAGTTAATATGCAGCGGAAGATAAACTACCATAAGTAAGCCATAGTCAAGTATACAATGATGTGAAAGTACAGGACTAATAGCAGCTAAGTACTAAGGATCAGGATGGAAGATAGTATGAAGCCAATCAACAGTAGTAGTCAAGCAATGAAGTCAAACAGATACACAGATAGGCAATGACTTCACGAAGACAAACTTAAGTAAAGGATGGAAAGGGATAGAACCAGTCGCTTGTTGAAGACACATGATTTGTTGGACCAGTTCCAGTTGATGTGACAACTATGACGTGCAGTTAGGGAGGCTGAGATTTAACTTTCGAAGACCGTGTCTTCACCTTATTCCCTTGAGCTAAGGACACCCAGTCCTTGCCCAATCACTCTGGTAAGTCTTCAAGGCAGACTTCCAAACCTTCTGAGACTTCGTTCACGGCAATCCACAATGACTCTTGGATGCTTAGAACGCGATGCCTAACCATTTGGAGGATTCACAGTCCTCAAGTGTAATAAGTCTTGGTCACACAGCATGAAAGACTTGATGATGCCTAACACTCTTTGGCTCTGGGTGTTTGGGCTTTGTCCTCGCAAGGATTTCTCTCTCTCAAATGCTTCGAGGTGGGTTGCTCTCAAACGACAAAAGCCGTGCACAAACTCTGAGCAGCCACCAATTTATGGTGTAGGGGTGGGCTATTTATAGCCACAAGGCAACCCGACCTAATTTTCCAAAATGACCCTGGGTCACTAAGGAATTGACACGTGTTCCAACGGTCAGATTTCAAACACACGCGGCAACTTTACTTGGGCTACAAGCAAAGCTGACTCATCCAGCCCTGGATAAGATTTTCTCTCATTGTCTTCGCTCGAAGACATAGGATTTGGTTGAGCATCACTTCAGTCACTCTGACTTAGTTCACTTGGACCCCACTTAACAGTACGGTGGTTCCTATGACTCAACAAGGAAGAAAAGGAAACGACGAAACCACACAGTCTTCACGCTCCATAGTCTTCGCGTAATGTCTTCTCATGTCATAGACTTTAATATGAATATCTTCTCATACCACCATTGTCTTCAATGTCCTCATACATTTTTAGGGGTCATCTCCGGTAGGTAAACCGAATCAATGAGGGACACTACCTGCGTTATCCTGCAATTCTCACAAACGCATTTGTCCCTCAACCAACTTTGTCGTCAATACTCCAAAACCAGCTAGGGGTGGCACTAGATGCACTTACATATATGCACACTCATCCTTTCACTTTGCTAGCCTTTATTATTACCGCGCAACTCTCGCCGTATCATAAACCCCTTATTTACCTTCCTCAAAACAGACACCATACCTACCTATTATGGCATTTCTATAGCCATTCCGAGATATATTGCCATGCAACTTTCCACCGTTCCGTTTATTATGACACGTTCCATCATTGTCATATTGCTCTTTGCATGATCATGTAGTTGACATCGTATTTGTGGCAAGGCCACTTTCATAATTTTCATACATGTCCCTCTTGATTCATTGCATATCCCGGTACACCGCCGGAGGCATTCATATAGAGTCATATCTTGTTCTAGCTTTGAGTTGTAATTCTTGAGTTGTAAATCCATAAAAGTGTGATGATCTTCATTATTAGAGCATTGTCCTAGTGAGGAAAGGATGATGAAGGCTATGATTGCCCCACAAGTCGGGATGAGACTTCGGACTTTACAAAAAGAAAAAAAAATGAGAAAAGAAAAAATAGAAAGGCCAAAAAGAAAGAAAAAAAGAAAGCCCAAAGAAAAAAAAAGAAAAAAAGAGAAAAAAAAAGAAATAAAATGAGAGAAAAAGAGAGAAGGGACAATGCTACTATCTCTTTTTCCACACTTGTGCTTCAGAGTAGCACCATGATCTTCATGATAGAGAGTCTCCTATGCTGTCACTTTCATATACTAAGTGGGAATTTTTCATTATAGAACTTGGCTTGTATATTCCAATGATGGGCTTCCTCAAAATGCCCTAGGTCTTTGTGAGCAAGCAAGTTGGATGCACACCCACTTAGTTTCTTCTGTCGAGCTTTCATATATATATATATATATATATATATATATATATATATATATATATATATATATATATATATATATATATATATATATATATATATATATATATATATATATATATATAGCTCTAGTGTATCCGTTGCATGGCAATCCCTACTCACTCACATTCATATCTATTAATGGGCACCTCTATATAGACCGTTAGTACGCCTAGTTGATGTGAGACTATCTTCTCCCTTTTTGTCCTCACAACCACCACCATATACCACCATAGTGCTATGTCCATGGCTTGCGCTCATGTATTCCGTAAGAGTTGAAAAAGCTGAAGCGCGTTAAGTATGAAACAATTGCTCGGCTCGTCATCGGGGTTGTGCATGATGGGAGTATTTTGTGTAATGAAAATGAAGCATGGCCTAACTATATGATTTTGTAGGGATAAGCTTTCTTTGGCTATGTTATTTTGATAGGACATGATTATTTGTTAGTATGCTTTGAAGCATTATTATTTTTATGTTTTATAAGCTTTTATTTTGAATCATTTGGATATGAAAATTCATGCCACAATAAAGAAAAATTACATTGAGAATTATGCTAGGTAGCATTCCACATCAAAATTTCTTTTTTATCATTTACCTACTCGAGGACGAGCAGGAATTAAGCTTGGGGATGCTTGATACGTCCCCAATGTATCTATAATTTTTGATTGTTCCATGCTATTATATTACCCCTTTTGGATGTTTATGGGCTTTATTTTACACATTTATATCATTTTTGGGACTAACCTACTAACCGGAGGCCCAGCCCATATTGCTATTTTTTTGTGCCTATTTCAGTATTTCGAAGAAAAGGAATATCAAACGGAGTCCAAACGGAATGAAACCTTCTGGAGCGTGATTTTTGGAACGAACGTGATCCAGAGGACTTGGAGTGCAAGTCAAGAAGCAGCCGAGGCTCCCATGAGATAGGAGGCCGCGCCCCCCCCCCTGTAGGGCGCGCCCGCTGTCTCGTGGGCCCCTCGGGCGGCCACCAATGTACTTCTTCCTCCTATATATACCTACGTACCCCGAAAACATCCAGGGGCACCACGAAACACAATTTCCACCGCCATAACCTTCTGTATTCGCGAGATCCCATCTTGGAGCCTTCGCCGGCACTCCCGGAGGGGGAATCGACCATGGAGGGCTTCTACATCAACATCCTTGCCCCTCCGATGAGTTGTGAGTAGTTTACCACAGGCCTACGGGTCCATAGTTATTAGCTAGATGGCTTCTTCTCTCTTTTTGGATCTCAATACAATGTTCTCCCCCTCTCTTGTGGAGATCTATTCGATGTAAACTCTTTTTGCGGTGTGTTTGTCGAGATCAGATGAATTGTGGGTTTATGATCAAGTTTATCTATGAATAATATTTAATCTTCTCCGAATTCTTTTATGTATGATTGAGTTATCTTTGCAAGTCTCTTTGAATTATCAGTTTGGTTTGGCCTACTAGATTGATCTTTCTTGCCATGGGAGAAGTGCTTAGCTTTGGGTTCAATCTTACGGTGTCCTTACCCAGTGATAGAAAGGGTTGCAAGGCACGTATTGTATTGTTGCCATCGAGGATAACAAGATGGGGTTTATATCGTATTGCTTGAGTTTATCCCTCTACATCATGTCATCTTGCTTAATGCGTTACTCTGTTCTTATGAACTTAATACTCTAGATGCAGGCAGGAGTCGGTCGATGTGTGGAGTAATAGTAGTAGATGCAGGCAGGAGTTGGTCTACTTGTTATGGACGTGATGCCTATATACATGATCATGCCTAGATAATCTCATAACTATGCGCTTTTCTATCAATTGCTCGACAGTAATTTTTTCACCCACCGTAATACTTATGCTATCTTAAGAGAAGCCTCTAGTGAAACCTATGGCCCCCGGGTCTATCTCTTATCATATTTTCTTTCAATCTACTTTTATTTGCATCTTTAATTTTTGCATCTATATTATAAAATACCAAAAATATATTTATCTTATCATACGATCTTTATTAGATCTCACTTTCGCAAGTGGTCGTGAAGGGATTGACAACCCCTTTATTGCGTTGGTTGCGAGTTCTCAGTTTGTTTGTGTAGGCTCGTGGGACTTTTGAGGAGCCTCCTACTGGATTGATACCTTGGTTCTCAAAAACTGAGGGAAATACTTACACTACTATCGTTGCATCACCCTCTCCTCTTCGAGGAAAACCAATGCAAGCTCAAGACGTAGCAGGCGCCGCCTCTCCCCTCCGTCCCGTGCCTCCCTGGCGGCCGCCCTTCCTCTGGATGGGTGTGACTGGCCGCTGCGGTCCCGTTGGTGGCCGCGCCACGGCCGGGGATCGCCGCAGCCGGCCGACACCTTAGTCTCTTTCCTCCCCTCCCGCTGCTCTGTTTCACGCGAGGCACAAACGCGGGAGGAAGGAGACGAGCGCCTGTGTCCCCCTCGCCCTGCGCCTGGGACCCACGCGCCAGTGGCCCAAGGCCCAGGTCCACGTGGATAAGTGGAGGCGCATTTCTCAGTTTATGCCTCTGCCTTATCCACTCAGGGGCCTGTTTGCTAAAATTTTTCACATATAGGTCCCTGATCTTCATCATCTTATATCTCCGCAATCGTAACTCCAAATGAGGTGATTCCAAAGCCTACTTCTTCGTCTCGTCCAGCCCTTTCTGTTGGTGACACTTTCATTATGTTTTGGCATTCTGAAAATGACCATTTTTCCCTTGCACGTAAACAGTCCCTCAGAGAGAGAACTGTTTCCGGCAAATCTTTCCGCAGCTTCACCGCACTTCTCCCTGGTGCCTTCTTCACCCCCAGGAAAGCCACAATACCCACTTGCATGATAGTCATGCAGTAGCCATGGTTTTCAACTTGAATCTTTATTAAATGTTTGCTTGTTGAAAAGATGGTTATCGTTGTTCCGGTGATGTTTAGATTTACATGTTTACTTTTGTGCTATGTTGTCTGGTACTCTGTTATCATGTTCTACCTGCTAGTATTTCCTTTCATATGTTTATGCTTGCTAGTAGTACATGGTGATGTTGGTGATGGTCTTCGGTGCATGACTGCCGTTTGTCCCGAGTACCGTTGTTATGCATGTTCCATTGCATCCAGTTGGTTAAATGTTTGCATGATGGCATTGTTGATATGTTCTTGCATGATATTTATTGTTGATGCTAGTGGTCATGCTATGTTTCGGAGAAGTATGTACTGGTGATGTTCATGCTAGTCAGTATGCCATGCTCAGTGGATATGATTCATTGTTGATATGGTGGATAGTTATGTGATACCCTCATGATTATGTTGATATCATATTCATGCATTGTAATTTGCAGCATGTTATTTTATCATGGCTTAACATCTTTGCATTCAAGTTTAACCAGATTAAATTGAACTTCAACAACTGTTGGCTAAGTCATGGTGCCGTTGAATCGAGCTGACCAGTGCAACCATGCTTGCCGGTATGGGACAGTCCTAACTGGGTCTATTGTCGTGCCTCTAGCCGGTGCCTCCAATGAGGGAAGGTTATGGGCGTGCGGTACCCTGGCCCGGTAAGCAGACATAACCTTGTGTGCCCGTTGTTGAGTTTTTGGATCCGGGTCCCCGTGTGGGATCGTTTGGCCACGACGGTGGTCGTTGTGTCTTGTGGTAGACACGGGGCCACCCATGACTTAGCCTAGTGAGGAGTGAGTCGGAGTGGCCGGGAGAGTGTCATGGCAGTAGGACGGTTTTGTCGGAACACCGTTGGTCCACCCGAATGGGAGTGCGAGGCCATGGGTTCCGTAGTGTGGGTACAGTGAAATAACCTCTGTAGAGTGTATATTAAATCTAGCGATAGCCGTGCCCGTGGATGAGGGCCCAGTTCTTGTCGGTCACACTGTGAGTCAACAGTAATAAGAATAATGTGCTTAATAACAATGAGATAAGTTGGTTGTAATCGTCATAAGGATCACAGGCCAAGTGTTGGTCGTGGTTGTGATCGCCGTAAGGATCACGGGCCAATTATTGGTCATGGTTGTGATCGCCGTAAGGATCACGGGCCAAATATTGGTCGTGGTTGTGATTGCCCTAAGGATCACGGTTTAAGACCAAGTGTTGGTCGTGGTTGTGATTGCCGTAAGGATCACGATGGTATCGAGGATACTGAGTCGTTGTATATTCGTGATGTTGTGCGAGAATCGTGGGTAAAAATCAAGCTCCTTGTGGTCATTTAATGATTACTAGGGTATTGTTTATACCAAGCTTGATTTGATCCTGAGATGATCGTGTGATGTCCGAGGTTGGTAAGTGATGCATGTGTTGGCTACGAGCACTAGTGCAAAACCGGGCAATAGCACCGGTTCGTAAGGCCCTGTAGTGCCGGTTACATAACCAGCACTAAATTGTGGTCACTAAAGGCCCCTGTCGTGGATTTGTCATGGCAGAGTCCTAGCGAAAGGACTTAGTCGTGGAGCCATCACTACGGGTTTGCTTGAAGGGGTTAAAGCGGGCACAAGGACACAAGGGTTTATACTAGTTCGGCCCCTTCGATGAAGGTAAAAGCCTATGTCTAGTTGTGATGGAATTGATGTGGTTTCGATGGCTAGGGAGCAAACAAGCTTCACCTAGGCTTGAGTTGTGGTTGTCTGTCCCTTGAACCGTCGCCGGGTCGTCCCCTTATATACACGAGTGATGCCCGTCGGTTCATAGAGTCCCAACCGGTTCATACTCGTATCCCGGTTGGTATCTCTCTATTCCTAACTTACAATACAAGTTATACATCAGGCCGGTGTACGGCTACAAGTTCTAAACCGACTACTGGGCCTTGGGCCTTTCTGCTTATACCACTAACGGAGTTAACCCGGCCCAGCTGGCCGGTTTACACCTAGTGGTAATATCCCCAACATTAGGCCCCAGATTGATTTGAACTGGTTCATGTCAATCCTTCATAAAGCTTGTATCTTGGACATCTTCTAGTAATTGGTAAACCGCCGTGTCGTCACTACTTCTGGTTCTGTAAACCGGCATGACGTCATCTTATCATTTAAAATGCCTTCTTTAAACGGCAGTTCCTGGATCCGCGCGCTTGACCTAGCCCTGTCGCTGTATAAATAGGACCGAAGGGTCATTTCTTTCTTTTCCCTTCGTCCTCTCTCCTTCGTCTTCCTCGTGTCGCTGGTCTTGGAGCTCCGCCACCGTCGTCGACTTCCGCCTCGTCCTAGGCCGCTGCATCAACCTGATCGTACCAGAGCATTGCGGCCTCTTTCCGCGTCTTCTCCGTTCCCGGTAAGCTTCCTCCCTTTCTTGACCTAGATCTGTTCTTTAGGGTTCCAGTTCCGTGCTGCGTTCTTCGCATGTTCATATCTGTTACTTTGATATTGAATGAATCCGTGAACCTGTGCTGCTTTTAATAGTGATCCTTGCGCATCCGCTGTAGTCTTCTCATCTAAGCCCGCAGATCTTCCGCATATACCTGCTCCATAGCTCACTTCTGTTTTTGCCTTACTCCTTGAAATATTTTCTATTTTCTATAAGCTCACGTTTGATCCGCAGCCATAATAGGATGTTGTGAAACCTGTTTCTGCATATTAATTATCCATAGCTTCAATCGCTTCCAAAACCTAGATTAGGCGGTTTAACTTACCACCGGAAAAGACTGCTAAACCGGCATATATATATCATTAGTCCCCTTGTTGAACCGCCAGAATCCACCTGATATCATATCACCGGAAACCGGTTTATAGACACTGCCTCCGGTTTATCATAACTTAGATCAAGACCTTGTATCAAGCATGCTCTTGAACCGGATCAATTATTTCTTGTAGATCTTATCATGGCCAAACAAGTGTATGAATGCAACTGGGTTCCTTCTCGCGTCACCGAATCACAGCTGAATGATCTAGTCTCGATTAGGCGCTTTAGATGACAAAAATACAGTCCTTTGGAGGGTCCACGGAGAGGAATGTCCTCCACACCCAGGAAGGAGAAGTTGTGGTTTCGCAGATCACCTGGCCCGGGGCTTCAAACCGCCCGGTTCAAAATTTTACCTTGACATGTTAGCCAATTTTCAGCTCCGTCCCCAGGACATTGGCCCCAACTCCGTCACCAATTTATGCCACTTTCAAGTACTATCTGAAGTATATCTTCAAGAGGAACCTTCATTCAACTGTTTAGAGACCTCTTCCATCTAAACCGTCAGCTTGAATTCACCGACGGCCCCAATACTGAATTGGGTGGCATGGCTATTCAAAGAGGAAGGAGATCACCTATCCCCACATCAAACTCCATACTCACCCCAAGGAGTGGAATGCGACTTGGTTTTATTGCAAAGATACTTCTCTCTGAAGATGAAAATCCCTTACGGCTTTCGTCGGGCGGCTAAGCAACATCCATCCGTTTCCACAAAGACTGAGTGCCAAAGATAGAAGCAAATATGCCCCGCAACTGTCCAAGCTCCAAGCTTTTATGGCTAACGGTTTGACGGGAATAGACCTTGCACGCTGCTGGTTATCATGGGGTATACTACCTCTGAGCCGGCGCTCCGGTTTGATGTGCCAGTATACTGACAGTGTCGACGACCCACTCCGACACACCAAAATTCAACTCTCTGATGATGACGTTACAGACTCGGTAAAGAAGATGCTGAATGAACCGGAGCACCTCTGTGCTCAAACCGGTCTACCTCCTTACTGCACCACCAACAAACCGCCTGCGGTAAGTTTCTAGTTGTTCCATCTTTATACCTGTTACTGCTTCATGTGTCTAACATTTAATTATTTCTGATCCAGGGTGATAATCCGTTTTGGAGCAAGCGTCGGAAGATAAAGCGGAGAAAGCGAGGCGCCAACCCGCCCAAGACCAAAGTTGTCAAGAAACCAGCCCATAAGAGAAAGACCACTGCTTCATCGACCCAGCCATTGGCGATGATGTGGGTAATCCGGATCTTGAGGTAGAACTTGATTCTCTTGGCTTGCTTTTACCGCCTTATTGATGATGATGCTTGTCGGGACGACGCTGAGGCCAGCAATGCAGGATTCGCTGAGGTAACTATTCTCTCTTCCGATTCAGCAAATTTGCCTTTGCCAAAATTTCGCCAGGAAAACCAGAAAGTTAATTTTTCTCACCCTCTTGCTTATTTGGATCCCAAATTTCTTATGAAGACGCAGCAACATGAAGCTCGCCGCACAACCCGGCACAGTGGTCAGGTAGTTACCTCTGCCGGTTTACCAAACAGCCCGGTTCGAAAGCGCCGCTCCGAGGTCTCCGACCTTTTTGTTGCTTTAAATTCTAAAGCGGGTTTCTTCCGTCAACCTCTTAATCCATCCGACTCCGATTATCAGGTCACTTCCCATTCATCCTCTGGCGAATCATCGGCCACCCAGTTACCACCAATGAAGATAGCCGCCGGGTAAGCCAAACCGACTATATGCTTCTAATATATTGTGTAATGGTTTATGCTTTTCCCTGACTCTTTCTCTCTTAGAACCAAACCGAAACCCAGCAAGAAGGCCCGTTTGGATAAAACGGCTGAAGAAAATGCCGCCTCAGATCATGAGAGAGCACCAGATCTTGAAAATTTCGCCTCTGAAGACATTCCCAACGATCCTCCGCTACAAGATGCTGTTATCCCCGAAGAGAGGCCTGTTAACACTTCAATCTCTGCCGATCCACCTGCCAGCACCGTCCGGTTTGATAAACCCCACAGTCCTGCTAACAAAACGGCCGTGCCCACATAATCCGTCGAGTCCAAAGATGATGACGTTGTGATTACTGGTATGGGCCGTTCTGAACCGGGGAATCCTGCAACTTTAACCAGGCACACTTTAAAAGAAGATTTTTCCGCTTTGAATAAAGGAAAATGGGATGTTGAACTGGAGACATATGCTGCTCTGAGTGCCCAAGATCTTCATTCTGGCTATTTAAACCGGCTTTATACTAGCCATGACTACGAAGCTGGCCTGGTCAAGTTAATGAGGGACAAGTTTGAGGTAACCCACTCCTTTACTTACTACCATTATATCATTCCTTGTAGCCCCCAAGGGCCGGTTTGTAATCTTGATTAAACCGGGACTTGACTATATTCCTTAACAATTTTGAAATCCACCTGCATAGCCCCCAAGGGCCGGTTTAACTTTGCATACTTAAACCGGGGCATCAATAAAAACTGCTTTTGGAAATATATATAGATCAAATAGCCATTAGCCCCCAAGTGCCAAGTTGAATACTTGTATTGAGCTTGGGACTTTGCCATCTAGCAGTAATATAAAAATCGAAGGTGCATTAGCCCCCAAGTGTCAAGCATATAACTTTGTTGTGTGGTTGAGACTTTGACTTTCCTGAACTGCTTGTTGAAAATACTGTCTATATGCAGGCTGAGTTGAAAATCAAGGAGGACCGGATTGCCGATTTACAAGAGGCATTGAAAACCCAGCAGGCCGAAACAGAGAAGGCCAAGAAAGAATTAACCAATGCCTTGAACGCCACCGAACAATTGAAGGAAGGCTTCAAGAAAGAACAGGCTGATTGGGCCACTGAGAAGGCCAATTTAATCAAACGAGCAGAAAATGCTGAAGCTGCCCTTAAACCGGTGGTAGATGATCTGGCAGCCGTAAAGCGGCAAGTACACTCCATGACCGCGGCAATCTTTGGTAAGCTCCTTTGAACCGTTGTGATGTTTTGAACCTGCTGTAGTATAAATCCGGTTTGAGACTAGCTCTTTATTGTTGTAGGCACACGCATTGGGCACTTAGGAAACAATGTGCGGAAGAAACTGAAGGCTGTCTACACCTTAGTAGAACAGCTATATACCGGAGCCCAGCGTATCATCACCACAGCCTTGCATAATAACCCGGCACCTTCCTTAATCCAAGATACTCTGAACAGGTTGTCCATGCTTCCTGCCCGGATTGAAGAGGTGAAAAAATCTGCTGCTCAAACCGGAGCTATTAATGCTTTGATCCGAGCCAAGGCATGGGTACCAGATTTTGACCCTGTGGAAGCAGCTCAAGGCTACCCCAGTGTGAAGGAAGATGGGTCTGATTTTAATGAAGAGGATTTACGGGCAATAAACCGTGCAGTGCGCCCTCTGGCTTGTCAGCTGGCCGAAGAAGCAGATTTGGAGCATTATCATGCACAATATAATGACCAGAACAAGCGAGTGCCTGCCCCAACTTTTGAAGCAGAAAACCTGATCCCTCCAATCCGTAAGCACACTTATGCTCCTCATATTGAACCGTCTTCCCTGATCCATGAAGAGGCTGTTTTCCAAGCATTAATGGGAATCGACTGGACCACTGTTGATTTCCAGCCAATGGGTAGAGACAAAGAGGCTGAAGCGGCGGAGGATGAAGAGCAGGCTTGAACCGGAGGCCGGTTTAAATATCTGTCGTTGGCGGTTGCCCAAAGAACAATGATCTTACTTGGGCACCGTGTTGCCTTGTAATAACTTTAGTTAATACTTCCGTTTTGAATATGCCTTTGTGCATAAGTGGTGCAACTTGTGCTTGATTCGTACTTCCTGCAACCAGAAAAATTTGAACCTCGGTGGCGGTGATACCGCCAGCCGGTTTATGATATTGAATATATGTATCAGAAATCCAACAAATATGTGATACAAATACCTGCCATGTCTGGGCATGAAGCTGGCGTAGCCAAGCTTAAAACGGAGGCCTTAAAAACCATGACCGTCGGTAAAGCGGGGAGAGAACAACTCCCATATAAACCGTGCTGAATCAGCACAAGCCTCCTTGTTATTCAATGATGATAACAAGAAAAAGGTAAACCAGGCAGATAAACTCCGGAGTAAGATTGAACCGTGTTCTGTCAATTTGTAATTGACAGTTGAACCGGATGAAAACGTTGTCGGTTTAAAAAAATGCAACAAAAATCGAATACCAATTATGAAAAAATATGGAAACAGAGGCAACAACTTTGTGCAAAAGAAAAGCTTTACTGAGCTGGTCAGATGGCGTTACCATGGTCAGACGCAACCAAGCTCCCCGAAGGCGTAGCGATGGTGCCAGTCGGCCAGGTCCCCAAAAGACTCGTGGCATTACGCCGGCCAAGTGGCATGACATTGGTTCGGGTTCGACCAAGCCCCCAAATGACTCTGGCCCTGTAGGCCGACCAAGAGGCGTGACCGGTTCAGACTTGACCGTGTCCCCAAATGATCTGGTGGCTTTCGCCTATCAAGAGGTGTTGCATTGGTTCGGACACGACCAAGCCCCCAAGTGATAAAAAACAAATGTCAAGGGTAAACCGGAGGCGCTTTAAAACAGAATCACTCCATGTAACCACGCATGATAAGAAAGACAGAGACCCCGCTTTAGCTGAGGCTCCGGTTTTATTATATCGAAGATAATATATACATTGTCATGATATGTACATAAATAGAGCCGATGGCTCAAGTGTAGTAAGGCCGAAGATGAGCTATATTCCACGGCCTATTGGTCTCCTCCTCTGATGTGCGTGAGTCTTGATGCTCTCGAATATCAATCAGATAGTATGATCCGTTGTGTAGATTCTTGCTGACCACAAAAGGTCCTTCCCAAGGCGGGGATAACTTGTGCATATCTGTCTGGTCTTGGATGAGGCGAAGCACCAAATCTCCTTCTTGAAAGGTTCTGGTTTTAACCCGGCGACTGTGATAACGACGAAGATCTTGCTGGTAAATCGCCGAACGAGCAGCTGCCATATCACGCTCCTCATCCAATAGATCCAAAGCGTCTTGCCGTGCCGTCTCGTTGTCCGCTTCAACATAAGCCGCCACACGAGGCGAATCGTGCCGGATATCACAGGGAGAACTGCCTCTGCTCCGTAGACCATGAAGAACGGTGTATATCCAGTGGACCGGTTTGGCGTAGTATTGATACTCCATAGCACCGATGGTAACTCTTCAACCCAGCACCCTGGTGTTCTCTGTAATGGAACCACAAGCCGGGGTTTGATGCCTCGTAAGATCTCTTGATTAGCTCGTTACGCCGCCCGTTGGGTCGGGATGAGCCATCGACGACACGTCAAGCGGATGTGCTCACGTTCACGAGAACTCTTTCATAGCACCCTTGGATAAATTAGTACCATTGTCGATAATGATTGTGTGGAAAGCCAAACGGAAAATCACCTTTTGATGAACTACATTTGTTGTTGTGCATCACACTTGCCGACAGAGCTCGCTTCAACCCACTTGGTAAATTTGTCTCGCCACCAAAAGGTGGGTCTTCTTATCCTTGGACCGTTTAAAGGGTCCAACCATATCCAACCCCAAGTTGCAAAGCGGCCACGTTATTGGGATCATCCTCAACTCTTGTGCGGTACATGAGCACGCCTTGAAAATTTCGACATCCATCACACCGTTTAACCAAGTCCTCCGCATCAGCGTGTCTTTGTCAACCAGTAAAATCCGTGGATTTAAACGCCTTTGCCACCAGAGACTTTGAACCGGCGTGATGTCCACAATCTCCTTCATGTATTTCTCTTAAGATTTCACAGCCTTCCTCAGGAGAAACACAACGTTGAAATGCCCCTGATACACTGCAATGATGCAACTCACCATTAAGAATCGTCATAGACTTGGAGCGCCGGATTATCTGTCTGGCCAGAATCTCATCTTCTGGCAATTCCCCTCGAGTCATATACACAAGAAAAGGAACCGTCCAATCCGGAATAGCATGTAGTGTTGCCACCAATTGGGCCTCTGGATCAGGAATAGCCAAATCGGCTTCACCTGGGAGCTGGACTGACGGGTTGTGCAACACGTCCAAAAAGACATTAGGCGGGACCGGTTTACGCTGAGAACCCAACCGGCTTAAAGCCCTCACCGCTTCATTCTTCGGGCGATCCACATGATACACTTGATAACCCTTGAAGCAACCCGCAATATTATCCACTTCCCGACGATATGCGGCCATAAGCGGGTCCTTAGAATCCCAAGTGCCAGACACTTGCTGAGCTACCAGGTCCGAGTCACCAAAGCACTTGACCCGGCTTAAGTTCATCTCCTTAGCCATCCGGAGACCATGGAGCAAGGCTTCGTACTCAGCTGCATTATTAGTACAAGGGAACATTAAGCGGAGAACATAACAAAACTTATCACCTCGCGGGGAAGTTAAAACGACTCCAGCCCCCGAGCCTTCCAACTGCCTGGATCCATCGAAATGAATAGTCCAATACGTGTGATCCGGCTTCTCCTCTGGTGCTTGTAACTCCGTCCAATCATTAATGAAATCAACAAGTGCTTGAGACTTCACCGCTGTCTGTGGTATATACTTTAGTCCATGCGGCCCAAGCTCTATGGCCCATTTGGCAATCCGGCCAGTGGCCTCCCGGTTCTGTATGATATCACCCAAAGGAGCTGAACTGACCACTGTGATAGGGTGCCCTTGGAAATACTGCTTGAATTTCCGACTGGCCATGAAAACACCATAGACTAGCTTTTGCCAATGCGGATACCTTTGCTTGGACTCAATAAGCACCTCACTGATATAATAAACCGGACGTTGAACCGGATATTCCTTGCCTGCCTCCTTGCGTTCTACCACAATAGCCACGCTAATTGCTCGAGCATTGGCTGCAACATATAACAACAGCGGCTCCTTGTCAACCGGAGCCGCAAGAACAGGCGGATTAGCCAACTGCCGCTTTAAGTCCTCAAATGCTTCATCAGCAGCCGGACTCCAGACGAAATTATCTGTCTTCCTCAGCATCTGGTACAAAGGGATGGCCTTTTCTCCGAGGCGGCTGATAAACCGGCTCAGCGCAGCGATTCTGCCCGCCAAACGCTGAACATCATTGATACACTTCGGTTTAGCCAAGGAAGTAATAGCTTTAATTTTCTCCGGATTAGCCTCAATTCCTCTATTAGATACCAGGAACCCCAATAACTTGCCTGCTGGAACAGCAAAGACGCACTTGGCCGGATTAAGCATCATCTTGTAAATGCGCAAGTTGTCAAAGGTTTCCTTCAAATCATCTACCAGCGTCTCCTTTTGTCTTGATTTCACTACAATATCATCCACGTAAGCATGCACATTGCGGCCGATCTGTGTATGCAGGCAATTCTGTACACACCGCTGATAAGTAGCCTGGGCGCTCTTGAGCCCGAAAGGCATAGATACATAGCAGAAGGCTCCAAAGGGAGTGATAAACATTGTTTTCTCCTGGTCCTTAACCGCCATTTTGATCTGATGATATCCAGAGTACGCATCCAAAAAACTAAAACGCTCACAGCCTGCTGTGGCATCAATAATCTGATCAATGCGGGGGAGGGCAAAAGGATCCGCTGGACAGGCCTTGTTAAGATCTGTGTAATCCACACACATACGCCAAGTGTCATTTTTCTTAAGGACCAGCACCGGATTAGCAAGCCACTCCGGATGAAATACTTCAATGATAAAGCCAGCTGCCAAAAGCCTGGCCACTTTCTCTCCAATGGCTTTGCGCCTTTCTTCGTTAAACTGGCGGAGGAACTGTTTCACCGGTTTATACTTAGGATCCACATTAAGTGTGTGCTCAGCGAGTTCCCTCGGTACACCTGGCATGTCAGATGGCTTCCATGCAAAGATATCCCGATTCTCACGGATGAACTCGATGAGCGCGCTTTCCTATTTAGGATCCAGTTAGCATCGATGTGAATCGCTTGGACGAATCGCCTGGCACGAAGTCAACAAGTTTGGTCTCAGCTGCCGATTTAAATTTCAGATCCGATTCATGCTCTGTAGTTGGTTTCTTTAAAGGGGTCATATCTGCCGGATCAACGTTGTCCTTATAGAACTTCAATTCCTCCGTGGCACAGACCGCCTCTGCATAAGCTGCATCACCTTCCTCACATTGCAAAGCGACCCGGCGGCTTCCATGCACCGTTATCGTTCCCTTGTAACCCGGCATTTTGAGCTGCAAGTAGATATAACAAGGTCGTGCCATGAACTTAGCATAAGCCGGCCGCCCAAACAAGGCGTGATATGGACTCCGGATCTTCACTACCTCAAAGGTTAGTTTTTCAGACCGGGAATCGTGCTCGTCTCCAAAAGCCACATCCAGGGCTATCTTACCAACAGGATAAGCATATTTGCCTGGTGCTACCCCATGGAACACTGTATTGGACGGTCTGAGATCCTTGTCTGTTAGACCCATGCGACGGAAAGTTTCATAGTATAGTATATTAATACTGCTTCCTCCATCCATAAGCACCTTAGTGAACTTATAACCTCCCACCTGAGGGTCTACCACTAATGCTAGCTGGCCCGGATTATCAACCCGGGGGGGATGGTCCTCTCTGCTCCACACGATAGGCTGCTCCGACCAGCGTAAATAACGTGGCAAGGCGGTTCAACAGAGTTCCTCTGCCGCTTGTGAAGCTTTCGGTCGCGCTTATCCAAGCTAGTTGTGAAAACATGATACTGCCCATTGTTCAACTGCTTTGGTTGGCTCTGATAACCCGACTGCTGTTGCTGCTGCTGGCCGTTCGATTATTCGATTATTGTGACCATACGATTAAGACTGAACCGGAAGCTCCATCGTGACCCGCCCATGGAAATCGGATCTGAATCGCCACCGACCCTGGTCATACCGAAAGCATTAGAGTTTTGAACTCCTGCATAATATAACAATCTTTCGAGAGATGGTTATTTGGGGACTCCTTCGTCCCGTGCTTGGGGCAAGGTTGATTCAACAAGTAATTCAAGCGGCTCGCATTAGGATTTGGACCCGATTCGCTTTGCCTCGCTCCGCTGCCCCTCGTCTCTGCATTAGTATTGGCCACGAAATCCATGTTGCCATCCGCTTTGCACTTGCCCCCGGTTCCATGACCCACCGGTTTGTCTGTTGCCTTTGAGTTGCCATTCTTCTTTCCCTTCCTCGCTTCATCATCATCAGCCTCGGGATCCTTGGTACTGTCCGAATCAGCATACTTCACCAAAGCGGCCATGAGGGTTCCCATGTCATTACAGAACCGCTTCATGCGCCCCAATTTCAATTTTAAAGGCTCAAACCGGCAGTTGCCTTCTAAGATTAAGATTGCAGAGTCAGCGTTGATCCTGCCAGAGGAGTGCAAAATCTCCGAAACACGGCGTACCCAATGGGTCGTTGACTCCCCTTCCTCCTGGACACAAGCCGCTAGGTCTACTATGGACTTGGGCTGCTTACATGTATCCTTGAAATTCTGGATAAACCGGGCCCGTAACTGGGCCCATGAGCTAATAGAGTTGGGCGGTAGGCTCTTCAACCAAGTACGAGCCGTGCCTTCAAGCATCATGGTGAAGTATTTTGCACACGCGGTCTCATCCACATCTAGCATCTCCATGGCCATCTCATAACTTTCAACCCACGCTTCAGGGGACAGATTGGCGGTGTAATTCGGCACCTTGCGGGGACCCTTAAAGTCTTTAGGCAGGCGTACATTGCGTAAAGCGGGGATCAAACAGGGCACCCCTAAAGCGGATGCGACTCCTGGTCCGGCGAAGGTGGTAGGGCGAACCGGTGTATGTTGACCCGCGTCATCCTGCGCTGCTAATTCGGCCTCCCTTCATGCCCGGGCCCGATCCACCACCTCCTGAGCATCACGAATACCACCCGTCAGGTTATTGCCACGGGCCGCTTCACGGTCCCGCGTGTTGCTTGATATGGCCGGTTCATCCACGCGCCTGCTATAGCTCCGGCTTGGACGGGGCGTAGAGTGAATCCGATCACGGCTATATGAATATGCTTCCTGTTGAATCAGTGCAGTCCGGAGAAGCTCCTTAACTCGGCGCGTCTCTACCGCTTGCGGGGAATCTCCTTCGACCGGGATAGCTTCCAATCATGCGGCGGCTGCAACAAGGTTGTCCATAGGATTAGAATAATGACCTGGGGGTGTCTGAACCGGTGGTGGAACCACTATGTTCTACTGAGGAGGCTCCATCAGGCGCGGTTGGACCGTCGCCCCTGGTCCCGGTGCCTCAATCCGGTTTGCCTCCCAGTGCTGGGGCGGATTACTGGGTCCAGCTCCTGGGGTCTGAAAGAGATTTCTAGGATCAAACCCTAATGGTAGGCATGATCTATACTTCCGCTTCAACACCTCCTGCGACGCACTCTGGTCAAGCATGAGTTTGTAGGCCTGGGCGTCCAGAGCGGCCCGCTCTGCAGCCATCCGCTCTTTTTCTGCCGCTAGATCCGCTTTGGCTTGTGTGATCTGCTCTTTCACTTTCGCAATTTCTGCATTATGAGCCTCTGATCCGCGGGTTGTCCTCTCGCCATAAGCGCAGCTAGTGCATCAAGCAGATCTGATAGAACTTGAACGGCGGGCGCACGTGCCTCCCCGCCTCGCTTCCACTTGCCGCCGCTGATCCGGAAAGCATCGCTGCAGCAGATTGAGGAGTGGTTTCTTTGCTGCGTATCGCCATGAATATTCCAACCCGTTGATCGGCTTGGGGTCCGGAATCGCCGCCATCGGAGCAGCCTCGATCATATCGCCCTGCAAGCGGTGCAATGACTCGTCTCTCTGTTGAAGATTAAATCGCGCCGGAATAGACGACGGTCTCACTACCGCGTTCGAACCGTCCTCGCGTTCTCCTCCGTGGGCGACTCCAACGAAGACACGCTTCATGGCGGTTTAACTGGGTAGGTCGCGACGCTGAGCCGTCTCGGCGAGGTCGGTGCAGATGTCGGCTCAGCCCGAGCTCCCGATCTTGCCGATGGCGTGTATGCCACCAAAAGGGACTCGGTACCCGTACTCAATTGAATCGGCCTCGGGACCCCATCCGGTGTCGTCGATGTAGATCCGGCCGCGACGACTCTTGGTCATCCGGCCCACGACGTAGCCTTCGAGTCCTTTGAGCTTGCCCTCCAAGATCATCAAACCATCGTGCGATTGCCCCACGGTGGGCGCCAACTGTCGTGGATTTGTCACGGCAGATGTCCTAGCGAAAGGACTTAGTCATGGAGCCATCACTACGGGTTTGCTTGAAGGGGTTAAAGCGGACACAAAGACACAAGGGTTTATACTAGTTCGGCCCCTTCGATGAAGGTAAAAGCCTACGTCTAGTTGTGATGGAATTGATGTGGTTTTGATGGCTAGGGAGCAAACAAGCTTCGCCTAGGCTCGAGTTGTGGTTGTCTGTCCCTTGAAACGTCGCCGGGTCGTCCCCTTATATACACGAGTGACGCCCGTCGGTTCATAGAGTCCCAACCGGTTCATACTCGTATCCCGGTTGGTATCTCTCTATTCCTAACTTACAATACAAGTTATACATCAGGCCGGTTTACGGCTACAAGTTCTAAACCGACTACGGCCTTGGGCCTTTTCTCGCTTATACCACTAACGGAGTTAACCGGCCCGAGCTGGCGGTTTACACCTAGTGGTAATATCTAACAACCCCCCCTTTAGTACCGGTTCAGCACGAACCGGTGCTAAAGGGCAACCACATGGCACGAGCCAGCTCCGGGGCTCGAGCCCTTTAGTACGGTTGGTAAGACCAACCGGTACTATAAGGTTTGGGGCGGTTTTAGTTTTATGATTTCTTTTCATTTAATTTTGTGTTTCCATTTTAATTCTTTTTAGTTTCTGGTATTTTACGATACTACACATTGTACACGTTATGCATATATATATATATATATATATATATATATATATATATATATATATATATATATATATAAATTTCTAGTAGAACCAATCATGCATATATATATCATCAATGTCTCACAAACCACCATATTAAATAATTCACACATACACACATGTATAGCTATATACAATTTCTCCTACATATGCATGTTGCCTTCGGAGCCAGTGGCATTAGCCTAATTGGTGCCTTCGGAGCACGATGACAATTGGAAGTGGTTTTCGTGGGGGCGGTAGAGGGTAATAGAATTCTCCCTTCGGATTTATGACCTGGTCGAGCAAAAATCCCGCTATTTCCTCTTGAAGTGCTTCTATGCGCTCCATTTCTATGAGCTTCTCCCGCCCCTCTTTGAACTGTTAAGAAGGAGATCAATATGCACGTGTATTAGTTGTGTGACTAGATATCGATAATGGTGTAAAAATTGTGAATAGTGTTCTGACAAGCGTACCCATTCCTGTCTTTGAGATCTGCTCCTTTCGGACGCCATCATGCGAATGTTCTCGCAAACGCAGAATGCACATAGATCAGTCCCTCGCTACCGCTGCTTGTGGTCTTTACGAGAATGGAATTTGATTAGATAAAAATTAATCAAGCATGATAATTAAAGAGATGGCAGCTAGCTAGCTAGCTAGTACTACTTAATTGCTTACCTTGGGTCGAAACCGTTGAAGCTTTTGTTTCCATTCGCTGGGCGTGACAGCGATGAACCTTGCCCAAGCCCTGCCCGCCGACAAAGAAAATGAATAAAGGGGTTATTAAATAGTTCATATCATGAAATGACGAACTAAATAGGCCGAGATATATAGTTAATAATGATTGAAATTACCTTTTGACTATCCCATACAAGATGTTATAGTCAGTTTTTTCTGAGATTAGTGAGTCCACTACTTCAACTGTTTCGGCGTCAACTTTAATGATACACAAGACCCAGTGAAATCTGCATGCACACACGTTTGCATGTCTTAATTAAGCGGGCATATGTAAGCAAAAACATGTAGCTAGCTAGTAGGCAAAAACAGAGAATGTGTAGTACAAGACAGTGTGACTCACTGGAAGTTGTAAGGAAGTAGTATATCTTCATTGTATTTGAGGCGCTTCAAGAACTCTAGCATGCTGTCCTCTACGTTCTTTTGCTGACGTTGATTTATCTTCCATGTGTATTCATTAACGGTGTTTGGGTCAATGAACCCAATGCCCAAGCGTCCACCTTTTCTCATTTCATATATCTTCATCCTGCATAATACCACAAAAAAGAATATAGTGAGGATAATTACAGGTAATGATTGATCAAAAGGATCACTACAGCTAGCTTGAGACTTAAATTATAGAAAGAAATCACTTACAGACAATAGCAACTGACGATAGATTTGTCGAGTGCGTCTTGATTGTATAACTGAAGCAGTTCTAAATACTCAACGGACACAGCTTTCTCATGGAAGTAATGCTCCTCCTTGACATTCACCATGAGGGACAATCGATCTGAAATCTTGGTAATGTTCATGTACCATTGATGCAATTCATACATTCTCGTTGGGAGGTTCTTGACCTTGTCTGGCGCGACCAAAGGTTGGCCCCGGACATATTTCCGTTTTATTTCATCCTCTCTAAGCAAAGGCATGGGCTCGATCTCGAGCAGTTGTCCAATAGTGATGTTGAGAACTCCAGCCTGCATTATATGCTCCTCCGTTATTACCACATTGCCCACCTCGGGAATGTGCACTGTTTGCCGACAATAATATTGGGTGCGCGTACTGTCACCTGTTGTTGGCACAACAAGCGGGGGGATTAATTGCGCCGCCTGTTCTCCCAGCTGGGGAATGGTTTTCCCGCATTTTTTGGCAGCTGCTTCTTGTTTGCTCGATCCCGATGTAGACGTGCTCGCCTCCCTTTGTAGACGTGCTTGATTTAACTTCTTGATGTGGTGCTCATAGTTTGTGTCAACAGGCTTGGGAGCTGGTGGTTGAGCCATACGAATGAAGTGGTCAATCGTTTCCTCAGGCACTTTCTCCCTTGGCGGCGGTGGCAGTTTTGGTGCAAAATGGGCTTCCACCTCGGCCTTTGATATGGCTGTGATTTCCTCCTCGGACCTGTCATAAGACCTCTTCGGAAGAGGCTTGAGGCTTGGACCATATTTATATCGCTTGCCTCCGCCTGTACTTCCTGTACTACCTCGACTCGTATCGCTACGCACCATAGCTACGGGGTGTCTCTTCTGCGATTGCTGAGGCGGCGGAGACGGCCGACGGGCTGAGTTGGACGAGGAGGAGTGGCCTGAGGTTGTGCGGACTTGGAGGAGGGTGGACGTCCGACGCTGTGGCGGACTTGGAGGAGGAGGATTGTCGACACTTTGCCGGACTTGGGGAGGAGGAGTGGCTGACACTTTGCGGACTTGGTGGACTTGCAGGAGGCGGGAGTCTGTTGACTCGGTGGCGGACTTCGACGAGGACTCGGCTGACGCGGTGTCGGTGGCCTTCGAAAGATGATGCAATCCTTTTTCCATAGGATGATACGATGTTTGGCCTCTCCGAGAAAGCGCTCGACGTCACCTCCAACAATGTCAAGCTGTAGCTCCGAATATGGTGGGTCCACCACCTTATCAACCAAGACACGAGCATAGCCCGCTGGAATCGGGTTGCAATGGAAGGTTGCCTCGGGGGGATTTGTAAAAGCAAAGCCGTCCGCCACCTTCATGGATATGTTCTTCATTTTGACGTGTAGCTCGCAGTTAGTGTTCTCCGTGATGTCATCCACGGGTATCTACCAACATTGCGTCGCCGGGACGGAACCCACGCTGCTTCTCGGCATGGATGGGCGGTGCTATCAATGGTGGATCATCCGCTAGCTGCTGCAATCGCTGAGACCCCTTTGATGGGTAAGTGAGTCGATCTGCTCTCGCTGCCGCTGGAATTTGACCGCCAATTCCGCTTGACTTGTTTCTAGGCCTTGAAGGCGTTCATAGTCCCGCTTCTCTGCTCCTCCTCCATCTTCCTCTTCTTCTCCTCCATAATCTTCTTTCTCGCACGGGTTACGTAGTCGGTGTTCCATTCGAAAACCCTCATACCACGGAATAGCGCCCTTGCCTCATGTTCTTCTCGGTGTTCAGATTTCCTGTGGCACGCGCGAAGCTCGTCGTTCTCTTTGTTGGGCTGGAACACCCCAATCATGCCTCTTCTATTGCAACAAGTATCGCATCGTCGGCTCCCTTGAGACTTGCCCTCGTCGAAACATTGCCCTGTCTCGGGTCCAACTCCCCCATGCGCATAGAACCAAGTCCCGACCACGGGGCCAGCTCTTAGTAGCCGGAGTGACACTGCATCCTCCATCTCTTTCTCAGACTTATCCCACTTAGGCATTGCCACCGATAGCCACCGGCCCCACTTATGGAACTTATCCTTTTTGGCATTCTTCTTGTTTATTCTCGACCGTTCCTTAGCTAATTCAATCCTTGAATTTCAAGAAATCGTCCCAATGATCACGTTGGTTCTCTAGTGTTCCCTTGAATATCGGAGTCTTCCTTCCTCCTTGATGTACTTCTTCCATTCACGATTCTTGTGGTTCTTGAATGCAATCGCCATCATCCTAAGAGCAGCCTCCTTGACTTTACGCACATACGCTACGTGAAATGATCGGTAGGGTGAAATGTTCCATGAGAGTATCCCAAAGCAGATCTTTTTGATTCTTGTCGACAAAAGTAACATCTGGACGTGGCTTTGCTGGCTCTCTCCATTCTTGAAGTTTGATCGGGAGTTGGTCCTTCACAAGAACTCCGCACTGACGAACGAACTTGTCCGCAATCTTCTTAGGCGCTAATGGTTTGCTAGTAGGGTTGCATGCCTCGATATTGTACTTTACGCCCGGATTCAACTTTTTGTTCGGGCCTCATTTCGTCATTTTGCCTGAAGATTTGCTCGATCCGGATGGCTGAAAGAACAAAGATCGATTCGTTAATATATCTTCAAGTCATTTAAAACATGTGATGATCACCATATGCCTGCTTATATAAATATATATACCTCGCCGGTCTTTGTTGTTTCAGGATCAACATGTTCTTCGTCATCGTCATAATCGTAGTTCATGACTTCATCAATTTGGTCGTCGCGATCGAATATCATATCACCCTCTCTGGTGTTGTTTAGAAATTCGGAGCCGTCATAATCTTCTTCATTCTGATTATCATCGGCTCGCGTATCATATCGAACATGGTCTGTTCTCCTCTCTGTCGGTATTTATGCGCCATAGCTTTTGTTTAACTAATCCAAAGAAATATAAAACAATTTAGTATTCAAATTACATCGTCTCAAATAATAGATATAATCTCGAATACATCGTCTAGAATAATAGATATAATCTCGAATACATCGTCTTGAATAATATATAATATTGAATAGTACATCACGGCTATTAGCTAATAAAGATCGAATACTACGAAGAATCTAGGACACTCGCGGTTCCTCTCCTGTGGCGGTGGACACCCAAAGAGAAGGAACCTCACAAGATCATAGCTGAAGTGAGATCCTCAAGAAACGCCACGTATTGGAGAACCTGCCGCCTCTAACGCAACCATGTAGCGATGGGCGTGCTCGTCCTCCTCCCTAACACGGCGACGTACCACCTCCGGCGGGGCGGGTCCCTCACCAAACTCGCCCACGCTGAACGCCACCAAAGAAGATCAGGGTCGACAGCGGGACCGGGCGGGTTCCTCATCAAGCGGCGCGCCCCTCGAGCAGCACCTCCCGGTGCCAGCCAGTGAGCCAATCCCAGACATGGGTCGGCTGGACGTCGTCGCGGACGGGTCGATGGCGAGGATGCGGGCTGGGCATCGTCAAGAACAAATACTAGCTATATGCCCGCAAAAAGTGACATTTTTTTAATGATTGGATTTTGATAACTAAAATTTCTAACATTTCTATATAACACTAATTATGCTAATCTAAATAATCTAAATAACAATAAAATTTCTAACATTTCTATATAACACTAATTTCTAACATTTCTATATAACACTAATTTCTAACTGATTAAACACTAATTATATCCATCTAACATGCATTCATACATATATAATAGTGAAAAATAATAATCTAAATAATCTAAACTAATTAAACATACAAAATACGTGTGTGTGTTTGTGTACTAATTAAACACTAATTATCTAAACTAATTAAACATACAAAATAATAATCTAAATAATCTAAACTAATTAAAGACTAATTATCTAAACTAATTAAACATGCTTGTGTGTGTATGCGGGCTCGGGAGGGCTCACATGGCGGCAGCGGCGGCGAGGCGACAGCGAGGCAAAAAGGCGAGGCGAGGCGGCGGCGAGACGGGGACGGCGAACGGGACGGGACGAGCGACGGGATGGGGACGGGCGACGGGACGGGGCGGGCGGCGACGGAGACGAGGGCGGCGACGGGAGGCGGCAGCGGCGGGGCGGGCGGCGACGGAGACAGCGGCGACGGAGGCGATCAAGAACAGCGGCGGCAGCGCGAGCGGAGACGGAAACAGAGGAACGAACAAAGAGGAAAGCGAAATTTTCAGCACTCTAACATATATAGAGGCACCTTTAGTACGGTTGGAGCCACCAACGGTACTATAGGCCTGTTTTAGCGAGGCCAGCGGCGGAAGCGACCCCTTTAGTACGGGTGGTGGCACAAACCGGTACTAAAGGCCCCCTTTAGTACTGGTTTGTGCCACGACCGGTACTAAAGGGTCTTGCTTGCTGCAGTGCGGTCTTGGCAAGTTTAGTCCCACCTCGCTAGTCGAGGGGCTACCATGACTGGTTTATAAGCCCTAGTGCGGTAGCTCTCTCGAGCTCCTCTCCTAACCAGGCCCACTGGGCCTACATCCTCTTCGCCTAGTGGGCCTCTTGGGCCTCAAGAACTGCATCCCGCCCAACGAAAGGTTGTGTCGCTAGTCGTATGCAGGCCGCTTTGGCCCAGTAGGCGGGCTTTTTTTTCTTAATTTTTTTTTGCTTTATTTTTTTATTTATTTTTGAGTTGTTTTTTGCTGTATTTAGTGTTTTTCCTTGAATATTTTTGCTTTAGGTACAAAAAATTACAAACTTTCTGTTAGTGCCGGTAGATTTCAAATTTGAATAGTTTAAATTTTGAATTATTTGAAATTTGTGTGAATCACTAGTTTGTGAATAACTTAACTTTGAAAAAAGTTTTTCAGTGATTCTTTTTTCTTATGTTTAATATTAGTGTGTTTTATCATTATATTCAATTTAGTAATGCTTAGGTTATTTAAAAATGAAATGCCTTTGTAACAGTTCAGTTTTCGCCGGAAACCCCGATACTTGAAAGAGATTGTCCATTTTGTACGAAGTGCATCCAGCTTTTGCGTAACCCTCTCTACTTTCTTGCACATGCTATTTGTATGAAATTATGATACCATGCCAACTTTCAACCTTTTCTCGAGTTCATTTGAATTGTGTTTCAATTTCAGGGTCATTTAGCTGGAAAAAATCAGTAAATGCATGAAAAGAATTTGTTTGCACATAAAATTTCTTCGCGTTTCAAATGCCAAAACACATAACTACCCTAACTATTACAGACATTCCCTCCTGGGTGTAAAACACAGAAGAAAGTGATGATAGTGAGGCCGATCACATCCTAGATCTTTGGGTGTGAAACTTTTTCTTCGCGTGTGTCCCTTTGCGCCGTAACCATGGAAAATCTTCATCATTTAACGGGATGCTCGGGTCAATATTCACTGTGAATGGAGCAATTTCATCCAACTTTTCATAATCTTCCGACTTGTCATCTTGTCATCCACTCCCACGATGTTTCTCTTCCCGTAAAGAACTATGTGCGCTTTGGCTCATCGTGCGATGCATTCGCTTCCTTATCTTTTCTTTTCTTGGCTTGGTAGACATGTCCTTCACATAGAAAACTTGTGCCACATCATTGGCTAGGACGAATGGTTCGTCTCGCATACGCAAGATTGTTGAGATCCACTTGTTGTCATTCCGTCTGCGGGTCTTCCGTTACCCGCCTCGTGTCATATTGACCCATTTGCACGAAACAAAGGGACCTTTAAACCACGTCGATAGTCAAGTTCCCATATGTCCTGTATATAACCATAATATGTTTCCTTTCCGTCTTGGTTTACGCATCAAAGCGGACACCACTGTTTTGGTTGGTGCTCTTCTTATCTTGGGCGATCGTGTAAAATGTATTACCATTTATCTCGTACCCTTTGAAAGTCATTATATTGAAGATGGTAGCGGGACAGCAAGTACAGGTCATCTTCAATAGAGGTGTCATGCATGGTGCGTGTCGCAACCAGTTGGCGAAACTCTGGTTTGTTCACGTGTAATCCAGTCATCGACCGCTCCGGGTGTTTGGGCGTAGCAAATTCTTGTGTTCATCCATATACGGAGCCACCAAGGTGGAATTCAGTAGAAGCTGTGTAGTGTGCTTGGTGAGAGAATGTTCGTCCATACATATTATTTGTTCCCCTCCTAGCGTGCCTTTTCCATCGATCGCCCTTATGCCGCGATTCAGAACACCAATCGGCTTAAGGTCAGGAATAAAGTCAATACAAAACTCAATGACCTCCTCATTTTGATGGCCCTTGGAGATGCTTCCTTACGGCCTAGCATGGTTATGAACATATTTCTTTAAGACTCCATGAACCTCTCAAAGGGAACATATTGTGTAGAAATACTGGGACCCAAAACGTTAATCTCTTCAAGATAGGTGAACTAGGGCGTGCGTCATGATGTTGAAGAAGGATGGTGGGAACACCAACTTGAAACCGACAAGACATTGCACCAAATCATTTTGTAACCTTGGTATGATTTTCGGATCGATTACCTTTTGAGAGATTGCATTGAGAAATGCACATAGCTTCACAATGGCTAATCGAGCGTTTTCGGTAGAAGCCCCTCAATGCAACCGAAGCGATTGCGTCATAATCACGTGGCGTCATGAGACTTTAGGTTCGGAACTTTTTCTCGCCATGTTTATTATTCCCTTTATATTCGACGAAGCCGACGGTACCTTAATCTCGAGTAGGCATTCAAAGAAGATTTCCTTCTCTTCTTTGGTAAGGCGTAGCTTGCATGACCTCGATGTATGCCGTCTTCTCCGTGCATCGTTGCTGGTCCTCCGTGCCTCGGTGTATCTTTTGTCTTCCCATACACGCCCAAGAAGCCAAGCAGGTCACACAAAGATTCTTCGCCACGTGCATCACGTCGATTGCGGAGCGGACCTCTAGGTCTTTCCAATATGGCAGGTCCCAAAATATAGATTTCTTCTTCCACATGGGTGCGCGTCCGTCGCGTCCTTCGAACAGGTTGTCCGCGGGACCCTTTCCAAATATCACCTTCAAATCCTTGACCATATCATGTAGATCAGCACCAGTACGGTGGCGAGGCTTCGTCCGGTGATCCGCCTCACCTTTGAAATGCTTGCCTTTCTTTCTTACGGGATGCCTGCTCGGAAGAAATCGACGACGTCCCAGGTACACATTCTTCTTACAACTATTCAAATATATATTGTCGGTATCATCCAAACAGTGTGTGCATCCGCGGTATCCCTTGTTTGTCTATCCTGAAAGGTTGCTGAGAGCAGGCCAATCATTGATGGTCACGAAACAGCAACACCTCTAGGTCAAATTCTTCACCCATGTGCTCATCCCACGCACGTACACCTGTTCCATTCTATAGTTGTAAGAGTTCTTCAACTATTGGCCTTAGGTACACATCAATGTCGTTGCCGGGTTGCTTAGGGCCTTGGATGAGCACTGGCATCATAATGAACTTCCGCTTCATGCACAACCAAGGAGGAAGGTTATACAAACATAGAGTCACAGGCCAGGTGCTATGGTTGCTGCTCTGCTCCCCAAAAGGATTAATGTCATCTGCGCTTAGACCAAACCATACGCTCCTTGCGTCATCTGTAAACTCCTTCCCGTACTTTCTTTCGATTTTTCTCCACTGCGACCCGTCAGCGGGTACTCTCAACTTTCCGTCTTTCTTACGGTCTTCTCCGTGCCATCGCATCGCCTTGGCATGCTCTTTGTTTTGGAACAAACATTTAAACCATGGTATTATAGGAGAATACCACATCACCTTGGCAGGAATCTTCTTCCTGGGGCGCTCGCCCTCGACATCACCAGGCTCATCGCGGCTGATCTTATAGCGTAATGCACCACATACCGGGCAAGCGTTCAAATCCTTGTACTCACCGCGGTAGAGGATGCAATCATTAGGGCATGCATGTATCTTCTGCACCTCTAACCCTAGAGGGCAGACAGCCTTCTTTGCTTCGTACGTACTCTCGGGTAATTCGTTGACCTTTGGAAGCATATCATTTATCATTACCAGCAACTTTCCAAATCCCTTGTCAGATACACCATTCTCTGCCTTCCATTGCAGCAATTCCATGTGGTGCCCAGCTTTTCTTGTCACCCACGCAATTGGGTACAACAATTTTTGTGATCCTCTAACATGCGCCGCAACTTCTTCTTCTCCAAATCACTTGCGCAGTTTCTCTTTGCATCGGCAATGGCCCGACCTAGATCATCAACGGGCTCATCGATGCCTCTTCTTCAGCTTCTTCCCGCATTGCCGCTCAACTTCTTCCGCATTACCGGCTCAGCTTCTTCCCCATTGTTGTATCATCGTATTCAGGAACCCATGGCGGGATAGTTGTCGTCGTCCTCTTCTTCTTCATTGTCTTCCATCATAACCCCTCTTTCTCCGTGCTTGGTCCAAACATTATAGTGGGGCATGAAACCGACTCAAACAGTGGGCGTGAATGGTTCTTGACGAGAGTAATTGTGACCATTCTTACAGCCAGCACATGGACAAGGCATAAAACCATCCGCCCGCTTGTTTGCCTCGCAAGCGTAAAAGTATGCACGCCTCAACGAATCGGGAGAGCATCGGTCATCGTACATCCATTGCCGACTCATCTTCATTACACAACATCGAATAGACCAAATTAATACAAGTTCATACAACACTTAAATGCAACAAACAAATAACTCTCTAGCTAAAGCATTTAAATGCAACAACAAATGCGATCAAGATCGCAACTAAGGTAACAATTGATCCAACAGCATAATGATACCAAGCCTCACTATCGATGGCATATTTTCTAATCTTTCTAATCTTCAAGCGCATTTTCTCCATCTTGATCTTGTGATCATCGACGACATCGGCAACATGCAACTCCACTTCCATCTTCTCCCCCTCAATTCTTTTCAATTTTTCTTTCAAGTACTCGTTTTCTCTTTCAACTAAAGTTAACCTCTCGACAATAGGGTCGGTTGGAATTTCTGGTTCACATACCTCCTAGATAAAAATATCTATGTCAACTTGATGGGCATAATTTGTCATAAACACGAAATGCAACAAATAGTTTTAAAAGAGAATATACCACATCCGAATCATAACAAGGACGAGGGCCGACGGGGACGGATATCAAAACCATGGCACTATGTATAACAAACAACGTACATGTAAGATAATTATTACATGATTAACTATATATCCAAATCACACAAACATCAATTTTTTATATAAAATTTCATGAACAAGAGGCTCACCACAAGGTGGTGCGGGTGACGGACGTGCAAAGCGATCGACGGTGGTTACGACAGAGATTTAGAAGGCACTAAGTAAACCACACCTACATATGCAAACTAAGTGTTATTTTTGACCTCAAATTGCATATAAATCAAATACTAGCACATATATATATCCTCCCAAATTACTAAACTCACAAATTAATAACTATATAAAGTATTGCAAGAGCTAATCTAGCAATGAGAGATGAAAGGACAAAGTTGCTAACCTTTGTGATCACTTGAATGGATGGGGGCCTTCAAATCTTGACAAATTTTGGGCAAAATGTGTGATGAGCTCGAGGGGAAGAGGAAGAACAGAGAGGAGAGGAGAGGGGAAAGGGGGAAGAACAGAGCAAGCTGGACGAAGGGTTTATATGCAGGAGGACCTATAGTACCGGTTCGTGGCATGAACTGGTACTAAAGGTGCTGGAGGGGGCCCAGACTGACAACATCCTGCCACCACCCTCATTAGTACTGGTTCGTGGCACGAACCGGCGCTAAAGGTTAGACACGAACCGATACTAATGAGAGCGGCCCGGCTAGCCGTTGGAACCGGCACTAATGTATACATTTGTTCCGGCTCTAATACAAACCGGCACTAATGTGCTTCACGTTTGATCTTTTTTCTACTATTGGAGGTAGCCCGAGCAAAATAAGTGGTGCATATAGAGTTATCATGTTGCATGCTAGTATCATCAGATTCATATGTTCATGTCAGGTTCATGTTGTTCTAGCTGTATCATGTTCATGTTGATGCCATGTTGCTATGATGATATCATGCTAATTTCTGCTTAACCTGTAATTGCCATGTTGTTGTTTGTCTTGAATGCTTCTGGTTATTGTGAGCTTGCAAGTACATTCAATGTACTGACCTGGCATGTCATGCCAGTTTGCAGGTCATTCCGGATTTGATTGCTTGTTTGCCGTGGAGTCCTTGTTTGGGAGCTAGGATAAGCATTCCAGCCAGAGTCCTTGCGGAGTGGAGTTCACCACCGTTGTCGTTGTTTTGCTGCTAGAGTTCTTCCGCTGCATTGTGTTGTTCTGCTATTTCCATAGAGCAACAGTGGCGACCGTAGTGTCGCCATGCCGATGTAACCCTTGTACCCAAATAGATTGTAATAAAGTGCTGGTTTGTTCTATGCTAAGCAGTGCCGTATTCCAGAAGACTTCATCTCGATCTCTGGGCTGGAATACCGGGCGTTCTGGTTTTCTCTGAGCCGGGGTGCCACATCTTCTCTCTCAATGTTCTTCAATACAATGTTCTCCTTGATGTTCTTCAAGTCCTATTCAATGTAATCACTTTTTGTGTTGTGTTTATTGGGATCTGATGAATTGTGAGTTTATGATCAGATCTATCCATGAATATTATTTGAGTTTTCTCTGAACTATTTTATGCATGATTAATAAATCTTTGTATTTCTTTTCCGATTTATTGGCTTGGTTTGGCCAATTAGATTGATTTATCTTGCCATGGGAAGAGGTGCTTTCACCAGTACCGTAACGTCCTATACAAACAATTTTTAACCCCTTTCCGTGATGGCAGCATTATGAACCATCGTTGAGTGAATGATTACGATGGGGGGGGGGGGGTCCTTCCCACATGACCCAAAAACTGTCGGGGATAGGAGAGCGGCTACTGACGATCGCCATGGAATAAATGTATGAGAAGTCACCCCAGTCCCACACGTTACGCTCGATGTTATGTTTCTGATCCGAGAGACATCCCAAACGATTACGCTGCTATAGTCATGTGGAAAAGGTTGACATCAACATTTAATCTACGACTGTGTTTGCGATCGGTACGTGATTGCACACAGTTCAAGAATGTACATTGTGTGTGGTGCCTCTACCAACGCCAACATGTCCATTTTTATAACTGTGTGCGATAGGTATTCCTATCACACACACACACACACACACAGGTTTAAAACGTTTGCCGTATTACCATGAATCATGCACGCATATGAGATGAAACCGTGTGTGCTTTCGTCAGGCATCGCAAACGTTTCATGTCAAAGAACCATCTGTTTTCTATTTTTCATCGCACACGTTGTTTTGTTTCTAACCATGTGCATATTATTTTATTCGCTCATGTATAATTTCATTTTTCCCTGTAATTTTTTATTCAAATTGGAAATTTTGAAATATGAAACGTGGAATTCAAATTCTCAGCACAATGATTCAACAACCAATCCATAAATAAAATTCTCAGTATAATCTGTTCAGTAATTATATGATTAGAAAGCAACTAATTATGATGAAGCACAATATTTAGAGGCGGTAAAGGTGAAGAGGCAAGTGTAAATCATTTTGGCTGCCGATGGTGTTGATGAAGCGGAATGCCCATAATGTGCCCTCCTGCATGCCATAGGCACGAACAAATTTTGTCCAACCCTTTGTGACGATCGCCCGCCCATCCTTCACCGCCTTTAGGAAGACTTCTAGAGCATTATAGAGGTAGCATGAATTATATACTTTAACCTTAGTTGCCTCCACTCCGGTCATGTAGTTTGCAAGGTAATCATCAGTAAACAGGTTCGGAAACCACTAAAAATAAAAGAATTTCAGATACTCAGGTCTAATAGAGTAACATGTTGTGGGCAGGGGGAAAAGGTAACACATTACTTACCATCCTAAAGTTCACTGTTGTCTTGGATAAAGTGTAAATAAAGAGCTTAATCCCATCACCCGTTTCTTTCGCCTAACAATCTTTCTTAGTTTCTTCACTTGACGCTTGTTCATGAATATCTCATTGCCCCATATGCAAAAGGGATCAAAGCATGGATCAGTACGGCTCATATATGTACCTACAAGCAACCAGTAAATGTTAGAAGCTAAACTGAGATTGCACAGATGTTGTAAAATACAACTACCTACATTCCTAAGTACAATTATTTTTAGAGATTTCAATATGAACTACATACATATGTATATAAAATTATAGACATATATTAGATTAGAATCTCGTTTCACTCATTTTGCTCTATATGTAGTCTATATTGGAATCTCTAAAAATACTTATATTTAGGAATAGATGACGTATAAGACATGAGATGTAGCTAACCTCGACGACAAACAATAGCATAGCCCATTGTAGCCCTGTGTAAGTACATGGAAAGCCAATGTTAACTACAACAGGGTTAACATCCACCAAAAATAGCAAATGATAGTGATATCTTCATTGCAAAAGAGTAGCACAGTAGCAAAGGGACGGATAAAAAAATGGATAGAAGTGTTTACTGCAACAGACAACCTAGTATAGCCATTGAAACTGGTACTGATAGAAAAGAAATTGTTAGAATTAAACATCGCAAGGCAGGTGCTACTAGAGCAGAGAATGACCCTCTTATCTATAAAAAGGTAGGGAAAATAGATAAGACGAGCTAGGCGTGTTTACTACAACATGCTTAGTACATGAACCGTACAAAACATGACCATGGCAACTAGTATTGGTAAGGTTCAACTGATGAGTTCATACTTGGTTAGTCCAGAGGGGTAGTTGCTGGGGCACTTCATATGGACAAGAGCCCGCCCAAAGTTGGCCGCAGTGGAGGCGAGGTGTTCCTCTGGGTTGAAGAGTGGATCAGTGCCACTGACATGTGTGCCTATAAGAAGCAAGTAAATGTTAGAAGCCAACTGCAATTGCACAAATTATGTAAAATACTGTAAGACATGGGATGCAGCTAACCTCGACGGCAAATACAACATCATCTCCCGTTATGGCCCTGCGTAAGTACATGGAAAGCCATGTTAAGTACAATAGGGTTAGCATCTGAAAATCCCCAAGTGCAAGGAATCATCATAGAAATTCCCAAAGGTGGAAGTGATAAGTATGGAGTGTCAAACCCACAAGGAGCTAAAGGCAAGATCAATATTCTCTCAAGTCCTATCTGCCACTGATACGACTCTACGTACACCGAACATTTGCTTCCAACTAGAAACGAGAAATAAAACTACGTTGTGGGTATGAAGAAGATAACTTTGCATGATATCAGAGAGCTAAAATATAAAAGTAGGTGTTGTTATCATAGATTTAAAATATATTATTTAAGTATTATAAATAGCGAGTGTGGAATAATGATGGGCCGGTGTGCGGAATTGTCCTAGACAATTGTTAACAAGACCGGTAATCACTATTGCAATTTCATATGAGGGAGAGGCATAAGCTAACATACTTTATCTTCTTGGATCATATGCACTTATGATTGGAATTCTAGCAAGCATCCGCAACTACTAAAGATCGTTGAGGTAAAAACCCAACCATAGCATGAACATATCAAGTACCCTTTATCCCATACGCAACAACCCCCTTACTCGGGTTTATGCTTCTGCTCAAGCAACCCACTTAAGCGAATCATGAACTTATTGCAACACCCTACAATGGGAATCCCTCATGCTTGCGCGACATGGAGGGCACAATAGGACAGCACCAAAATAAAAGATACAACTCATACCAATCTAGATCATCAATCAACCCAAAGACAAAGGATATCTACTCAAAACATCATAGGATGGCAACACATCATTGGATCATAATATGTGGCATAAAGCACCATGTTCAAGTAGGGATTACCGCGGGGTGCGGGAGAGTGGACCGCATAAAAGAGATGAGGATGGTGATGATGATGGTGATGTTGATGAAGACGATCACCGCGGCGATGATTCCCCTCCCGATGGCACTCCAGCGCCATCAAGAGAGAGGAGGAGAGGTTCTCCCCCTTGTGCTTCCTCCTCCATGGCCTCCCCCTGGATGGGGGGAGGTTCCCCCTCTGGTCCTTAGCCTTCACGGCGATGATGGCCCCTCCGAGATCCTCCTCCATGGCCTCCGGTGATGATGGCCCCCTCCGGCAGGGTGCCAGAGAGGGCCTAGATTGATTTCTCGTGGCTATAGAGGCTTGCGGCAGCGGAACTTCCGATCTAGGTTATTTTCTGGAGGTTTGGGCATTTATAGGAGAGGTTGGCGTCGAGAACAAGTCAGGGGGCCCACAGAGAGTCCACAAGGTAAGGGGCGCGCCCCAGGGGGTGGGGGCGCCCTCCACCCTCATGGTGCCCTCGGGACTCCCCTCCGGTAGATTTTCGTTCCAGTATTTTTTTATATTTTCCAAAAAAAATCTCCATTGATTTTCAGCGCATTCCAAGAACTTTTATTTCTGCACAAAAACAACACCACGGTAGTTCTGCTGAAAGCAGCCTTAGTCTAAGTTAGTTCTAATAAAATCATACCAAAATCATATAAAATTATTGTAAACATGGCATGAATAATTCATAAATTATAGATACGTTGGAGACGTATCAGCATCCCCAAGCTTAATTCCTTCTCGTCCTCGAGTAGGTAAATGATAAAAGAAATAATTTATGAAGTGTGAATGCTAGCAGGTGCTTAAGTTTGATCAATGATACTTTCAGTCACTTTTTCTAGCATCATTATATATCATAACAGTAGCTCAACTCGTAAAACTTCTCATGATCAAGTAACAAGCTATTCACATGTTAGAGTATAGGTCATAAACTTTCTTGAAAACTAACAAACCATGCTCTTAGTCATCAAACAATTGCAATTCATCTTATTTTCGGGAAGTGTCTATGTAAGAGCTTTGGTTCAATAAACTCCACATACTCAACTATCATTTAATCTTTCACAATTGCTAACACTCATGTGATATTTATGGTTTCAAAGGTGTAGGATCGAAAGTATGTCTAGAGGGGGGGGGGTGATTAGACTACTTGACAATATAAAAATTCTGCCTTTTGACAACGAACAGTTTTTGGCAGATTCACAATTATGATCAAGTCAAGCATCACCCTACACATGCAATTCTAGAGTATAGGTAGCGGAAAGTAAATTGCACATGTAGTAAAGAGAGGTGGAGAAGAGCAAACGCAATTTTGGAGACGCGATGATTTTTCTCGTGGTTCCGATAGTTGGTGCTATCGTACTTCCACGTTGATGGAGACTTCAACCCACGGAGGGTAACGGCTGCGAGAGTCCACGGAGGGCTCCACCACGAAGGGTCCACGAAGAATCAACCTTGTCTATTCCATCATGGCCTACGCCCACGGAGGGCTAGCCTTACTCGGGGTAGATCTTCAAGAAGTAGGTGATCTCCTTGCCCTTACAAACTTCTTGGTTCAACTCCACATCTCAACGGAGGCTCCCAAGCGACACCTAACCAATCTAGGAGGCACCACCCTCCAAAAGGTAATAGATGGTGTTGATGATGATGAACTCCTTGCTTTTGTGCTTCAAATGATAATCTCCCCAACACTCAACTCTCCTCACTGATTTGGCTGTGGTGGAAGAAAGGATTGAGTGGAAAGCAACTTGGGAAGGCTAGAGATCAAGCTTCATATGGTGGGAGTGGAGCAACTTGATCTCAACACAAGGGTAGGTAGTTCTCTTCTCGAAATGTAAGGTAGGAGTGGTAGTTCTTTCGATGGCTCTCTCCACGAATGAAGAGGGGTGGAGGGGTATTTATAGCCTCCACACAAAATCCAACCGTTACACACATTTGAGCAATCTCGGTGGGACCGAAGTTGACAACTCGGTGAGACCGAAAGTTCAAATAATGTGAACGTTGGGATTTTCGTGGGACCGAAAATACAATCTCGGTTAGTCCGATTAGTGCAATGACAAGAGCAAGCCAGTTTGGTGGGACCGACTTCATCATCTCGGTGACACCGATTTGATGACGAAGGATTCTGTAAGCTTGGCAACTCATTTTTCGGTGAGACCGAGTTCGAATCGGAAAATCCGAGTTTTCTAGGGTTTGGCTTTATGGCTGAGGTGGTTCATCTTGGTGTGGTGAGTTTGGAATATCGGTGGGACCGAGATTACTTATGAGTGTATATGGCGTGAAAGTTGCTGATAGTTTAGGAGATGTATCACTAAGCACTTGAGCAACCAGATCATCATCATAACCTCATCCCTTTTAATAGTATTGGCTTTCCTATGGACTCAATGTGATCTTGGATCACTAAACCAAAAATGGAGTCTTGAGCTTTTGCCAATGCTTGCCTTAGCATTTTGAGGGGTCCACTTCTTCAGTCCTTGCCATACCCATATCACTGAACTTTCTGAAATGATTCTCAAGAAACTATTAGTTCAATGATATATATGTTGTTATTAATTACCAAAACCACCCGGGGATTAGTTGCACTTTCAATCTCCCCCTTTTTGGTAATTGATGACAACATATAGATCAAAGCTTCAACAAAGGATATAATCAATGAATAATATCGTTGCTTTGAGAAGTATGTGATAAGCAAGAGCTCCCCCTAAATTTGTGCATTATTTAAGATTTGCGTTTGAATGCAAATGCACAATCGATTAGGATAATGGGTCACTCTTCCATGTCACATACATCTTGGTGGAGCGCACAAAATGATAAGAATGAACAGCATGCACCCAATCACCAAGACATGAGTAAATGGTCATACAAGATTGGAATAGCATATGATAAGCATTAAGCACACATTAAAGCATAGTACGACCAAGCACTCATTAAGGTAGAATCGAACGTAGTATCAAACACATTGAATGTCTCGAAAACCAAAAGTATCTCAAAGAAACCGCAAAAGAACGAAAGAGCAAAAGCGCAAAGACAACAGCACTCTCTCTCTCGAAGTCCTATGATCTATACAATTTCTCCCCTTTGGCAACAAGTTACCAAAAGTTCGAAAAAGCATAGAGCTAAGCGCCACTTTGGGGACTCTCTTTGGCGGCTCCCGTCTGGGTTGATGTTGAGTTGATATGACAGACATCGTGAAGACTTCACTGATGTCTGGCTGGAGGAGTGGTCACCGAGCTGGAGTAGGAGTAGGAGTAATCGCTGAACTGTGGAGGTCTTGAAGCTGTAGTCCTGGTGTCGATCCATCGAATAGCAGCTGATCGGGTCCTGTGGGAACCGGAGCGATCTGTTGATAAGCATCCTGGACTAAGTCATCCTGCATCTCACGCATAAGCTCTTCCTTCTCCCGCTTTGCTTCCTCAATGTCTGCCTCAAGCTTGTTGACGGTCACTTGCACTTCAGTCAGCTTCACATCCAGAGCGTGGATCTTGTCCTCAACAATCCTCTCTAAGCTCTCCTGAGACTGTACAATGCTGGCCAGGCGTAGTTCAATCCTTTGGGTAGCTTCAAGAATTTGCTCTCCGAAACTCTTTGGTTTAGCTGCTGCTCCTGCTGCTTCCTTGTCAGCTTTGGCTTTCTTGGCAGCTTCGATCTTGGCTTGACCTTCAACAGATGTTGGGTCCTCCTCATCCATCACAACATCATTGTCTTCATGCTCTGGCTGCAGTGGTAAATGTTCTCTATCCAACAAGAATGTGCCCGTGCCAAACTTGGCATTGATAAGCATCTGAATCTGCGGGGCAAATCCACATGACCTTTTCTCGTCATTCAGATCCTCTTAATGGTTTCTACCATCAAGTCCATCACCTTGAAAGGTGCTTTCTCATCAAGTATGTGCAGCATGTTGATAGAGTATCCTCTGATCATGCGATGATCTCCAGACTTGGGCATCAAGGTATGCCTCAAAATAGTATTAGTGGTAGGTAGGCCTGCCTGGAGATAGTAGACTAAGCCGAGCTTCCAGATTCCCAAATCCTTTGCTGGAACCTCTTTGTACATGTTCTTCATGGATTCATGATTCTTCTTTGGAATCCCATATACATCAACACCATCTTCTCGTTGCACTGGAGCATTCAGAAGTTCTGCCCATTCTTCAACAGATGAAGAAAATCTTTGACCTTCAGTCATCCACACAATCTTCCCATCAGGGTAGAAGTGAGCTGTGGCATAGAATTGCATTATCATCTCATCATTCCAACTGGTCAACTTCTGACCTACAAAGTCTGCAACGCCACATGCAGTGAAGCTTTCATGCACATGTGGAAAGAAATCTCTGTGCTCTTCGCTGTCAATGTACTTCCAGTCAACATATCTTGTGTCTGCGACTATGGGCTTCTTATCCATCAGCACGGTCTCATAGAAGTCCTGCTGCTCTCTGGTGTGAAATCTGGGATCAACAGCAGTTCTTCTCCTCACGGCATATGGGTCAGCTTGTCTCCATAGCCTGAGACCTCTATCTTTCCTTGCCTTCATATCCTCAGCTTGAGGATGAGCATCATTATGTAATGGCAGTTTTGGACGAAGTTTCTGCAAAATTGGTCCTTCATCATCTGACACAGCTGGTGGCACATCATCCTTGTTCTTCTCTGACGCTGGAATGTTCCTGACTGTCTTCTTGGGCTTGGCAGCAGGCTTTGCTGGAGCTGCCTTAGCTGGAGCAGATTGCTTGGGCTTTGATGTGGCTCCAGCCTTAATGGCATCACCCATGGACTTAGGCTTTTGAGGAGGAGGCTGGGGTGCTTCCTCATCCTCATCTTCTTCTGCTGCATCATGCACTAATCACTTTCTCTTGGAAGTTTTCTTAACTTTGCTTGCAGCTGCCTCTCCCAAATTCAGCTTCTTGGCAACAGTTGACTGCTTGACTTTCCTGGTGCCCTTCTTGGTTTGTTGGCCTTGTGGCTCTTTGGCAACAACCTTCCTCTTAGGCTTTGAGGTCACCTCTTCCTCAAAAACAAAATCTGAATCTTCATCATCTGAGTTTCTCTTCTTTCTGGCTCTAGTGGCTGCAGGAGGCAAACCACTTGGTGTACTCCTCTCACCATCATCTGATGAGCTGCTAGGATCAGGACTAGTGCCTGCCTCTGAAATATCTGCAATGGGTGTCTCTGACCTGTTACGATCACACTGGCATCGACATGGCCGACAACTTTGTGAATAGATAAGGTGTAGGCAGAGAAGAAGAGTCATCACAAAATGCAGAAGTTTTGCAAACAAATGAGTTCAAATTCTAGTATTAGGTTTTCACAGAAGACATTTCGGTCAGACCGAGTTTAAGATTCGTGAATCCGAAGTGTTAAACAGAGCTTTCACACCACTTTCGGTTTGACCGAAGTGGGTTTCGGTTCTGCCGAAAACACTAGGGTTTCACAGAATCCTCATTTCGGTCACACCGATTTGCACAACTCGGTTGGACCGAAGGGTGCAGTGCAATGGCCATAGGCCAAATCGGTCATACCGAAAATGTAAAATCGGTCTCACCGAGATGTGTTCGGCGGAAACCTAACCCTAAAACTTTCACTCGAATCTAGTCCAAACGAACTAATCTGGTGTACAGGAGGATTTCAATCGTGGCAAGATTCTAGGCAATCCAAACGTGCATTGAATCGGAGATGGGAGCACGAGTGGGATCAAAACTCACCCTAACTTGGTGGAGTTTTTCTACGGCGGCAACGGCGCGGAGAAGATGTCCGTTGACGGCGACGGAGACTGCGGCGAGGGCGCCTGAGCGCATTTACGGCGACGATCCGGAGACCAAGGCGCGGCGGCAGCAAGGGGTGTGGGGGGAAACGTTTGAAGGAGAAATCAATGCGCGCGCCCTCGGAGTATATATACCCCTTTGCTGTCGGTGGGACCGAGTTGTAAAACTCGGTGGCACCGAGATGGATAACTCGCTGGCGTTATGCACTTCGTCACGCCGAAAATCACAACTCGGTTTCACCGAGGTGAAAACCAAGATCAGTCTAAATGCTTTCGGTTCGACCGAGTTTGAGTGGGTTGGTCTGACCGAAATCAATTAGAAGGTTTTGTAAGTTAGCCTTTGACGGATCGGTGGCTCCGAGTGCTCCTCACCCGGAGGGTCCGAAAATGACTTGTTCAAAGTTTGTGATGTAAGCATGAATAGAATTTGAGACAAGAAAGCATAGATAGCTAGGGGAGGTACTTAGGCATTCTTGTCCATCCATTTGGTCAGAAAAATCAAAACGACCAAAACAACAAATGGATGCCCTCGAATGGATAAAATCATGCATCCAACATGCTCACACAATAAGATAGCAAATGAAATATGTGTCAAACATGCACAACCAAAAACTCTAGCGACTAACACACAATTTGTCGATGACTAGGTCATCTTTATATGAGTATATTGACTTAGGAGCCAAATGAGAACATTTGATCATAGGTCATACTCATCGTTTAAGCACAAGTGGGGTTACCACTTTTCCATAAAGCATTGATGTGTTCACATCATTTGAAGATGCTTTAGCTCAATTTTTTTTGAGCAAAGCTCCCCCTAGATGTGAGAACCCCTTTTAAAGGGTCAAACTAACCTTGGGTTGTTGTAGAAGACTTCATGTAGATGTTGAAGATGTGGATGCTCAATGTTGATGAAGATCATCAAGAGTTTGGAGCTATCCTTTGGATTCGGGCACTTTCAATACCTACATGGGTTAGTCCCACAAGGAACAAACAAGGATATCCATGGACATAGATTGAAATTCACAAAAGATGATGTCCATGAAAGCAATGATTACCTTGTCCCTTGACTTACCAACAAGAGGGTTTGTGACTCCATGAACTAGTGCATGATGTGGAAGTTGATTGCACAAGTTTTTGCCAAAATGAATGTGAGTGAAGTATGTTGGCGGAATCACCCTCAAGAACTTTCTAGTTCTTCTTCTTCGGGATCCACATCATCTTGATGGGAATCCTTGGGGTTGTAGTTGAGCTTGACGAAGTAGAACCTGACGTTTCCTTGGGAACCCACTTGACCATGGCTTGAGGTGCTTCAACAAATGCATCAATCTCCTCTTGAAGCTTGTCCTTGCCTTTTAGCTTGTGGTCTTGTGGTGGAAGGTCATCTTGAGCTTGTTCCACATTGGAAGAACTAGGATCATACTTCTCCTTTTGAGAGACAAACTGTGGAGTAGGATATTGACCTTCTTCCCATTCAACACCTTCGGCGTTGAACTTTCGCTCAAAACCAATTCCTTGATTCTTTCGGTGCCTTCCTTGCTTGTAACAATTTCCTCAAAGTTCTTGCTTCGGCAAGGCTCTTGTAGACACCTTTCTCTATAATCCCTTTCAATAAACTATTTTCTTGCTCAAGTGTAACTTGGCTTGAAACATTGTTAGTGGAATCAAGAGAACTACTAGAAGCAACAATATTGGATTTAGCATGGTTATTGTTACTACAAGAGAAAGAACTTTTCTTATGCTTGTCATGCTTAGTTTTAATGGGTGGCAAGAAATTAGACAAGAGAAGTCGTTTGGCAAGATATGAAGAACTCTTCTTTCGAAGATCGTCATTGATTGCTTTTAGAAACTCATGTTCTTGCTCTAGAGTGAGCTTCTCGAAGCGTAGCTTCTCATGAGATCTTAGGAGCTCTCTATGATCTTCTTGAGTTGTTTCATGAGCTAACTTAAGAGTGTTTAGTTCTTTAGTTAGACGCTCAATCTCCTTCATAGCATTGTCATTCGACTCTTCTCGACTATAAAGACTACTAGCATGTTCATCATTACTAGGCTCTTTGGATTTATCAAGTAAGAGCTCATCTTCACCAAGCAAGTCATCCTCATCACTATTGAAGTCAATGAATTCAGGGTGTGATACCTTGGGGCCTTTAGCCATGAAGCATCTTCCAATTCCCTCATTTGGTGAATCAAATAAGTCGTAGGAGTTGGAGTTGGAGGATACGAGAGCAAGACCGCAACACCTTCATCTTGGATGTAGTCGGAGTTGGAGTGATAGCTTCCTTCGGATTGATTGTCGGAGTCGGAGCCGGAGACCCATTCACCTACATGAGCTTGATGTTTTCTTCTTGTGTAGCTCCTTGATGACTTGTCTTTACTCTCCGAATCCTTGCTTCTCCGAGAGGGTCTTCGTTCATAACGATCATCTCTGCTCCTTCTCTCTTTCCGAGGTGACTCATCTCTTGAGCTTCTTCTTCTTGGAGATTCTTCTCTTCTCTTGTGGGGAGCCGTACACTCATTTGAGTAGTGTCCGGGTCTTCCACAATTGTAGCAGTTTTGATCACGACTAGAAGATCTCTTTTCATCATATGATCTAGATTTTGAGCTTCTCTCTTTGCTTCTATTCTTGTAGAATTTGTTGAAGTTCTTGACCATTAGGCTTATCTCTTCATTGGAAACTAACTTGTCACTTGAGGTTGTGGGAGCATCACTTGTAGCTTTGTAAGCACCACTTGACTTGTTGTGAAGCTCTTCCTTATCCTTAAGTGTCATCTCATGAGCAACAATTCTTCCAATGACTTGGTTGGCTTGAGATTCTTGTAGTTTGGCATCATTTGGATCAAAGTGCAAACGGTGTCATACTTTCCATCCAAAGCTCTGAGAATCTTCTTGATGATGAATCGGTCGGTCATTTCTTCGCTTCCTAAGCCGGCAATCTCATTTGTGATGAGAGCAAGCCTAGAGTACATTTCAGCGACTCCTTCACCATCCCTCATCTTGAACTTGTCAAGTTGACCTTGAAGAACATCTAGCTTTGATTCCTTCACAGACTCGGTACCTTCGTGCATTTCAACCAAAGTATCCCAAATCTCTTTTGCATTCTCAAGCGGCTGATTTTGTTGAACTCCTCGGGACACAAGGCATTGAAGAGAATGTCACAAGCTTGAGCATTGTTTTGCAACATCCGCAATTCTTCCGCTAGAAGCCGCGATCCGAACTTTTCCTTCCTCAAGAATTCACCTTGCATACCAACACAAATAATGCCCCATGCGGCTGGGTTATGGCCAAGAATATGCATTTTCATTTTATGCTTCCAACTAGCAAAATTTGTACCATCAAAGTAAGGACCTCTACGAAAATTACCCTCACTAGACGCCATACTCTCCTAGGTTGTGAAACCAAGCTTATGGAGTCCAATGCAATGGAAACCAATACAATGGAGACCAAAGCTCTGATACCACTTGTAGGATTGAAAGTATGTCTAGAGGGGGGGTGATTAGACTACTTGACAATATAAAAATTCTGCCTTTTGACAAAGAACAGTTTTTGGCAGATTCACAATTATGATCAAGTCAAGCATCACCCTACACATGCAATTCTAGAGTATAGGCAGCGGAAAGTAAATTGCACATGTAGTAAATTGAGGTGGAGAAGAGCAAACGCAATTTTGGAGACGCGATGATTTTTCTCGTGGTTCCGATAGGTGGTGCTATCGTACTTCCACGTTGATGGAGACTTCAACCCACGGAGGGTAACGGCTGCGAGAGTCCACGGAGGGCTCCACCCACGAAGGGTCCACAAAGAAGCAACCTTGTCTATTCCATCATGGCCTATGCCCACGGAGGGCTAGCCTTACTCGGGGTAGATCTTCACGAAGTAGGCGATCTCCTTGCCCTTACAAACTTCTTGGTTCAACTCCACATCTCAACGGAGGCTCCCAAGCGACACCTAACCAATCTAGGAGGCACCACCCTCCAAAAGGTAATAGATGGTGTTGATGATGATGAACTCCTTGCTCTTGTGCTTCAAATGATAATCTCCCCAAAACTCAACTCTCCTCACTGATTTGGCTGTGGTGGAAGAAAGGATTGAGTGGAAAGCAACTTGGGAAGGCTAGAGATCAAGCTTCATATGGTGGGAGTGGAGCAACTTGATCTCAACACAAGGGTAGGTAGTTCTCTTCTCGTAAATGTAAGGTAGGAGTGGTAGTTCTTTTCGATGGCTCTCTCCACGAATGAAGAGGGGTGGAGGGTATTTATAGCCTCCACACAAAATCCAACCGTTACACACATTTGAGCAATCTCGGTGGGACCGAAGTTGACAACTCGGTGAGACCGAAAGTTCAAATAATGTGAACGTTGGGATTTTCGTGGGACCAAAATACAATCTCGGTTAGTCCGATTAGTGCAATGACAAGAGCAAGCCAGTTTGGTGGGACCGACTTCATCATCTCGGTGACACCGATTTGATGATGTATGATTCTGAAGCTTGGCAACTCATTTTTCGGTGAGACCGAGTTCAGAATCGGAAAATCCGAGTTTTCTAGGGTTTGGCTTTATGGCTGAGGTGGTTCATCTCGGTGTGACTGAGTTTGGAATATCGGTGGGACCGAGATTACTTATGAGTGTATATGGCAGTGAAAGTTGCTGATAGTTTAGGAGATGTATCACTAAGCACTTGAGCAACCAGATCATCATCATAACCTCATCCCCTTTTAATAGTATTGGCTTTCCTATGGACTCAATGTGATCTTGGATCACTAAACCAAAAATGGAGTCTTGTGCTTTTGCCAATGCTTGCCTTAGCATTTTGAGGGGTCCACTTCTTCAGTCCTTGCCATACCCATATCACCGAACTTTCTGAAATGATTCTCAAGAAACTATTAGTTCAATGATATATATGTTGTTATTAATTACCAAAACCACCCGGGGATTAGTTGCACTTTCAAAAGGTTCAATCGGACACAGAGAAAGATAGGGGCTTATAGTTTCACCTCCCAACCTTTTACCTCAAGGGTAATGTCAACAATAATAATTTATGAAAACATACATCCAAGTGGATATATATATCCGGATCGCTCCAACACAAAGTGCTTTCCATAGGAAAATGTGTAAAAAGGAAAGCTGATGATCACCATGACTCTTGTATAAGGGTAGAAGATAAAAGTAAAAGATAGGCCTTTCGCAGAGGGAAGCAGAGGTTGTCATGCACTTTTATGGTTGGATGCACAAAATTTTAATGCAAAAGAATGTCACTTTATATTGCCTCTTGTGATAAAGACCTTTATTATGCAGTCCGTTGCTTTTATTTCTTCCCTATCACAATTTCGTGTAAAGCTTATTTTCTTCGCACTAATAGATCATACATATTTAAGGAGCAATTTTTATTGCATGCACCGATGACAACTTACTTGAAGGATCTTACTCAAACCATAGGTAGATATGGTGGACTCCAATGGCAAAAACTGGGTTAAGGAATGTTTGGGAGCACAAGTAGTATCTCTACTTGGTGCAAATAATTTGGCTAGCATGAGAGGGAAAGGCAAGCTCAACATGTTGGATGATCCAAGACAATATAACGTTTCGGATATAGGAAGACATAAACCATTAAGTTGTCTTCCTTTTCCAACATAAACCTTTTAGCATGTCATATTTTAATGAGTGCTCACAATTACAAAAGATGTCCAAGATAGTATATTTAGATGTGAAATCTCTCTTCCTTTAATATTCTTTCATGAATTGTCCAAGTGACCAATTCTGCGTTTGCTAACTTTTAATAAATTTACCACCTATACTTATTATGTGTGAAGTCATTACTCCCCATGGTATAAGCATATGAAACATATATAAATTCAGATTTATGATACTCAATCCATTCAACCATTTATTCATAGGATATACGTGAAGCACGTGAGTAAATGACAAACTACTCCAAAAAGATATAAGTGAAGAACACTGAGTAGTCAAATAATTAAATAGCCATGGGAGGATTACTTTTCATTCAAGATTTCAGATGCAATGATTTTATTCAAACAGCAAGTAAAATTGAAAACATGCTCCAAGCAAGACACATATCATGTGATGAATAAAAATATAGCTCCGAGTGCAGTATACCGATGATTTTGAAGACGAAAGAGGGGATGCCTTCCGGGGCATCCCCAAGCTTAGGCGCTTGAGTCTTCTTTGAATATTACCTTGGGGTGCCTTGGGCATCCCCAATCTTAGGGTCTTTCCACTCCTTATTCTCCTCATATCGATATCCCACTCAAAACTTGAAAACTTCAATCACGCAAAACTTAACGGAACTTCGTAAAATGGGTTAGTATGATAAAGAGTAAACCATTCACTTTGGTACTGTCAAATACAAGATTCATAATTTTTCTCACACAATCCTACTGTACCATATCATTTCTACAATTTATATTGAGAAATATAAGCCATAGAAACTAGAAAACAAGCAAACTATGCATTGAAAACAGAATCTGTTAAAAACAAAACAGTCTGTAATGATCTGAACAACAACCATACTTCTGCTACTCCAAAAATTATGAAATAAATTGTTTGGCGTGAGGAGTTCGTCAATTAATCCTCTTCAAAAATAATCAACTCAAAAGCAGTCTTCTGTAAAAAATGACAGCTAATCTCATGAGCGCAAAGTTTCTGTTTTTTACAGCAAGATCACATTAACTTTCACCCAAGTCTTCCCAAAGGTTCTACTTGGCACAAACACTAATTAAAACTTAAAACCATATCTAACCTGAGTCTAGATGAATTATATATTACTAAACAGGAGCAAAAAGCAAAGAATAAAATTGGGTTGCCTCCCAACAAGCGCTATCATTTAATGCCCCTAGCTAGGCATGATGATTTCAATGATGCTCACATAAAAGATAAGAATTGAAACATAAAGAGAGCATCATGAATAATATGACTAGCACATTTAAGTATAACCCACTTCCTATGCCTAGGGATTTTGTGAGCACACAACTTATGAAAAAAAGAATCAACTAGCATAGGAAGAAGCATAACTTCAAAACTTTTAGCACATAGAGAGGAATTTGATATTATTGCAACTCATACAAGCATATATTCCTCCCTCATAATAATTTTCAGGAGCATCATGAATGAATTCAACAATATAACCATCACATAAAGCATTCTTTTCATGATCTACAAGCATAGGGATTTTACTACTCTCCACATAAGCAAAATTCTTCTCATTCAGAATAGTGGGAGCAAACTCAACAAAATAACTGTCATGTGAGGCACAATCCAATTGAAAATTAAAATCATGATGACAAGTTTCATGGTTAACATATTTCTTTAAAGCATACATATCATCACAATAATTATCATAGATAGCAACTCTGTTCTCATAATCAATTGGAACCTCTACCGAAATAGTGGAATCATTACTAACTAAAGTTGACACTCTTCCAAATCCACTTTCATAAATAACATACTAAGATTCAACACCCTCCAAAATAGAGGGATCGTTACTTCCTAAAGTTGACACTCTTCCAAACCCACTTTCGATGATAGTCTTATTCATACTCCAAAAGATATAAGTGAAGTTCATGGAGCATTCTACAATTAATATAGACTAACCAATATCCACGCTCAAAATATATAAGTGAAGCACACGAAGCATTCTATAAATCCATACTCAAAAGATTTAAGTGAGGCACAAAGAGTATTCTATGAGATCATACTCAAAAGATATAAGTGAAGAACATGAAGCATTCTATAAATCAATGAAGGGCTATCTCACACTAGCATGGTTCTTAAATAAAAAGAAAAACACAAATCATGTGAACAAAACAAAAACCGAGGTATACCGATATTTGTTGAAGAAGAGAGATGGGATGCCAACCGGGGCATCCCCGAGCTTAGATGCTTGATTATCCTTGAACTATTTGCTTGAGGTGCCTTGGGAATCCCCAAGCTTGAACTCTTGCCTCTCTTTATTATTCTCACATCAGTAACTCCTCGTTCTTCGAACACTTCATCCACACAAAACTTTAAAAAAACTTTGTGAGATCCGTTAGTATAATAAGGCAAATCACTACCTTTAGGTACTGTTGTAAACTCATTCAAATTTCATATTAGCATTATATATACTGTATTCCAACTTCACCATGGTTCATACCCCCCGATACTACCCATAGATTCATCAAAAAAAGCGAAAAACACATAGAAAACAGAATCTGTCAAAAACAGGACAGTCTATAGTAATCTGCAAATTTCATATACTTCTGTAACTCCAAAAATTCTAAAACAAATATAAAAATTTAAAAAAATTGTACATAAATACCGTGAAAAAAGTTTCAGACCCATTTGACTTTCCAGTAAAAAATATAAAATAACGCACTACATCCAAAGTTTCTGTTTTTACACCGCACATAGTAAACAAGCAATCTAATCATCCTAAAACCAAAGCTTGGCACATTATTTTTATAATACAATGGATATATACAAGGGGATAATTATTTTCAGAGAAACTTCCATGAAAAATTCTACATTGTTTCCATGAACATGAACACAAGTGATCAAGGTCGACCCTCACTTCATCAATGCATAACTTTCCAATCACTTCTCTTTTTGAAAAACTTTTTAGGCATATGAGGCAAGTGAATCTTTTTGTATTTTCATTCTTTTAAAAAAATTGTATGTTTCACCCACAACTAAACAGAAACAAAAAGGGAAAACAGAATCTACTTAGTGAAGAAAGCAAACAAGCACACACGAGAATATCAACCCCATGCTATTGCTCCCCGGTAACAGCGCCAGAAAAGAGATTGATAATCCTCAAGTGCAAGGAATCATCATAGCAATTCCCAAAGGTGGAAGTGATAAGTATGGAGTGTCGAACCCACAAGGAGCTAAAGGCAAGATCAGTATTATCTCAAGTCCCATCTACCACTGATACGACTCTACGTGCACGCTTGCTTCCAACTAGAAACGAGAAATAAAACTACGTTGTGGGTATGAGGAGGATAACTTTGCATGATATCGGAGAGCTAAAATATAAAAGTAGGTGCTGTTATCATAGAGTTAGAATATATTATTCAAGTATTATAAATAGAGAGTGTGGAATAATGATGGGTCGGTGTGCGGAATTGTCCTAGGCAATTCTTAACAAGACCGGTAATCACTATTGCAATTTCATATGAGGGAGAGACATAAGCTAACATACTTTCTCTTCTTGGATCATATGCACTTATGATTGGAACTCTAGCAAGCATCCGCAACTACTAAAGATCATTGAGGTAAAACCTAACCATAGCATTAACATATCAAGTCCCCTTTATCCCATACGCAACAACCCCCTTACTCGGGTTTATGCTTCTGTCACTCAGGCAACCCACTATAAGCGAATCATGAGCATATTGCAACACCCTACAGCGGGAATCCCTCACGCTTGCGCGAAATAGAGAGCACAATAGGACAGCACCGAAATAAAACATACAACTCATACCAATCTAGATCATCAATTGTAGCGACCAGACCTCGAACGGTCAAGTCTCTGTGCATCAGTGTCATCCCTGGATCGGTAATGCTAACACGCACAGTACTCGAGGAATTATAACAGAGTTTCAATCACACACTTATTACATCGAGTCCTCATAAAGAGTATGATTACAAAAATATCATGGCTGAAGGCCATCTAAACTAGATAATTGCGGAAGCTTCAAAGGTAAATGAGTCCATCAACTCCAACGACATAGCTGAGTGCAAAACAACGACTTATCGCACCTTATTCATAATCTGAGTAGTCTGCAACATAAGACGTTGCAGCCCAAAATGGGTCAGCACATGGAATATGCTGGCATAGTTACACTGTAAAGCAATGAAATGCAAGAACTATATCTACATGCAATATTTTGCTGGTGGGGGCTGTAAATTTCATGATTTTGCATAAAGCTAGTTTTTCCCTACAACAAAGGAATAAATTTATTTAACTACTCCCGTGTTGCCCATTATTTGAGAAGGTAACCCCAACTCAAATCCCAATTAAAAGTATCATAATTAACCCAACTCTTAGTGCAGTAGTTGTAGATACTTTGTGAAGCGGAAAAGAAGGTAAGTTAGTTTGTGTCAGACTTCAGTATTCAAAATTTTGGTAACCAAAAAATTGAGAACTTTATTATTTGTCCGCATGCTGAATAACAGCTGCACATTTCAGAAAGCCTGATGTACAGTATTGATCTGAAATAGTAGCCATATATATATATATATATATATATATATATATATATATATATATATATATATATATATATATATATATATATACTGCATAATTTACTAAATATCTAGCTATTTCTAGCCAGGATGAATGTGTGCCGTCACGCTAGTACTCACCCAGAGATGCAAGAGAGTCGACTGTTGAAAAGGAGAGTGTTGTCCTTTTTTTGGCGAATAGGAGAGTGTTGTCATTACTAACAGCAGGTGCCTCTAACTTAGTTTTACAAATAGCCTGCTGAATATAACATGTTTTTGGAGAAAACATTAGTGCAAGCCTTATTGAATGGTGGCACTATAAAATATGAAGCCATCAGTTAATGTATCTTCTTCATAATTGACAAGATCAATATTATTCTCAAAAATGTGATATATTGCAAATCTGAAGGCACGTTCCACAAAGGAAGATTTGTTACTGGATCCTGTAGTTACATGAAAATCTAACCATATATAGTAACGTCCATGTGGTTATCAGTTATCTATACAAGAGAAACATCATCGAACAATATTAGCAAGCTTGATTTCCATGCAAGATCAGCAAGCCTGATTTCACAACTATATAAGCAAAGCATGTTTTGTACCTGGTACTAAAAAATCACATAGAAATAGAACAATCTTGATACTTAAGATTTCCAAACACGCATAGAGAGAAGATTTGTGCATGAAAGTAGACACTGGGAATTAATGGTGACTTAGCAAATGATTACTGGATTTGTAAACAATGACTGCAAAATGAAATAAAATCACAATACACTACTAGAATCGCCCTTTTTGCCGAGTTTCAAAGAAACTCCACAGGGCCCATATTCAACTTGGTGAAATCTTCACCGAGTGCCAAACTCATCGCCGCTCACTCGACTAGACGGGAGCCGACAATCATTAATATTGCCGAGTTCTTTCTATCACAAACTCAGTGAATATCTAAATAAAGTTGTTCCTGCCAGAACAAACTCGGCGAACCACATTGTCTGACGGGACGGACCGTTAATGGAAGTTCCACATGGCACCACTGTTTGCTGAGTTTTGGCTGTCTAAACTCGGCAAAGTTAGGCCAATAGAAATAATCCACGTGCCAGCACACATTGCCCGGTACAAAATATCTTCTGAGTTCTTTATTCAGCATAACTGGACAATTTGTTTGCTGAATTCTAAACTCGGCAGTCTCCCATCTATTAAGGGCTCGCCGTGTGGCGCAACGTTATTACCCAATGTCAAACTTCGCCCAGATTATAAAAACAGAAACTCGGCAAACGCTTTGCCGTGTTTGCCACGTGGTACTGCGTTATTACCCAGTGTCACATTTCGCCGAGTTTGCCGCCAACAATTCGGCGAAGTTGAGATTCTGCCGAGTTTATTTAGTTCGCCAGTAGTTTTGCATTGGAACTAGGCAAAGCCAGAGCTCTGCCGAGTCCAATTTTAGATCAGACTCGGCAGACAGAAGTTTGTCGAGTTCCCGATAGAATGAACTCGGCGAATTATTGGAACTCAGGACAAAACCAGATCCTAGTAGTGATATGTGGACAAAACCAGATTCAAATAATAATCCAAGGACTAGTGTCATTATCTATAATAATAATGACACCGGTCGTCACAGGTGGTATCAAAGCAATGGTTTCAAGGGCCACGCAGATAGTTAGAGATGGTAGAAATACTTTAGTTGGAACCCATACTTGCTATATTGAACAAGTAATTAGTCCCAGAAAATATTATTTTGTCCAGTAACTTTAGATGACTACCATGCTAATTAGAAGCCTGTTGCGGGATGGTTCGAATTAGAATTCCACCATCAAGGGTTCGTGGCCAGCATATCCTACTACTTTGGCAAATGATGCATGAGCTTGGGGCACCATGTCCACAATTCTTTGAAGAGATGCCAGATGATGGAACACACTCCTACAGACGCGTAGTTGTGGTGCTTAGCGGTGTTCCATTGGAGATGGACTTCTATGTGGAGCTCTTCACAATGCAGCGGTCATCCGATGACACTCTACCCATGCATGAAGTTGCCAAGGAAGCTATGCATGGACTGCGAGCACGCTTTGGGGAGAAATTACGCACTACCGGACACCGTGACTTGCCAGCACTTGATTCTTGGAGTTTTGGGCTGAACCATCAGCAAGGACCTAGAGGAGCAAGCCTGGGTGTTGGGGCTTCATCAGCTCAGCCTACAGCTGCCGCTTCAACAGTTAGCACCACTTCTAGTATGACAATGATTGCTGATACAATGATGTATCATACAATGAAGGAGGAGCTTATTAGACACCAGGAAGTAACCCAATTCTGGTATCAATGCTATCAGATGAGCGAACATGATAGGATTGTGCTTCAGGGAGCACTAAATGCTATGCCTGGAGGTCCTCTTAATCCTATAATAGTACCAGGTGATGTTCAAGAGGAAGAAGAGGAGGATCCAGAGGAAGTAGAACTAGAGGAACAAGAAGAAGTTGATGGAGTAGAGAACCCAAATGAGCCACTAGTTCCACCCTCACCAAACGTACCACCTACACCACCCCAGCCACTACCTGAGCATATAGATGAACCAGAACCATCCCTACAACCAGATATAGAGCAGCAGCAGCTACCCCACCTCCCTATTCCACGACCACACCAACCTGACTCTATCCATGCACACATGAGTGTCAGTTCGAGCGAGTACAGAGAGGCTGCTACCTATGAAAGGGTACTTGGGCTTGGCGCAAATGGCAGCGGCGGAAGCAATGGAAGTGGCAGCGGTAGCAACAATGGCGGTGGCAGCGGCATTGCCTAATCAAGTTTTGATCTGCCAGACTATTAGGCGCGGGACGCCTTAGCCATAGACTAGTCTTTTGGGATCAACAGTAGTTAGTGTAGTGGCAGCCTGAACACGTGTGTTATGTAAAATATGTGTGAACCGCAAGGCAGAGTTTGTCCCCTATGTACTAGTAGGATCTGAACCCTATATGGTGTGTGTTGTAGTTGTAATCCACTTATGCCCTTAATCAAGACTTATGTGATGTACTGGTTGTAATATAAGTGCTTGTTCTGTAGTATATACCTTGTGTGCATTAGGAGGCTCGTAGTACCTTACTATTGTGTGCTTTAGTGAGTAACACCGAGGAGAACATAATCCTACTAGACAGAAGTAATAGGTTTGCCATTGTCCTATGAGAGACACATGAGTAATCAGAGTTGTATCACTCTGGTTAGTAAGAGGCAATTGCCACCAGGATTGCACTCCATGACTGGTCACTACAAATTAAGGATAGCATGCTATTTATTGATATCACTTGCACTTGTGCTTGCCGATTGAATCAATAATCATGCAAAGAACTAACCAACAAAAAAAATGCAGGATGAATAACAATGGTTTGACTAAGCAAGACCTTGTCTTTCGTTTGGGATCAAGCGCCCATGATCAGCATGGGGGGGTACTCCAGCTTCAGAAGATCAAAGTGTGCTACTTGGACCGGTGCAACTTCCAAGCAACCCAGAAGTTGGCAATGCTGGAACTTCCGGACTTATGGTAGGAGATATAATATACACAATGGGAAAAAGCTTTATGTTCTGAACCATGTCTGGCATCTAAGGAAATGCAGATGGCAATTATGGTTTCGAGCTCTATGGGTAAAGTGATACGAACTCTGCAGAGTTAAAGTAAAACATGAATTCATGCCAGTCTCTTGGATTGGGGACTACATGGACCTATTGGTGGTCTATCTTGCAATACGAGTGTTTGATAGCTTTTATAAACTGAAAAAAACTTTCTGCAACAAATTTTTATTTTGAAACGTGTTTAGTTGAGGTAGGACTTGTTGATTTATATTGAGCTATCATGAGTGTTGCATTTTGCTATTTGAGCTTGCTGAGTACTTTGTACTCACTCTTGCTATTAATCATCTTTTTCTTAGAGCAAAGCTTGTATGAGAATCCTACTGGACCAAGTGAGGAGAGCAATGGTGATGGCTACAACTACACAAGGGACCTAGATGTGGATCCATCTAGTGCTATGTACGATCTGGATGCCACATATGGGGGTTGGGATGAATAAGTAACTATGACCTAGCTATGTAATCCAGGAACTATTTTATCATCATCTATCTGGTACTTCTAGTTGGAACTCCGGTGTTAGGAGATGTAATAATTTGGCGAACATGTGAGAAGCCTACTTGAGACTTTTAGCCCTGCATGGCATGGTATTGTAATATAAATGACCATCTCTAGCTATTTCCCTGTTGCATATCTCTGACATGGATTATTATTTGACAAGACAAGATTTTGTCAAGAAATAATCCAAGGACTAGTGTCATTATCTATAATAATAATGACACGGGTCGTCACAACCAAGCTAACCTCCGGGAAGAGCTGATCTGTAGAATGGTCAATGGTTCCAAGTGGTAAGCCAGATTTTGAGTTATGTCAAGTCAGGAAACCACGTCCCAACATTCGGCGCGAGCTGGCGCGACATCTTGAGTTAGAACTAGTTAGAACTAAATCTATCCTATTTTGAATTACAACATAATGACTCTTGGACTACACGTCTAACACGTCTTGGAACAACACACAAGACTATAATCAGCGGCGATGTCGCCTGGGGCATGTGACTCATTTTATGTGTATACTGTAGCAAAATGATGTGGTTCCATCTACAGTACACAAAGGCTGCCTGGGTGTGGATGAATCATGTCGCCGCTACTGACTATAATGGAATAGTACTCACTAGTACAACCCAAGGAAATTAGATTAGCTCCAACATACGCTCACTAGGAAGTCATTCATTTATAAGCCGAGGTGCGAATACATCTTGTCCATCATTGCTCTGAGCTCGACCAGCCACCCATTTGGAAGGCATTCATGTGCCACTTGCATATCGTGGTAGAAGGACACATCGATCATGGATAGAGTAATAATATAAAACATATAATTACCTCGTCATGCTAGGAAAAATATACTGGAAGCATATTACTACCAGTAGCGGCATCCTTAGATTCTATGTAGTGCTCACCCATCTTGGAGAAAAGGTATTTTCATTCCATATACAGGTCAAACGGATTTTTAGTTTCTCTTATTTTGGTTTGTGTACCGGAGATGTGTGATTTTCCATTACCTTTGTTTTTGTCAGTGTCAGGGGTCAAATTCAGCGTGAATACCTTTTCTCCAAGATGGATGAACAACAGATAGAATCTACGGATGCTGGTGCTGCTGGAAATGCTCCATGTATGTTCTTCTTAATACGCCGATGTCATGTATATTTTATTCTTTACTATACCCATTATCGATGTGTCAATCTATCATCATGTGCAGAAGGCACACGAATAGCTTCCAAAGGGGTGGCTGCTCTAGATATCAGAGCATGGGATAGAAGATGGACAAGGTATACAAGGTAGTTTTTATCCTTTTCATCTCAAGTACTCTCACCTTTCTTATAAATGAACGATTTCCCAGAAAATGTCTGCTGATATTAATCAAAATTCTCTGTATATCTAAGTCAGTTTGGCTGGTACTAGTCCATTGTGGTGTTGTGTTTTATTTTCAAGATGTGTTAGGCGTCTAGTCAAAGAGTCATCATGTTGTAATTAAACTAGAACAAAGTTAGTGCTAGCTAGTTAATCTAGGGAAACCGCGGTGTCAAGTCGGAGCTTCACTAGGAGCATAAGTCTGAGTATGACATGATCTAAGGTGGTTGTGGTTGTGTGTCGGTGTATATACATATATGCATGTAGTGATGTATGCTTATGACACGCTGACATTGAGAAGCATTACAGACACAAGAGGGGCACCACACGTGCCCCTGAAAAAATGTTAGGCACTGAGGTTAAATAGGTAGCCACCCCCTCCCATTCCACAAAGTTTTGGACAATTGAATCTATGAAAATGAGAGGATAAAGGCAAGAGTTTTCAATGGAAGCCCCATTTTTCTTCGATTGTGAGGGAGTGGGAGGGGAATCACCGGAGGAAGGCCAGAAGATTGTGGAGGATGATGTGAGGGAGCCACCAGATTGGCTCCCAGACGGCTGGATCATGGAGGTCTAGCGTGGTGACGATGGCAATATGCACCAGGTATGTACGTTGTACTCCCTCCGTTCCAAAATAATTGTCTTTCTAGCCATCTCAAATGGACTACAACATACGGATGTATGTGGACATGTTTTAGAGTGTAGTTTCACTCATTTTGCTCCGTATGTAGTCACTTGTTGAAATCTCTAGAAAGACAATTATTTCGAAACGGAGGGAGTAGTATTTATTTTCCCTAGGCAATTTCTTTCCGCTGAGGTCGTATGTCCACATTATAGAAAATATGATGGAAGCGTTCTACCCTCTCGAGAGAGGGCCGCGAGTATTTATTGATACGATGGGGCTTATCCCATGAGCGCATACAAATCTTGGAGTACAAGAGAGATTAGAGAGAGATAAGAGTTTAAACTAGATACTAGTATATCTCTAACCAACTAACCCTATACCAGAAGTATATGCGCCGGCCCATGGCCTACATGAGATATTTCAACACACCCCCTTAATCATAACTTGATCAAGTTGAGATTACGTCTAAAATTCTCAAGACTCCTTGTAGGTAACGCCTTGGTAAAACCATCTGCAATCTGATCTCCAGAATGAATAAATCGAACGTCCAACTCCTTGTTGGCAACACGTTCTCTGACAAAATGAAAATCTATCTCGATATGTTTTGTTCTGGCATGAAACACCGGATTAGCAGAAAGATAAGTGGCACCAAGATTATCACACCATAAACAAGGAGTTTGCACTTGTACTACTCCAAGTTCCTTCAGCAAAGACTGAAGCCAGATAATTTATGTAGTGGCATTTGCCAGTGCCTTATACTCAGCTTCTGTACTAGACCTGGAAACAGTGGCCTGTTTCTTTGCACACCATGATATCAAATTTGGACCAAGAAAAACTGCAAAGCCACCTGTGGACCGTCTATCATCAACACTGCCAGCCCAGTCCGCATCAGTAAATGCACTGACAAGTGTGGATTTAGACTTGCTGAATAATAGTCCAACATTGACTGTATACTTCACATACCTCAAAATACGCTTAGCTGCAGTCCAATGCAAGGTTGTAGGTGCATGCAGAAACTGACATACCTTATTTACGGCAAAAGATAAATCTGGTCTAGTAAGAGTTAAATATTGAAGTGCACCAATCATACTTCTGTACCGAGTGCTATCTTCCTGACTTAGGATCTCTCCTTCATACAAGGACAGTTTCTTTGAACTGGATAATGGAGTTGGTGAAGGCTTGCAATCCTGCATTCCAACCCTTTTCAAGAGATCATTAGCATATTTTTCTTGAGACAAGACAATACCATCTTTGTTCCTCTTTACTTCAATACCGAGAAAGAAGTTCAAATCTCCCAAGTCTTTCAAAGCAAACTCAGAGCCCAGGTCCTTTAGGAGTGCTGTCACTGCTTCATCAGATGAGCTTGCAATGATAATATCATCAACATAAATGAGCATGTACATTGTTATTTTGGACTTGTTGAAAATAAACAATGAAATATCAGACTTGGAAGGAACAAAACCAATAGCTTGCAACTTCATACTCAAGCGATGATACCATGCTCTTGGAGCCTGTTTGCACCATAAAGGGCCTTATCAAGTTTGAGACATGGAAAGGTGCATTCTTGTTTTCAAACCCAGGTGGTTGTTTCATGTAAACCTCCTCTTCCGAACACCATGCAAAAACGCGCTCGCACGTCCAACCTGTCAGAGGCTCCATCCCTAGACACACAGCAGATAGAACCAATCTGATAGTAGCAGCTTTGACAACCGGACTAAAAGTATCCTCGTATCTATTCCATACCTCTGTTTAAAACCTTTTGCCACTAGCCTGGCCTTGTATCTATCAACCGTGCCATCTGCTTTCCTTTTAATTTTATAAACCCACTTACAGTCTATCAGATTCTTACCTTGACCACGTGGAACCAAGTGCCACGTCTCATTTTTCCTCAAGGCCATATATTCTTCTTCCATGGCCTTCTTCCATCTTGGATCTGTCAAGGCTTCATCAACCGAACGTGGCTCCCCTGTTGTACAGGTTAAACCAAATTTCAAAATATTTTTGTAATTTACCGGCTGAATTTTCCCTGTTTGAAGTCGTGTGCTGGTGCGTGTAGCGGCTCCTGGTCCGGGCGGAGAAGATCCCACACCTGCTCGTGCAGGCCTGCGCGGTGGCGATCCCGATGAGGATCCTGCATCAGGCGAACCAGTGGAAGATCCCCGACCAGACTGGGCGGGCGAGGGAGCAACCGCGTCGCCATCTGACGCAGCCTCGTCTGCATGTGCGTCGGGCCCCACCTCAGGCGCGTGAGTGGGGGACAGCCGTGGACCCGCATCACGCGTGGCGGGTGGAGAGCGGCTCGCCTCAGCCCCGCATGAGCCGTTGCCGCCCGTGCGTCCCGAGGCGGAATCATGCCGCGCTGGTGGCGGCGTATCTGCATGGGATCGCTCGCCTGCGGATCCTGAGGCATGCACAGGCGCAGGTGAATCATCCTCGTGTCGCGTGCATTCGTCTTCTTCCAGAGCATGAAATATGGGCTGATATGCACTGTTTTCAGCGCCATTTTCTGCAGGAAAATTTTCTGTACTTTCTGCACCATCAGTAGGATTAGTAGCATGAGAATTATTCATGTGATCAGTAGTATTTTTGCCCCCTTGATCTAAGCCGGAAAGATGAGCAGGAAGAAGGAGAATCTCTCTTTGCAAGAGAGCGCCGGCGTTTGGGTGGAGATCTCTAAACGGAAAAACTGTCTCATCAAAAACGACATCACGAGAGATATACACCCGACCAGTGGAAACATCAAGGCACTTGACCCCTTTATGTTGAGGGCTATACCCAATGAACACACACTATTTTGACCGGAAAGAAAGCTTTCTTGAGTTATATGGCCGTAGGTTTGGCCAACACGCACACCCAAAAACACGAAGAGAAGCATAGTTCGGTGTACTGTGTAAGAGACGTTCGGTGGGTGTTTCAAAGTTGATAACTCGACTTGGTAGGATGTTTATAAGGTGAGTGGCAGTGAGAAAAGCTTCATCCCAAAACTTGAGGGGCATAGATGCATTAGCAAGGAGGGACAAACCAATCTCAACGATATGTCTGTGCTTACGTTCTGCCGAACCGTTCTGTTGATGAGCATGAGGGCAAGAAACATGGTGAGAAATCCCTAATTTTTGGAAGAAAGGATTCAATTTTTCGTACTCACCACCCCAGTCTGACTGAACTGAGATAATCTTACTATTGAATTTTCGTTCAACGAGTGCTTGGAAATTTTGGAAGACTTGAAACACATCAAATTTATTCTTGATAAGATAAATCCAAGTATACTTGCTATAGTCATCAATAAAGCTTACATAATACTTGTATCTGCCAACGGAAAGAGGTGCTTGCCCCCATACATCAGAAAAAATGAGTTCTAATGGTTTGGAAGAAACACTAGTTGACACAGGATAGGGAAGCTGATGACTTTTTCCTTTCTGACATGAATCACAAACTATTTCATTGCTAGGCTCACCAACAAACGGGAGCTTATTTTTCCTAAGCACACGATGAACAATAGTAAAAGAAGGATGCCCTAGACGATCATGCCACCTTGCCGAAGATAATGTGGTGACACCAAGACCTTGTTTATTGGAACTCCTAACATGCGGAATCAACGGATAGAGCCCACCAACGCATCTACCTCTGTAGAGAATTCTCCTCGTTGTTTGGTCCTTAATCAAGAAGAAAAAAGGATGAAACTCAAGAAAAACATGATTGTCCAAAGCAATGCGATGAACAGAGAGGAGATTTGTTCTAGCATGAGGTGAATAAAGAATTTTTTTAAGATGAATGGGTCGGCTAGAGGTATGTAATACTGACTGACCAACATGATCTATTCTCATACCTGTCCCATTTGCACCATGGATCTGATCTTGCCCGCGATACTTGTCACGAACAGTTAGTTTCTCCAGTTCTCCTGTGAGGTGGTCGGTCGCCCCACTGTCGACGTACCAATTTGTATCCACCCCGTACTGGGCAGCAGCAGCAACTTTTTCTTCCAGTGCATCATCATCGAACCTGTACCAGCAGTCTTTGGCACTATGGCCAAGCTTACCACAGATCTGGCATTGGATGGGATCATTCCCCCGTGCGTTGTTGTTGCCAGGTGCAGGACCACCGGGGCCTCCTGGACCTCCGGGACCGCCTGGTGCACCACCTGATCGGGCGCCCTTGTTGTTGGTGTAGAAAGGACGCCCGCCGCCGCCCTGCTTCTTCTTGTTGTAGCCACCATAGCCGCCACCGTACCCGCCACCGTTTTGCTTCTGCTGCTGCTTGCCGCGAGGAGGCGGCGGACCACCACGACGTGCGGCGGTGTTGGCAGAGGACTTGAATCCTCCGCCGCCGGTGCCGCCCGTGAAGAGTTCCACTCGCTGATCAAAGTTGCAGATCTGCGAGTAGAGGAGGTCGACGGTGACTGGTTCGGTGCGAGCGTCCAGGGCTGAGACCACAGGGTTGTAGTCGAGGTCCAGCCCCGCGACAATGAAGGAGACGAGTTCATCTTCCTCCAGTGGCTTCCCGGCCGCAGCAAGTTCATCTGCGAAGCCTCGCATCCGGGAGAAGTACGCCGCAGCAGATTGGGTACCTTTTTGAGCATTGGCGAGGGAGATGCGAAGGTTATTGATGCGTGAACGAGACTGTGAGGCAAACATGTTACCGAGGCTTGTCCAGAGTGCGTGAGCAGTCCGGATGGAGGCGACGGAGACGAGCACATCTCTTGTCAGGTTGTTCAGGATGTGCCCGAGGACCTGCATGTCCTGCCTGATCCATGCGTCATACGCTGGGTTTTGGATCGTCTGATCCTTGCCGTCCTTGTCCTTGACGACGGCGAGCTTCTCTGGCGCGGTGATGGAGCCGTCGAGGTAGCCATAGAGCCCTGCGCCGAGGAAGTGGGGGAGGATCTGTGCCCTCCACAGGAGATAGTTCTCCCTGGTCAGCTTCTCCGAGACCTGAGAACCAAGGCCGGAACCAGCTGGGGTTGATGATGAAGATGCCATCAGGTTTTTGGTGTAGATGGGATTTGTCTCTAGGGTTCAGAACGTGGAGGAAGAGGATGCTCTGATTACCATATAGAAAATATGATGGAAGCGTTCTACCCTCTCGAGAGAGGGCCGCGGGTATTTATTGATACGATGGGGCTTATCCCATGAGCGCATACAAATCTTGGAGTACAAGAGAGATTAGAGAGAGATAAGAGTTTAAACTAGATACTAGTATATCTCTAACCAACTAACCCTATACCAGAAGTATATGCGCCGGCCCATGGCCTACATGAGATATTTCAACACACATAGGCAGCCGGCCATCTGTTTTTCGGCCAGCAGCAGACGCAGCAGTAGCACAGATCGATCTGTCATGACACACGAACAGGGCCGTGTCGCTCCTGGGTCTTGGGTCTTGGCGGATGGAAATTGTCTAGCTAGACAGGCACGTTGGATTGGGGCTACGTCAACAGTATTCCCAAATATGTGCACAATTAATGCTAGATTTATGGGTCGATGTTTCTTACACAAAGCTAATCTACTGCATATATGCATGCTATTAGAATGATCTAAACAAATGTTCATTCTCTATACAATGCGTGTACCATTTTTAAGTTTATCTTGTTTTGCTTGTTTACCTGATATATGTGATTGTTTCCCCATGACAATTGTTTTTGTCGAGTATCTGGGGTCAAATTCAGTATGAAGGCAGAGGTCCTTCACTACCTTTTCTCAGAGATGGATGAGAAATACATCGAATTGGTGGATGCTGCTGCTGCTCCTGGCATGCTCCATATATGTTTGTCTTAGCACGCCGATGTCATTATATATTTATTTTCTACTATATCCATTACCGATGTGTCAACCTATCATGGAATGCAAAAGGAACATGGCTGGCTTCCAGATGGGTGGCGGCTCGAGATCAGAGCAGGGGGACAAGGACAAGATGTACAAGGTATTTTTTATCTTTTCCATCAAGTACTCCTATTTATGAATGAATGACTTCCCGGAAAATGTCTGCTGGAGGCAATCAAAATTCCTGCAGTTCCAAGTCAGTTTGGGTCGTGCTAGTAAGTATTAAGTACTAGTCCATTATGGTGTTGTGTCTTGTCTCTAAGATGTTTTGGATGTGTAGTCAAGAGTCATGATATTCTAATTCAATCAGGGAGCAGAGTTAGTGCTAGCTGCAATTCGCCCTTGACACCGCAATTTTCTGGAATTTTTAGCACCATGACAGTGATGTATGCTTGTAACACCATGACATTGAGAAGCAACAAATAAAAAGGAGGAACACTGTACGGACCCATGACCACAAGTATGATGATTTAACTTATGTGATCAATTTGTTAGACAAAATCCAGCATTTCGTATTAGAGCGAGGCCCAAGATTTGTAGGATGGTTCCCAGGGAGGCAACTCCCACTACCGCCTTGGAGAGGACAATAGTCATTCAGCAAAGAAATATGAAAGTTGTTTTTGACAAGGAGGTGGATGATCGATGGTTTGAGCCGGTGGTGCCACAGCATCAAGACTATTGCTCGGTAATTACATGAATCAAGGAATCATGTGTGTGTGCTTCAGCCATGTGAATCATGTTTGTCTCCAAAGTACTCGTCTATGTGGCGCTCATTGCATTTGAAGTGCATCATGGAAGAAGGATTATATAGTATGCCGCTTCATAGGAGCAGGGTATCGATGCGCACAAAGACATGGTGGCATGTCTGGCTATTTATGTTTTATCAACGAGATGAAAGTTTGGTGTGTAGTAGGACAATGCCCATTTTAGTTGAGTTTCTACTTGAGACTGGCAGAGTGGGCTGGTAGTCCAAATTATGTGTGTGAGCAGAATCAACTAGTCATAAATTTGCAATGAGTCGAGATCAAGGGGAGCAAAAATGGAGATGTGTGATTTTTCATTACCTTTGTTTCTGTCCAGTATTACATGTCCCCAGTGCCAGGGGTCAAATTCACCATGAAGGTACTAAACTACTCCCTCCGTCCCATAATGTAAGACATTTGTTGATAAATGTAAGACATTTTTTGACACTAGTGTATTGTCAAAAAACGTCTTACATTATGGGATGTAGTGTTGGGGAACGTAGTAATTTCAAAAAATTTCCTACGCACACGCAAGATCATGGTGATGTATAGCAACGAGAGGGGAGAGTTGTTGTCTACGCACTCAGAGACCCAAGCGAAGCGATCACAACGTAGAGGAAGTAGTCGACGTTCTCCTCGCGATCCGACCGATCCCGCGCCGTTACATTCGGCGCCCCGAGTTCTTGACACACGACAGCTCGATGACGTCCCTCGACCGATCCAGCCGAGTGTCGAGGGAGAGTTCCACAAGACGACGGCGTGGCAGGACGATCTTGATGTTTCACGGCGCAGGGCTTCGCTTAAGCATGACAGTATGACCGAGGTGGAATATGGTGGAGGGGGCACCGCACACGGCTAAGGAACGATCCGTAGATCAAACTTGTGTGTCTGGGGTGCCCCCTGCCCCAGATATAAAGGAGGGAGGGGGAGGTGCGGCCGGCCTAGAGGGCGGCGGAGGAGTCCTACTCCCACCGAGTAGGACTCCCCCTTCCTAGTTGGAGTAGGATTGGGGAGGGGAAGAGGAAGGGGGCGCCGCCTCCTTGTCCTATTCGGACTGGGGGGGGGCGCGGCCACCCCTGGCCGGCCCTCCTCTTCTCCCTCGTGGCCCACTAAGGCCCATTTAGTTCCCGGGGTTCGGTAACCTCCGGTACTCGTAAATTCCGTTTTCACCGGAACCATTCCAACTCCAAATATAGGCTTCCAATATATCAATCTTTATGTCTCGACCATTTCGAGACTCCTCGTCATGTCCGTGATCACATCCGGACTCGAACTTCTTCGGTACATCAAAATACATAAACTCATAATAACCATCATCGAAACCTTAAGCGTGCATGGATCCTACGGTTCGAGAACAATGCAGACATGACCGAGACACGTCTTCGGTCAATAACCAATAGCGGGACCTGGATGCCCATATTGGTTCCTACATATTCTACGAAGATCTTTATCGGTCAGACCGCATAACAACATACGTTGTTCCCTTTGTCATCGGTATGTTACTTGCCCGAGATTCGATCGTCGGTATCCAATACCTAGTTCAATCTCGTTACCGGCAAGTCTCTTTACTCGTTCCGTAATACATCATCTCACAACTAACTCATTAGTTGTAGTGCTTGCAAGGCTTCAGTGATGTGCATTACCGAGAGGGCCCAGAGATACCTCTCCGACAATCGGAGTGACAAAACCTAATCTCGAAATACGCCAACCCAACATTTGCCTTTGGAGACACCTGTAGTACTCCTTTATAATCACCCGATTACGTTGTGACGTTTGGTAGCACCAAAGTGTTCCTCCGGTAAACGGGAGTTGCATAATCTCATAGTTATAGGAACATGTATAAGTCATGGATAAAAGCAGTAGCAACATACTAAACGATCGTGTGCTAAGCTAATGGAATGGGTCATGTCAATCAGATCATTCTACTAATGATGTGACCTTCTTAATCAAATAACAACTCTTTGTTCATGGTCAGGAAACATAACCATCTTTGATTAACAAGCTAGTCTAGTAGAGGCATACTAGTGACATAATGTTTTGTCTATGCATTCACACATGTATCATGTTTCCGGTTAATACAATTCTAGCATGAATGATAAACATTTATCATGAAATAAGGAAATAAATAATAACTTTATTATTGCCTCTAGGGCATATTTCCTTGATCTCCCACTTGCACTAGAGTCAATAATCTAGATTACATTGTAATGATCCTAACACCCATGGAGTCTTGGTGCTGATCATGTTTTGCTCGTGGAAGAGGCTTAGTCAACGGTCTGCAACATTCAGATCCGTATGTATCTTGCAAATCTCTATGTCTCCCACCGACTAAGTCCGGATGGAATTGAAGCGTCTCTTGATGTGCTTGGTCCTCTTGTGAAATCTGGATTCCTTCGCTAAGGCAATTGCTCCAGTATTGTCACAGAAGATTTTCATTGGACCCGATGCACTAGGTATGACACCTAGATCGGATATGAACTCCTTCATCCGGACTCCTTCATTAGCTGCTTCCGAAGCTGCTATGTACTCCGCTTCACATGTAGATCCCGCTACGACGCTTTGTTTAGAACTGCACCAACTGACAGCTCCTCCGTTTAGTGTAAATACGTATCTAGTTTGCGATTTAGAATCGTCCGGATCAGTGTCAAAGCTTGCGTCAACGTAACCGTTTACGATGAGCTCTTTGTCACCTCCATATACGAGAAACATATCCTTAGTCCTTTTCAGGTATTTCAGGATGTTCTTGACCGCTCCAAATGATCCACTCCTAGATTACTTTGGTACCTCCCTGCTAGGCTTATAGCAAGGCACACATCAGGTCTGGTACACAAGATTGCATACATGATAGAGCCTATGGCTGAAGCATAGGAACATCTTTCATTTTCTCTATCTTCTGCAGTGGTCGGGCATTGAGTCTTACTCAACTTCACACCTTGTAACACAGGCAAGAACCCTTTCTTTGCTTGATCCATTTTGAACTTCTTCAAAATTTTGTCAAGGTATGTGCTTTGTGAAAGTCCAATTAAGCGTCTTGATCTATCTCTATAGATCTTAATGCCCAATATGTAAGCAGCTTCACCGAGGTCTTTCATAGAAAAACTTTTATTCAAGTATCCCTTTATGCTATCCAGAAATTCTATATCATTTCCGATCAGCAATATGTCATCTACATATAATATCGTAAATGCTACTGAGCTCCCACTCACTTTCTTGTAAATACAAAGCTTCTCCAAAAGTCTGTACAAACCCAAATGCTTTGATCACACTATCAAAGCGCTTATTCCAACTCCGAGATGCTTGCACCAGTCCATAGATGGATCATTGGAGCTTGCATACTTTGTTAGCTCCTTTGGATCGATAAAACCTTCCGTTGCATCATATACAACTCTTCTTCCGTAAATCCATTCAGAATGCAGTCTTTACATCCATTTGCCAAATTTCATAATCATAAAATGCGCAATTGCTAACATGATTCGGACAGACTTAAGCATCGCTACGGGTGAGAAGGTCTCATCGTAGTCAATCCCTTGAACTTGCCGAAAACCCTTTGCGATAAGTCGAGCTTTGTAGACGATAATATTACCGTCGTCGTCGGTCTTCTTCTTGAAGATCCACTTGTTTTCTATTGCTTGCCTACCCTCGGGCAAGTCAACCAAAGTCCATACTTTGTTTTCATACATGGATCCCATCTCGATTTCATGGCCTCAAGCCATTTTATGGAATCTGGGCTCACCATCGCTTCTTCATAGTTCGTAGGTTCATCATGATCTAGTAGCATGATTTCCGTAACAGGATTACCGTACCACTCAGTGCGGATCTTACTCGTTGATCTACGAGGTTACAGAGTAACTTGATCTGAAGTTTCATGATCAACATCATCAACTTCCTCACTACTTGGTGTAGGTGTCTCAGAAACCGGTTTCTGCGACAAACTACTTTCAAGTAAGGGAGAAGGTACTATTACCTCATCAAGTTCCACTTTCCTCCCACTCACTTCTTTCGAGAGAAACTCCTTCTCTAGAAAGGATCCATTTTTAGCAACGAATATCTTGCCTTCGGATCTGTGATAGAAGGTGTACCCAACTGTCTCCTTGGGGTATCCTATGAAGACACATTTCTCCGATTTGGGTTCGAGCTTATCAGGTTGAAGCTTTTTCACATAAGCATCGCATCCCCAAACTTTAAGAAACGACAACTTTGGTTTCTTGCCAAACCATAGTTCATAAGGTGTCGTCTCAACGGATTTCGACGGTGTTCTATTCAGTGTGAATGCGGCCGTCTCTAGAGCATAACCCCAAAACGATAGCGGTAAATCTGTAAGAGACATCATAGATCGCACCATATCTAGTAAAGTACGATTCGACGCTCGACACACCATTACGCTGTGGTGTTCCGGTGGCGTGAGTTGCTAAACTATTCCGCATTGTTTCAAATGTAGACCAAACTCAGTAACTCAAATATTCACCTCCACGATCGGATCGTAGAAATTTAATTTTCTTGTTACGATGATTTTCAACTTCACTCTGAAATTCTTTGAACTTTTCAAATGTTTCAGACTTATGTTTCATTAAGTAGATATACCCATATCCGCTTAAGTCATCTGTGAAGGTGAGAAAATAACGATATCCGCCACGAGCCTCAACATTCATCGGACCACATACATACGTATGTATGATTTCCAATAAATCTGTTGCTCTCTCCATAGTACCGAGAACGGTGTTCTAGTCATCTTGCCCATGAGGCACGGTTCATAAGTGCCAAGTGATTCATAATCAAGTGACTCCAAAAGTCCATCAAGATGGAGTTTCTTCATGCGCTTTAATCGATATGACCTAAACGGCAAGTGCCACAAATAAGTTGCACTATCATTATTAACTCTGCATCTTTTGGCTTCAACATTATGAATATGTGTATCACTACTATCGAGATTTATCAAAATAGACCACTCCTCAAGGGTGCATGACCATAAAAGATATTACTCATATAAATAGAACAACCATTATTCTCTCGATTTAAATGAATAACCGTCTCGCATCAAACAAGATCCAGATATAATGTTCATGCTCAACGCAGCACCAAATAACAATTATTTAGGTCTAAAACTAATCCCAAGGTAGATGTAGAGGTAGCGTGCCGACCGCGATCACATCGACTTTGGAACCATTTCCCACGCGATCGTCACCTCGTCCTTTGCCGTTGTTCGCAATCCGTAGTCCCTGCTTTGAGTTGCAAATATTAGCAAGTAACCAGTATCAAATACCCAGTGCTCTGCGAGCTCTAGTAAGGTACACATCAATAACATGTATATCACATATACCTTTGTTCACCTTGCCATCCTTCTTATCCGCCAAATACTTGGGGCAGTTCCGCTTCCAAATGACCGATCGCTTGCAGAGAAGCACTCGATTTCAGGCTTAGGTCCAGACTTGGGTTTCTTCTCTGAGCAGCAACTTGCTTGCTGTTCTTCTTGAAGTTCCTTCTTCTTCCCTTTGCCTTTCTTCTTGAAACTAGTGGTCTTATTGACCATCAACACTTGATGCTCCTTCTTGATTTCTACCTCCGCAGCCTTTAGCATTGCGAAGAGCTCGGTATAGTCTTTACTAACCCTTGCATATTATAGTTCATCACGAAGCCTTTGTAGCTTGGTGGCGGTGATTGAAGAATTCATCAATGACACAATCATCCGGAAGATTAACTCCCAATTGTGTCAAGTGATTGTAATACCGGACATTACGAGTATGTGCTCACTAATGTAACTATTCTCCTCCATCTTGCAGCTATAGAACTTATTGGAGACTTCATATCTCTCAATCCGGGCATTCTGTTGGAATATTAACTTCAACTCTGGAACATCTCATATGCTCCATGACGCTCAAAACGTCGTTGAAGTCCCGGTTCTAAGCCGTAAAGCATGGCACATTGAACTATAGAGTAGTCATCAGCTTTGCTCGCGGACATTCTTAACGTCGTCGGTTGCATCAGAAGAGAGGCTGGCACCTAGCGGTGCATCCAGACGTAACTCTTTCGTGCAGCAATGAGGATAATCCTCGAGTTACGGACCCAATCCGTGTAATTGCTACCATCATCTTTCAACTTTGCTTTCTCAAGGAACGCATTAAAATTCAACGGAACAACAAAGACGAGCCATCTATCTACAATCAAACATAAACAAGCAAGATACTATCAGTACTAAGTTCATGATAAATTTAAGTTCAATTAATCATATTACTTAAGAACTCCCACTTAGAAAGACATCTCTAGTCATCTAAGTGATCACGTGATCCAAATCAACTAAACCATAACCGATCATCACGTGAAATGGAGTAGTTTTCAATGGTGAACATCTTATGTTGATCATATCTACTATATGATTCACGCCGACCTTTCGGTCTCCGTGTTCCGAGGCCATATCTGCATATGCTAGGCTCGTCAAGTATAACCTGAGTATTCTGCGGTGCAAAACTGGCTTGCACCCGTTGTAGATGGACGAGAGCTTATCACACCCGATCATCACGTGGTGTCCGGGCACGACGAACTTTGGCAACGGTGCATACCGGGAGAACACTTCTTGATAATTTAGTGAGAGATCATCTTATAGTGCTACCGTCAATCAAAGCAAGATAAGATGCATAAAGGATAAACATCACATGCAAATCAATATAAGTGATATGATATGGTCATCATCATCTTGTGCTTCGTGATCTTCATCTCCGCAGCACCACCATGATCACCATCGTCACCGCGCGACACCTTGATCTCCATCGTAGCATCGTTGTCGCCTCGCCAATCTTATGCTTCTCGACTATCGCTACCGCTTAGTGATAAAGTAAAGCATTACAGGGCGATTGCATTGCATACAATAAAGCGACAACCATATGGCTCCAGCCAGTTGCCGATAACCTCGGTTACAAAACATGATCATCTCATACAATAAAATATAGCATCACGTCTTGACCATATCACATCACAACATGCCCTGCAAAAACAAGTTAGACGTCCTCTACTTTGTTGTTGCAAATTTTACGTGGCTGCTACGGGCTTAAGCAAGAACCAGTCTCACCCACGCATCAAAACCACAACGATACTTCGTCAAATAGACTCCGTTTAACCTTCTCAAGGACGGGCGTAGCCACACTCGGTTCAACTAAAGTGAGAGAGACAGCACCCACCGGTCACCTTTAAGCAACGAGTGCTCGAGTGGTGAAACCAGTCTCGCGTAAGCGCACGGCGTAATGTCGGTCTGGGCCGCTTCATCTCACAATACCGCTGAACCAATGTATGACATGCTGGTAGGTAGTATGACTTGTATCGCCCACAACTCACTTGTGTTCTACTCGTGCAAAACATCAAACCATAAAAACCTAGGCTCGATGCCCTGTTGGGGAACGTAGTAATTTCAAAAATTTCCTACGCACACGCAAGATCATGGTGATGTATAGCAACGAGAGGGGAGAGTGTTGTCTACGTACCCTCGTGAGACCAAGCGAAGCGATCACAACGTAGAGGAAGTAGTCGACGTTCTCCTCGCGATCCGACCGATCCCGGCGCCGTTACTCGGCGCCCCGAGTTCTTGACACACGTACAGCTCGATGACGTCCCTCGACTCGATCCAGCCGAGTGTCGAGGGAGAGTTCCGTCAAGACGGCGTGCAGGACGATCTTAATGTTTCACCGGCGCGAGGCTTCGCCTAAGCTTCCCGACGGTATGACCGAGGTGGAATATGGTGGAGGGGGCACCGACACGGCTAAGGAACGATCCGTAGATCAAACTTGTGTGTCTGGGTGCCCCCTGCCCCCAGATATAAAGGAGGGAGGGGGAGGTGCGGCCGGCCTAGGGGCGCCGGAGGAGTCCTACTCCCACCGAGTAGGACTCCCCTTCCTAGTTGGAGTAGGATTGGGGAGGGGAAGAGGGAAAGGGGCGCCCCCTCCTTGTCCTATTCGGTGCAGGGGGGGGGGGCGGCCACCCCTGGCCGGCCCTCCTCTTCTCCCTCGAGGCCCACTAAGGCCCATTTAGTTCCCGGGGTTCCGATAACCTCCGGTACTCGATAAATTCCGTTTTCACCGGAACCATTCGAACTCCAAATATAGGCTTCCAATATATCAATCTTTATGTCTCGACCATTTCGAGACTCCTCGTCATGTCCGTGATCACATCCGGACTCGAACTTCTTGGTACATCAAAATACATAAACTCATAATAACCATCATCGAAACCTTAAGCGTGCGGATCCTACGGTTCGAGAACAATGCGAGACATGACCGAGACATGTCTCCGGTCAATAACCAATAGCGGACCTGGATGCCCATATTGGTTCCTACATATTCTACGAAGATCTTTATCGGTCGGACCGCATAACAACATCGTTGTTCCTTTGTCATCGGTATGTTACTTGCCCGAGATTCGATCGTCGGTATCCAATACCTAGTTCAATCTCGTTACCGGCAAGTCTCTTTACTCGTTCCGTAATACATCATCTCACAACTAACTCATTAGTTGTAGTGCTTGCAAGGCTTCAGTGATGTGCATTACCGAGAGGGCCCAGAGATACCTCTCCGACAATCGGAGTGACAAAACCTAATCTCGAAATACGCCAACCCAACATTTGCCTTTGGAGACACCTGTAGTACTCCTTTATAATCACCCAGTTACGTTGTGACGTTTGGTAGCACCCAAAGTGTTCCTTGCATAATCTCATAGTTATAGGAACATGTATAAGTCATGGATAAAAGCAGTAGCAACATACTAAACGATCGTGTGCTAAGCTAATGGAATGGGTCATGTCAATCAGATCATTCTACTAATGATGTGACCTTCTTAATCAAATAACAACTCTTTGTTCATGGTCAGGAAACATAACCATCTTTGATTAACAAGCTAGTCTAGTAGAGGCATACTAGTGACATAATGTTTTGTCTATGCATTCACACATGTATCATGTTTCCGGTTAATACAATTCTAGCATGAATGATAAACATTTATCACGAAATAAGGAAATAAATAATAACTTTATTATTGCCTCTAGGGCATATTTCCTTCATGTAGGGAGTACCTTTTCTCCGAGATGGATGAACAACACATAGAATCTACAACGCTGGTGCCGCTTGTGCTTGGTATGCTCCATGTATGTTTTTCTTACACAAGGATGTCATGCTATATTTTATTCTTTACTATACCCATTATTGTTGTGTCAATTATCATGATATGTAGAAGGCACACGAATATGGCTTCCAAAGGGGTAGCTGCTCGAGATCAGATCAGAGGGGCAGAAGATGGACAAGATGTACAAGGTAGTTTTTATCCTTTTCATCTCCAGTACTCTCACCTTTTTATAAATGAACGACCTCCTAGAAAATGTGTCCTGGAGTTAATCCAAATTCGTTGTATCCTAAGTCAGTTAGGCTCGTTCTAGTCCATTGTGGTGTTGTGTTTTATAGTCAAGATGTGTTAGGCGTCTAGTCAAAGAGTCGGATGTTCTAATTAATCTACAATAGAGTTTGTGCTAGCTAGTTAATCTAGGGAAACTGCGGTGTCAAGTCCGAGCTTTGCTAGGATTTAAGTCCGATTATGACATGATGTAAGGTGGTTGTGGTCGTATGTTGGTATATAAACATATATGCATGCCAGTGGTGTACGCTTATAATACGGTGACATTGAGAAGCATTAAAGAAACAAGAGGGACACCAAACGTGCCGATGGCCACAAATTCCCATGTGTGTGTCTTCATGATTTAATTGTTGTGATCAATCTGTGAGAGGAAACCTAGCATTTTAGATGAGAGAGGGGCGGGCAATCGTTATTCCGCACAACAATGAGAAGAAAGACAGCATGCAGGTTGTTGTCCACAAGGCAGTGGATGGTTGTGTAAGGAACTAAGGATAGAGATCGGTTTCTCTGGATAGAGGAACACATGCATGGGGAGGCTCGATTTGTTGGAAACATGCTCATTCCTGGATTGTATTACTTTGATTTGGTTATTACAAGGGAATTACATGAGTATAATTGTAGGTGTGTACTATTGGTCGACTAAAATCTTCTCTTTTGCCGCTAGACTCAAACCTATCACTATGGAATAAAACTCCCATTTACCCCGCAAAAAATTGATGTGCGACTGGGGTTACAAATTACCAAACAGATGGATGGATGCATGCTTGTGAAGTGGCGTATACTTCTTCTAGTGTAAGCCAATCCATTCGCTCTTGTAGAGTTTGGATGCATTGCAAGGAGACATGTTATTTGATAAATTTTAAACATTATCTATACATGTTTGTATGATTTTTTTAGTTTTTGTTTCTTGTGCACTAACAGTTCTAAGAAAATAAGAGGAAAGCTTGAAAGAGAAGGGTGGTAGTTTTCATGGTTGTGAGAATGGAAGACTCGTTCTCAGGTCTTGATAGATCCGTGGTTGTAACAAACTGAGAGCTAACCGGCCGGGGAGTCAATCTGATATATACATAATTGGATGTGCAAACTAATGTGTTGGTTTCAGTCCGTATTCCTTAGCGCCCCAATCATGAAAGGAGATTCTTATGCACGTATAGTTAAGATAGCCAAAATATCCACCAGAGATACAAAAGAAGTGCCAAGGGTCTAGGAGTATGACTAGAAGGACAGTGCTCGTAGCTTCCTAGACGACTATGTGTGTTGCCGTGCTATTGTCTCTTCTCTGACAAACTGCACACCTTTGGAGCCTCCCGACAGCATGGTGCTCACACTATTTAGATGTTCTAATCATGAGATTAAGATCATGTTATTTCAATCATCAAGTAAATATTCTCACATTAGCACCAGAGCAAGTTAATCTTAGTTAGATAGAACTTTAATTGGACTCTATTTAGTTCTAATTATTAAAAGTAGGGTCTAATTTCATATGCATCAGTGCTAACCAACCTTGATTAAAGTCTAATGTTTTAAAGTTAGCACACAAAGATGATAATTAGTTGTAATTGTGTAGGTTTTGACAATGCAATGTGCTAATTATCATGGTAATCATATTTAATGTTATGCTTCATCCCATTTTGGTATTAGTTAACGATTGCGCATATTATGGTAAAATTTGGCTCAACGTAATAATCAAAACTAAGGCAACGATTAAATTGAGCGGATTAAGATCACCTTCCATCAATTTTGATTAATAAGGCAACCCTACATAATTCTCCTTTGAGATTCCGAATTCGAAACCGTGATGAAACCATAATAAAGGTTTAGGATTTGGGGACATACCTGAAGCACGTACTATCGATGCCTCTCAAGATTTGGAGGTTGCATGGCCACACTGCCATCCCCTCCTCGCAGTAGATGCGTGGATTTATGGCTCCCGTTGCAGCATCTAATGGATGACGGTGACCATGGCCCTCCATGAATCGCATCGTATCCATCGCCTCCTTGTAGTTGCCACCATCTGTCGGCATGCAGCACAGACCTATGGCAATGGGGAAATTGCATAGGCCACCCCATCTCCTTACCTTGTGCACACTAGGAGGTACCCATGTTCGACGAAGCAACACACAAGTTAGTATCTCAAGCATGTTTCTCCGGCGAACGGGAACCATGGACCGACGAGCTTCACATAGTCGCCGCCCCTCTTGTTTGGTACATAAAAATTGGGAGGAGGGAGGAATGGGAGTAGGGTTTGCTTGTAGAGTTTTTATATTGGTTGCATACAATGTGAACCGTCCGATCTGATAAGATAGCGTTGAGGAATGCGTGGTAGTTGGCAGGCCTTCGTGTGTTTGAATGGGTAGATTTTGGACATGGGCTTAGGCCCATGTTATCTTCGCCCATGGCACGTTTAGTTTTTAACGCCAATCATGCTAGTATTTCCTTATGGATCACAACATTCTTTGGGACAAATTAATGTTTTGGGCTTTGAACCATATGTGATTAGTAGTTCTCCCAATTTCCCAAATGAATTTCCCTGTCTTAGCAAAAACAAATTGCCAGCCACCTAATTTAACCCTTTCCCCTTCCTCCTCTCCTATTTCCCCTACCTCTGCTCAAACCCTTGCTGTAATTACCCGGTTACAATAAGGATCCAAGTCTCTTGTGCTTCTATGTTATCCCTGGATCAGTAGCTAGCACACATAGTACTCGATAAAATACCATAGAATCACATGTTGTAAAGTAACATAAATCTATAGTATTTATTACCTTATAGCCCTCGGGCTAGAACACACAGCAGAAATAGCAACAAAGAATGTGTAGTCACATCAACACCAAGGACAAAGTTGAGTGTAGACACCATAACCCTACGACACATCACTTACTCGTCGTATAAAAATCCTCCAACATGATAAGTTACAGCCGTGTAAGTCAGTACGTTGAATGTTCCGGCAAGTCACACCCCAGGATATAATAAAAGGTCCTATATCGAAATGCAATTTTGCTTCTGGAAGGCTCTAAGTTTAATTTGCATAAAGTTGGTTTTCTCCTACTTTCATGAAGATCAATTTTATCTCTAATATGATTGAGATGGTTCCTCCATTCAATCTATTCCCAATTTGATTTAACCCATTAATTTAATTTAATGTGGTGAGTTCACTGAACATTCCCACTTCTAGATGCTCAAATTGTTTGTAAACGGGGAAACGGCTTATCGATTAGGTTTACACTCTTCAGAGGTTTGTGCACTTTTGCCCACAAGACTCGCTCACCTCCTTTGAAGCTCATCACACTCAGGGTATGTGAACTGGAATATTGAGACATGGTCTTTCAGAAGAGTTTCCCTCAACTCCGGTAGTGCCCATTGTTGGAAATATGCCCTAGAGGCAATAATAAAATGGTTATTATTATATTTCTTTATTCATGATAATTGTCTATTGTTCATGCTATAATCGTATTATCTGGAAATCGTAATACGTGTGTGAATACATAGACCACAACAAGTCCCTAGTAAGCCTCTAGTTGACTAGCTCGTTGATCAACAGATAGTCATGGTTTCCTGACTATGGACATTGGATGTCATTGATAACGGGATCACATCATTAGGAGAATGATGTGATGGACAAGACCCAATCATAAGCATAGCACAAAGATCGTGTAGTTCGTTTCGCTAGAGCTTTTCCAAATGTCAAGTATCATTTCCTTAGACCATGAGATTGTGCAACTCCCGGATACCGTAGGAGTGCTTTGGGTGTGCCAAACGTCACAACATAACTGGGTGGCTATAAAGGTACACTACGGGTATCTCCGAAAGTGTGTATTGGGTTGGCACGAATCGAGACTGGGATTTGTCACTTCGTATAACGGAGAGGTATCTCTGGGCCCACTCAGTAATGCATCATCATAATGAGCTCAATATGACCAAGTGTCTGGTCATGGGATCATGCATTATGGTACGAGTAAAGTTACTTGCTGGTAACGATACTGAACGAAGTATTGGGATACCGACGATTGTGTCTCGAGCAAGTAACGTACCAATTGACAAAGGGAATTGTATACGGGATTGATTGAATCCTCGACATCGTGGTTCATCTGATGAGATCATCGAGGAGCATGTGGGAGCCAACATGGGTATCTAGATCCCGCTGTTGGTTATTGACCGAGAGGCGTCTCGGTCATGTTCAAGATGTCTCCGAACCCGTGAGGGTCTACACTTAAGGTTCAGTGACGCTAGGGTTGTAGAGATATGTATATGCAGTAACTCGAAAGTTGTTCGGAGTCCCGGGTGAGGTCCTGGACGTCACGAGGAGTTCCGAAATGGTCCGGAGGTGAAGAATTATATATAGGAATTGCAGTTTCGCCATCGGAAAGTTTGGGGTCACGGTATTGTACTGGGACCACGGAAGGGTCCCGGGTCCACGGTGGGGCCACCTATCCGGAGGGCCCGTGGGCTGAAGTGGGAGGAGCAGCCCCTAGTAGGCTGGTGCGCCCCTGGCCCCCGCGCCTAGGGTTGAAACCTAGGGTGGGGCGCCCACTGCCTTGGGGGCAAGCCTCCCCCGCCGCCCGTTGGAGATCCCATCTCCGGTGGCGCCCGGCACCCTATATAAAGAGGAGGGAGGGAGGGCAGCCGCACCCCTTGCACTTGGCGCCTCCATTTCCCCTTGCTACACCTCTCCCTCCCGCAGACGTTTGGCGAAGCCCTGCCGGGATCCCTGCTGCATCCACCACCACGCCGTCGTGCTGCTGGATCTTCATCAACCTCTCCTTCCCCTTGCTGCATCAAGAAGGAGGAGACGTAACGCTGACCGTACGTATGTTGAACGCGGAGGTGCCGTCCGTTCGGCGGTAGGATCTCCGGTGATTTGGATCACGACGAGTACGACTCCCTCAACCCCATTCTCTTGAACGCTTCCGCTCGCGATCTACAAGGGTATGTAGATGCACTCCTCTCTCTCGTTGCTAGATGAACTCCTAGATTGATCTTGGTGAACGTAGAAATTTTTTATTTTATGCAACGTTCTCCAACAGTGGCATCATGAGCTAGGTCTATGCGTAGTTCTCTTTGCACTAGTAGAACACAATTTGTTGTGGGCGTAGATGTTGTCAACTTTCTTGCCAGTACTAGTCTTATTTTGCTTTAGTGGTATTGTGGGATGAAGCGGCCCCGACCGACCTTACACTTACGCTTATGTGAGACAGGTTCCACCGACTGACATGCACTAGTTGCATAAGGTGGCTAGCGGGTGTCTGTCTCTCCCACTTTAGTTGGAGCGGATTCGATGAAAAGGGTCCTTATGGAGGGTAAATAGAAGTTGGCAAATCACGTTGTGGCTTTAACGTAGGTAAGAAAATGTTCTTGCTAGATCACCTATAGAAGCCACGTAAAAACTTGCAACAACAATTAGAGGACGTCTAACTTGTTTTTGCAGCAAGTGTTTTGTGAAGTGATGTGGCCAAAGGATGTGATGAATGATATATGTGATGTATGAGATGATAATGTTCTTGTAATAGGAATCACGACTTGCATGTCGATGAGTATGACAACCGGCAGGAGCCATAGGAGTTGTCTTTATTTTTTGTATGACCTGCGTGTCATTGAAGAATGCCATGTAAATTACTTTACTTTATTGCTAAACGCGTTAGCCATAGAAGTACAAGTAGTCGTTGGCATGACAACTTCATGAAGACACGATGATGGAGATCATGATGATGGAGATCACGGTGTCATGCCGGTGACGAAGATGATCTTGGTGCCCCGAAGATGGAGATCAAAGGAGCAATATGATATTGGCCATATCATGTCACTATTTGATTGCATGTGATGTTTATCATGTTTTTCATCTTGTTTACTTAGAACGACGGTAGTAAATAAGATGATCCCTCATAATAATTTCAAGAAAAGTGTTCCCCCTAACTTTGCTCCATTGCGAAGGTTCGTTGTTTTGAAGAACCACGTGATGATCGGGTGTGATAGATCCTAACGTTCGAATACAATGGGTGTAAGCCAGATTTACACACACAATACACTTAGGTTGACTTGACGAGCCTAGCATGTACAGACATGGCCTCGGAACACGGAAGACCGAAAGGTCGAACATGAGTCGTATACAAGATACGATCAACATGAAGATGTTCACCGATGATGACTAGTCCGTCTCACGGGACGATCGGACACGGCCTAGTTGACTCGGATCATGGATCACTTAGATGACTAGAGGGATGTCTATATGTGTGGGAGTTCATTATTTGATTAGATGAACTTAATTATCATGAACTTAGTCTAAATCTTTGCAATATGTCTTGTAGATCAAATGGCCCATGCTAATGTTGCCCTCAACTTCAACGCGTTCCTAGAGAAAACCAAACTGAAAGACGATGGCAGCAACTATACGGACTGGGTCCGGAACTTGAGGATCATCCTCATAGCTGCCAAGAAAGCATATGTCCTAGATGCACCGCTAGGTGAAGCACCCGTTTTCCCAGCAACTCAAGACGTTATGAACGTGTGGCAGTCACGTAGTGATGATTACTCCCTGGTTCAGTGCGGCATGCTTTACAGCTTAGAACCGGGGCTCCAAAAGCGTTTTGAGCAGCACGGAGCATATGAGATGTTCCAAGAGCTAAAAATGGTTTCCCAAGCTCACGCCAGGGTCGAGAGATATGAAGTCTCCGACAAGTTCTACAGTTGTAAGATGGAGGAGAATGGTTACGTCGTGAGCACATACTCAAAATGTGCAGGTTGCACAACCGCCTATCTCAACTGGGAGTTAATCTCCCGGATGACGCGGTGGTCGACAGAATCCTCCAGTCGCTCCCACCAAGCTACAAGAGCTTTGTGATGAACTTCAATATGCAGGGGATGGACAACACCATTCCTGAGGTATATTCAATGCTGAAATCAGCGGAGGTGGAGATCAAAAAGGAACATCAAGTGTTGATGGTGAATAAAACCACTAAATTCAAGAAGGGCAAGGGTAAGAGAACTTCAAGAAGGACGGCAAGGAAGTTGCCGCGCCTGGTAAGCAAGTTGCCAGGAAGAAGTCAAGCAATGGACCCAAGCCTGAGACTGAGTGCTTTTATTGTAAGGGAAACGGACACTGGAAGCGGAACTGCCCCAAGTACTTAGCGGACAAAAAGGCCGGCAGACCAAAGGTATATGTGATATACATGTAATTGATGTGTACCTTACCAGTGCTCGTAGTAGCTCCTGGGTATTTGATACCAGTGTGGTTGCTCATATTTGTAACTCAAAGCAGGAGCTGCGGAATAAGCGAAGACTAGCAAAGGACGAGGTGACGATGCGCGTCGGTAATGGTTCCAAGGTCGATGTGATCGCTGTCGGCACGCTACCTCTACATTTACCTACGGGATTAGTTTTGAACCTCAATAATTGTTATTTAGTACCAGCTTTGAGCATGAACATTGTATCAGGATCTCGTTTAATTCGAGATGGCTACTCATTTAAATCCGAGAATAATTGTTGTTCTATTTATATGAGTGATATGTTTTATGGTCATGCCCCGCTGGTGAATGGTTTATTCTTAATGAATCTCGAGCGTAATGTTACACATATTCATAGTGTGAATACTAAAAGATGTAAAGTTGATAACAATAGTCCCACATACTTGTGGCATCGCCGCCTTGGTCACATTGGTGTCAAGCGCATGAAGAAGCTCCATGCCGATGGACTTTTAGAGTCTCTAGATTATGAATCGTTTGACACATGCGAGCCATGCCTCATGGGCAAGATGACCAAGACTCCGTGCTCCGGAACAATGGAGCAAGCAACCAACTTATTGGAAATCATACATACTGATGTGTGCGGTCCAATGAGCGTTGAGGCTCGCGGAGGATATCGTTATGTTCTCACTCTCACTGATGACTTGAGTAGATATGGGTATGTCTACTTGATGAAACACAAGTCTGAGACCTTTGAAAAGTTCAAAGAATTTCAGAATGAGGTAGAGAATCAACGCGACCGAAAGATAAAGTTCTTACGATCAGATCGTGGGGGTGAATATTTAAGTCACGAATTTGGTACGCACTTAAGTAAATGTGGAATCGTTTCACAACTCACGCCGCCTGGAACACCTCAGCGAAATGGTGTGTCCGAACGTCATAATCGCACTCTAGTGGATATGATGCGATCTATGATGTCACTTACCGATTTACCGCTATCATTTTGGGGATGCGCTCTAGAGACGGCTACATTCACTTTAAATAGGGCACCGTCTAAATCCGTTGAGACGACACCGTATGAATTATGGTTTGGGAAGAAACCTAAGCTGTCGTTTCTAAAAGTTTGGGGATGCGATGCTTATGTCAAGAAACTTCAACCTGAGAAGCTCGAACCCAAGTCGGAAAAATGCGTCTTCATAGGATACCCTAAGGAAACCATTGGGTATACTTTCTACTTAAGATCCGAGGGCAAGATCTTTGTTGCCAAGAACGGGTCCTTTCTAGAGAAAGAGTTTCTCTCGAAATAATTAAGTGGGAGGAAAGTGGAAATTGATGAAGTACTACCTCTTGAACCGGTAAGTAGCGCAGCTCGGGAAGATGTTCCTGTGGTGCCTGCACCGACAAGAGAGGAGGTTAATGATGATGATCAAGATAATTCGGATCAAGCTCTTACTGAACTTCGAAGGTCCACAAGGACACGTTCCGCACCAGAGTGGTACGGCAACCCTGTCTTAGAAATCATGTTGTTAGACAACGGTGAACCTTCAAACTATGAAGAAGCGATGGCAGGCCCAAATTCCAACAAATGGCTTGAAGCCATGAAATCTGAGATAGAATCCATGTATGAAAACAAAGTATGGACTTTGACAGACTTGCCCGATGATCGGCGAGCAATAGAAAACAAATGGATTTACAAGAAGAAGACGGACGCGGATGGTAATGTTACCATCTATAAAGCTCGGCTTGTCGCTAAGGGTTATCGACAAGTTCAAGGGATTGACTACGACGAGACATTCTCTCCCGTAGCGAAGCTGAAGTCCGTCCGAATCATGTTAGCAATTGCCGCATACTATGATTATGAGATATGGCAGATGGTCGTCAAAACGGCATTCCTTAACGGACATCTTAAGGAAGAACTGTATATGATGCAGCCCGAAGGTTTTGTCGATCCTAAGAACGCTAACAAAGTATGCAAGCTCCAGCGATCCATTTATGGGCGGGTGCAAGCATCTCGGAGTTGGAACATTCGCTTTGATGAGATAATCAAAGCGTTTGGGTTTATGCAGACTTATGGAGAAGCCTGCGTTTACAAGAAAGTGAGTGGGAGCTCTGTAGCATTTCTCATATTATATGTGGATGACACACTTTTGATGGGAAATGATATAGAACTTTTGGACAGTATAAAGGCCTACTTGAATAAGTGTTTTTCAATGAAGGATCTTGGAGAAGCTGCTTACATATTAGGCATCAAAATCTATAGAGATAGATCAAGACGCCTCATAGGTCTTTCACGAAGCACATATCTTGATAAGATATTGAAGAAGTTCAATATGGATTAGTCCAAGAAGGGGTTCTTGCATGTGTTGCAAGATGTGAAATTGAGCTCAGCTCAATGCCCGACCACGGCAGAAGATAGAGAAAAGATGGTTGTCGTCCCCTATGCCTCAGCCATAGGGTCTATCATGTATGCCATGGCCTGTACCAGACCTGATATAAACCTTGCCGTAAGTTTGGTAGGAAGGTACCAAAGTAATCCCGGCATGGAACACTGGACAGTGGTCAAGAACATCCTTAAGTACCTGAAAAGGACTAAGGACATGTTTCTCGTATATGGAGGTGATGAAGAGCTCGTCAGAACGGTTACATCGACGCTTAGCTTCGACACAGATCTGGATGACTCAAGTCACAAACCGGATACGTGTATATTTTGAATGGTGGGGCAGTAAGCTGGTGCAGTTGCAAGCAGAGCGTCGTGGCGGGATCTACATGTGAAGCGGAGTACATGGCAGCCTCGGAGGTGATAACCCACAAGTATAGGGGATCGCAACAGTTTTTGAGGGTAGAGTATTCAACCCAAATTTATTGATTCGACACAAGGGGAGCCAAAGAATATTCTCAAGTATCAGCAGCTGAGTTGTCAATTCAACCACACCTGGAAACTTAGTATCTGCAGCAAAGTGTTTAGTAGCAAAGTAATATGATAGTGGTGGTAACGGTAACAAAAGTAAAGACAGCAAAAGTAATGTTTTTGGTATTTTGTAGTGATTGTAACAGTAGCAACGGAAAAGTAAATAAGCATAAACCAGTATATGGAAAACTCGTAGGCACCGGATTAGCGATGGATAATTATGCCGGATGTGGTTCATCATGTAACAGTCATAACATAAGTTGACACAGAACTAGCTCCAGTTCATCAATGTAATGTAGGCATGTACTCCGTAAATAGTCATACGTGCTTATGGAAAAGACTTGCATGACATCTTTTGTCCTACCCTCCCGTGGCAGCGGGGTCCTATTGGAAACTATAAGGGATATTAAGGCCTCCTTTTAATAGAGAACCGGAACAAAGCATTAGCACATAGTGAATACATGAACTCCTCAAACTATGGTCATCACCGGGAGTGGTCCCGATTATTGTCACTTCGGGGTTGCCGGATCATAACACATAGTAGGTGACTATAGACTTGCAAGACAGGATCAAGAACACACATATATTCATGAAAACATAATAGGTTCAGATCTGAAATCATGGCACTTTCGGCCCTAGTGACAAGCATTAAGCATAGCAAAGTCATAGCAACATCAATCTCGAACATAATGGATACTAGGATCAAACCTAACAAAACTAACTCGATTACATGATAAATCTCATCCAACCCATCACCGTCTAGCAAGCCTACGATGCAATTACTCACGCACGGCGGTGAGCATCATGAAATTGGTGATGGAGGATGGTTGATGATGACGACGGCGACGAATCCCCCTCTCCGGAGCCCCGAACGGACTCCAGATCAGCCCTCCCAAGAGAGATTAGGGCTTGGCGGCGGCTCCGTATCGTAAAACACGATGAAACTTTCTCTCTGATTTTTTTCTCCCTAAAAGCCAATATATGGAGTTGGAGTTGGCATCGGAGGGCATCTAGGGGGCCCACGAGGTAGGGGGCGCGCCCAGGGGGAGGGGCGTGCCCCCCACCCTCGTGGACAGGGTGTGGGCCCGCTGGTCTTCATCTTTGGCAAGGATTTTTTATTATTTATTCTAAGTTATTCCGTGGAGTTTTAGGTCATTCCGAGAACTTTTGTTTTCTGCACATAAAACAACACCATGGCAATTCTGCTGAAAACAGCGTCAGTCCAGGTTAGTTCCATTCAAATCATACAAGTTAGAGTCCAAAACAAGGGCAAAAGTGTTTGGAAAAGTAGATACGACGGAGACGTATCAACTCCCCCAAGCTTAAATCCTTGCTTGTCCTCAAGCAATTCAGTTGACAAACTGAAAGAGAAAAAGAAAAACTTTTACAAACTCTGTTTGCTCTTGTTGTTGTAAACATGAAAAGCCAGCATTCAAGTCTCAGCAATTATTACGAACTAACCATACTCACAATGACACGTAGGTCTCACAATTACTCATATCAATAGCATAATCAGCTAGCGAGCCATAATAATAAAACTCGGATGGCAACACTTTCTCAAAATAATCATAACATGATATAACAAAATGGTATCTTGCTAGCCCTTTTTGAAACCGCAAAACATAAATGCAGAGCACCTTTAAAGATCAAGGACTGACTAAACATTGTAATTCAAGGTAAAAGAGATCCAGTCAAGTCATACCCAATATAAACCAATCATAATGAATGCAAATGACAGTGTGCTCTCCAGCGGGTGCTTTTTAATAAGAAGGGTGATGACTCAACATAAAAGTAAATAGATAGGCCCTTCGCAGAGGGAAGCAGGGATTTGTAGAGGTGCGAGAGCTCGATTTTGAAATAGAGATAAATAATATTTTGAGCGGCATACTTTCACTGTCAACGCAACAACTATGAGATGACTGTATCTTCCATACTACATGCATTATAGGCAGTTCCCAAACAGAATGGTAAAATTTTATACTCCCCCTCCTCCACAAGCATCAATCCATGGCTTGCTCGAAACAACGAGTGCCTCCAACATTCAACGGGTCCCAAGGGGAGTTTTGTTTAATTATTTTGTTTTGCTTTGATCTTTTGGATCATGGGACTGGGCATCCGGTTCACGCCCTTTTCGTGAATGAGGAGGAGTCACTCCTCTTGAGAATAACCCACCTAGCATGGAAGATATAGGCAGCCCTAGTTGCACATGAGCTGCTCGAGCATACAAAACAGAATTTCATTTGAGGGTTTGGAGTTTGGCACATACAAATTTACTTGGAACGGTAGGTAGATACCGCATATAGGAAGGTATGGTGGACTCATATGGAATAACTTTGGGGTTTAAGGAGTTTGGATGCACAAGCAGTATTTCCGCTTAGTACAGTTGAAGGCTAGCAAAAGACTGGGAAGTGACCAACTGAGAGAGCGATAACAATCGTAAACCTGCATTACAATTAATTTACACCGAATACAAGCATGAGTAGGATATAATCCACCATGAACATAAATATCATGATGGCTATGTTGATTTGATTCAACTACATGCGTGAACATGTGCCAAGTTGAGTCACTCAATTCATTTAAAGGAGGATACCATCCTATCATACCACATCATAATCATCTCAATAGCATGTTGGCACGCAAGGTAAACCACTATAACTCATAGCTAATCAATGGCACAACCAACTATAATCTCTAAATGTCATTGCAAATATGTTTACTTCATAATAGCTGAATCAAGAACGATGAATCATCATATTTACAAAAACAAGAGAGGTCGAGTTCATACCAGCTTTTCTCTTCCCAATAAGTCCATCATATATCATCATTATTGCCTTTCACTTGCACGACCGAACAGTGTGTATAATAATAAGAGTGTACGTGCATTGGACTATTACTCACTGTTTTGGGGTCCCGGAGTGATTTCCACGATTGACGAACCCGATGGTGCGCTCACGTGTCGGTCATCAACACACGCAGTTTTGGACGATTCTGGCCCGTTTCGTGGACTATTAATCGGGGTCCCGGAGTGATTTCCACGATTGACGAACCCCAAGGTGCGCTTACGTGTCGGTCATTAACACACGCAGTTTTGGCCGAGTGTGGCCCATTTCGTGGACTATTACTCACTGTTTTGGGGTCCCGGAGTGATTTCTACGATTGACGAACCCCAAGGTGCGCTTACGTGTCGATCATCAACACTCGTTGTTTTGGCCGATTCTGGCCCGTTTATGGACTATTACTCACTGTTTTGGGGTCCCGGAGTGATTTCCACCATTGATGAACCCCAAGGTGCGCTCACGTGTCGGTCATGAACACACGCAGTTTTGGCCGAGTCTGGCCCGTTTCGTGGACCATTACTCACTGTTTTGGGGTCCCGGAGTGATTTTCACGATTGACAAACCCGATGGTGCGCTTACGTGTCGGACATCAACGCTGGCAGTTTCGGCCGAGTCTGGCCCGTTTCGTGGACTATTACTCACTGTTTTGGGGTCTCGGAGTGATTTCCACGATTGCCGAACCCCAAGGTGCGCTTACGTGTCGGTCATCAACACTCGCAAATTTAGCCGATTCTCGTCCGTTTCGTGGACTATTACTCACTGTTTTGGGGTCCCGGAGTGATTTCCACGATTGACGAACCCCATGGTGTGCTTACGTGTCGGTCATCAACACTCGTAGTTTTGGCCGATTCTGGCCCGTTTTGTGGACTATTACTCACTGTTTTGGGGTCCCGGAGTGATTTCCACCATTGACGAACCCCATGGTGCGCTTACGTGTCGGTCATCAACACTCATTGTTTTGGCCAATTCTGGCCCGTTTCGTGGACTATTACTCACTCTTTGGGGTCCCGGAGTGATTTCCACGATTGACGAACCCCAAGGTGCGCTTACGTGTCGGTCATCAACACACGCAGTTTTGGCCGAGTCTGGCCCGTTTCGTGGACTATTACTCACTGTTTTGGGGTCCCGGAGTGATTTCCACCATTGACGAACCCCATCGTGCGCTTACGTGTCGGTCCTGAACACTCGCAGTTTTGGCCGAGTCTGGCCCGTTTCGTGGACTATTACTCACTGTTTTGGGGTCCCGGAGTGATTTCCACGATTGACGAACCCCAAGGTGCGCTTACGTGTTGGTCATCAACACACGCTGTTTTGGCCGAGTGTGGCCCGTTTCGTGGACTATTACTCACTGTTTTGGGGTCCCGGAGTGATTTCCACGATTGACGAACCCCAAGGTGCGCTTACGTGTCGGTCATCAACACTCACTGTTTTGGCCGAGTGTGGCCCGTTTCGTGGACTATTACTCACTGTTTTGGGGTCCGGAGTGATTTCCACGATTGACGAACCCCAAGGTGCGCTTACGTGTCGGTCATCAACACACGCAGTTTTGGCCGATTCTGGCCCGTTTCATGGACTATTACTCACTGTTTTGGGGTCCCGGAAAGATTTCCATGATTGACGAACCTCAAGGTTCGCTTACGTGTCGGTCATCAACACACGCAGTTTTGGCCGAGTCTGGCCCGTTTGTGGACTATTACTCACTGTTTTGGGGTCCCAGAGTGATTTCCATGATTGACGAACCCCAAGGTGCGCTTACGTGTCGGTCATCAACACTCACTGTTTTGGCAGATTCTGGCCCATTTCGTGGACTATTACTCACTGTTTTGGGGTCCCGGAGTGATTTCCACGATTGATGAACCCCAAGGTGCGCTCACGTGTCGGTCATCAACACACGCAGTTTTGGCCTAGTATGGCCCGTTTCGTGGACTATTACTCACTGTTTTGGGGTCCCGGAGTGATTTCCATGATTGACGAACCCCAAGGTGCGCTTACGTGTCGGTCATCAACACTCATTGTTTTGGCCAATTCTGGCCCGTTTCGTGGACTATTACTCACTGTTTTGGGGTCCCGGAGTGATTTCCACGATTGACGAACCCCAAGGTGCGCTTACGTGTCGGTCATCAACACACGCAGTTTTGGCCGAGTCTGGCCCGTTTCGTGGACTATTACTCACTGTTTTGGGGTCCCGGAGTGATTTCCACCATTGACGAACCCCATGGTGCGCTTACGTGTCGGTCCTGAACACTCGCAGTTTTGGCCGAGTCTGGCCCGTTTCGTGGACTATTACTCACTGTTTTGGGGCCCCGGAGTGATTTCCACGATTGACGAGCCTCAAGGTGCGCTTACGTGTCGGTCATCAACACACGCAGTTTTGGCCGAGTGTGGCCCGTTTCGTGGACTATTACTCACTGTTTTGCGGTCTCGGAGTGATTTCCACGATTGACGAACCCCAAGGTGCGCTTACGTGTCGGTCATCAATACTCACTGTTTTGGCCGAGTGTGGCCCGTTTCGTGGACTATTACTCACTGTTTTGGGGTCCCGGAGTGATTTCCATGATTGACGAACCCCAAGGTGCGCTTACGTGTCGGTCATCAACACTCACTGTTTTGGCCGATTCTGGCCCATTTCGTGGACTATCACTCACTGTTTTGGGGTCCCGGAGTGATTTCCACGATTGATGAACCCCAAGGTGCGCTCACGTGTCGGTCATCAACACACGCAGTTTTGGCCTGGTCTGGCCCGTTTCGTGGACTATTACTCACTGTTTTGGGGTCCCGGAGTGATTTCCATGATTGACGAACCCCAAGGTGTGCTTACGTGTCGGTCATCAACACTCATTGTTTTGGCCAATTCTGGCCCGTTTCGTGGACTATTACTCACTGTTTTGGGGTCTCGGAGTGATTTCCACGATTGCCGAACCCCAAGGTGCGCTTACGTGTCGGTCATCAACACTCGCAAATTTAGCCGATTCACTTCCGTTTTGTGGACTATTACTCACTGTTTTGGGGTCCCGGAGTGATTTCCACGATTGACGAACCCCATGGTGCGCTTACGTGTCGGTCATCTACACTCGTTGTTTTGGCCAATTCTGGCCCGTCTCGTGGACTATTACTCACTGTTTTGGGGTCCCGGAGTGATTTCCACGATTGACGAACCCCAATGTGCGCTTACGTGTCGGTCATCAACGCACGCAGTTTTGGCCGAGTCTGGCCCGTTTCGTGGACTATTACTCACTGTTTTGGGGTCCCGGAGTGATTTCCACCATTGACGAACCCCATGGTGCGCTTACGTGTCGGTCATCAACACTCACAGTTTTGGCCGAGTCTGGCCCGTTTCGTGGACTATTACTCACTGTTTTGGGGTCCCGGAGTGATTTCCACGATTGACGAACCCGAAGGTGCGCTTATGTGTCGGTCATCAACACACTCAGTTTTGGCCGAGTGTGGCCCGTTTCGTGGACCATTACTCACTGTTTTGGGGTCCCGGAGTGATTTCCACGATTGACGAACCCCAAGGTGCGCTTACGTGTCGGTCATCAACACTCACTGTTTTGGCCGAGTGTGGTCCGTTTCGTGGACTATTACTCACAGTTTTGGGGTCCCATAGTGATTTCCACGATTGACGAACCCCAAGGTGCGCTTACGTGTCGGTCATCAACACACGCAGTTTTGGCCGATTCTCGCCCGTTTCATGGAATATTACTCACTGTTTTGGGGTCCCGGAGTGATTTCTACGATTAACGAACCCCATGGTGTGCTTACGTGTCGGTCATCAACACTCGTAGTTTTGGCCGATTCTGGCCCGTTTTGTGGACTATTACTCACTGTTTTGGGGTCCCGGAGTGATTTCCATGATTGACGAACCCCAAGGTGCGCTTACGTGTCGGTCATCAACACTCACTGTTTTGGCCGATTCTGGCCCATTTCGTGGACTATTACTCACTGTTTTGGGGTCCCGGAGTGATTTCCACGATTGATGAACCCCAAGGTGCGCTCACGTGTCGGTCATCAACACACGCAGTTTTGCCTAGTCGGCCCGTTTCGTGGAATATTACTCACTGTTTTGGGGTCCCGGAGTGATTTCCATGATTGACGAACCCCAAGGTGCGCTTACGTGTCGGTCATCAACACTCATTGTTTTGGCCAATTCTGGCCCGTTTCGTGGACTATTACTCACTGTTTTGGGGTCCCGGAGTGATTTCCACGATTGACGAACCCCAAGGTGCGCTTACGTGTCGGTCATCAACACACGCAGTTTTGGCCGAGTCTGGCCCGTTTCGTGGACTATTACTCACTGTTTTGGGGTCCGGAGTGATTTCCACCATTGACGAACCCCATGGTGCGCTTACGTGTCGGTCATCAACACTCGCAGTTTTGGCCGAGTCTGGCCCGTTTCGTGGACTATTACTCACTGTTTTGGGGCCCCGAGTGATTTCCACGATTGACGAGCCTCAAGGTGCGCTTACGTGTCGGTCATCAACACACGCAGTTTTGGCTGAGTGTGGCCCGTTTCGTGGACTATTACTCACTGTTTTGCGGTCTCGGAGTGATTTCCACGATTGACGAACCCCAAGGTGCGCTTACGTGTCGGTCATCAACACTCACTGTTTTGGCCGAGTGTGGCCCGTTTCGTGGACTATTACTCACTGTTTTGGGGTCCCGGAGTGATTTCCATGATTGACGAACCCCAAGGTGCGCTTACGTGTCGGTCATCAACACTCACTGTTTTGGCCGATTCTGGCCCATTTCGTGGACTATCACTCACTGTTTTGGGGTCCCGGAGTGATTTCCACGATTGATGAACCCCAAGGTGCGCTCACGTGTCGGTCATCAACACACGCAGTTTTGGCCTGGTCTGGCCCGTTTCGTGGACTATTACTCACTGTTTTGGGGTCCCAGAGTGATTTCCATGATTGACGAACCCCAAGGTGTGCTTACGTGTCGGTCATCAACACTCATTGTTTTGGCCATTTCTGGCCCGTTTCGTGGACTATTACTCACTGTTTTGGGGTCTCGGAGTGATTTCCACGATTGCCGAACCCCAAGGTGCGCTTACGTGTCGGTCATCAACACTCGCAAATTTAGCCGATTCATTCCGTTTTGTGGACTATTACTCACTGTTTTGGGGTCCCGGAGTGATTTCCACCATTTGCGAACCCCATGGTGCGCTTACGTGTCGGTCATCAACACTCGTTGTTTTGGCCAATTCTGGCCCGTCTCGTGGACTATTACTCACTGTTTTGGGGTCCCGGAGTGATTTCCACGATTGACGAACCCCAAGGTGCGCTTACGTGTCGGTCATCAACACACGCAGTTTTGGCCGAGTCTGGCCCGTTTCGTGGACTATTACTCACTGTTTTGGGGTCCCGGAGTGATTTCCACCATTGACGAACCCCATGGTGCGCTTACGTGTCGGTCATCAACACTCGCAGTTTTGGCCGAGTCTGGCCCGTTTCGTGGACTATTACTCACTGTTTTGGGGTCCCGGAGTGATTTCCACGATTGACGAACCCGAAGGTGCGCTTATGTGTCGGTCATCAACACACTCAGTTTTGGCCGAGTGTGGCCCGTTTCGTGGACCATTACTCACTGTTTTGGGGTCCCGGAGTGATTTCCACGATTGACGAACCCCAAGGTGCGCTTACGTGTCGGTCATCAACACTCACTGTTTTGGCCGAGTGTGGTCCGTTTCGTGGACTATTACTCACAGTTTTGGGGTCCCATAGTGATTTCCACGATTGACGAACCCCAAGGTGCGCTTACGTGTCGGTCATCAACACACGCAGTTTTGGCCGATTCTCGCCCGTTTCATGGAATATTACTCACTGTTTTGGGGTCCCGGAGTGATTTCTACGATTGACGAACCCCATGGTGTGCTTACGTGTCGGTCATCAACACTCGTAGTTTTGGCCGATTCTGGCCCGTTTGTGGACTATTACTCACTGTTTTGGGGTCCCGGAGTGATTTCCATGATTAACGAACCCCATGGTGCGCTTACGTGTCGGTCATCAACACTCGCTGTTTTGGCCGATTCTGGCCCGTTTCGTGGACTATTACTCACTGTTTTGGGGTCCCGGAGTGATTTCCACGATTGACGAACCGATGGTGCGCTCACGTGTCGGTCATCAACACACGCAGTTTTGGCCGAGTCTGGCCCGTTTCGTGGACTATTACTCACTGTTTTGGGGTCCCGGAGTGATTTCCACGATTGACGAACCCCAATGTTCGCTTACGTGTCGGTCATCAACACACGCAGTTTTGGCCGAGTCTGGCCCGTTTGTGGAGTATTACTCACTGTTTTGGGGTCCCGGAGTGATTTCCACGATTGACGAACCAAAAGGTGCACTTACATGTCGGTCATCAACACACGCAGTTTTGGCCGATTCTGGCCCATTTGTGGAGTATTACTCACTGTTTTTGGGTCCCAGAGTGATTTCCATGATTGACGAACCCCAAGGTGCGCTTACGTGTTGGTCATCAACACTCGCAGTTTTGGCCGAGTCCGGCCCGTTTCGTGGACTATTACTCACTGTTTTGGGGTCTCGGAGTGATTTCCACGATTGCCGAACCCCATGGTGCGCTTACGTGTCGGTCATCAACACTCGCAAATTTAGCCGATTCTCGTCCGTTTCGTGGACTATTACTCACTGTTTTGGGGTCCCGGAGTGATTTCCACGATTGACGAACCCCAAGGTGCGCTTACGTGTCGGTCATCAACACACGCAGTTTTGGCCGAGTCTGGCCCGTTTCGTGGACTATTACTCACTGTTTTGGGGTCCCGAAATGATTTCCACCATTGACGAACCCCATGGTGCGCTTACGTGTCGGTCATCAACACTCGCAGTTCTGGCCGAGTCTTCGTGGACTATTACTAACTGTTTTGGGTTCCCGGAGTGATTACCACGATTGACGAACCCGAAGGGGCGCTTATGTGTCGGTCATCAACACACGCAGTTTTGGCCGAGTGTGGCCCGTTTCGTGGACTATTACTCACTGTTTTGGGGTCCCGGAGTGATTTCCACGATTGACGAACCCCAAGGTGCGCTTACGTGTCGGTCATCAACTCACGCAGTTATGGCCGAGTCTGGCCCGTTTGTGGACTATTACTCACTGTTTTGGGGTCCCGGAATGATTTCCATGATTGACGAACCCCAAGGTGCGCTTATGTGTCGGTCATCAACACTCGCTGTTTTGGCCGATTCTGGCCCGTTTCGTGGACTATTACTCACTGTTTTGGGGTCCCGGAGTGATTTCCACGATTGATGAACCCGATGGTGCGCTCACGTGTCGGTCATCAACACACGCAGTTTTGGCCGATTCTGGCCTGTTTCGTGGACTATTACTCACTGTTTTGGGGTCCCGGAGTGATTTCCACGATTGACGAACCCCAAGGTTCGCTTACGCGTCGGTCATCAACACACGCAGTTTTGGCCGAGTCTGGCCCGTTTGTGGAGTATTACTCACTGTTTTTGGGTCCCAGAGTGATTTCCATGATTGACGAACCCCAAGGTGCGCTTACGTGTCGGTCATCAACACTCACTGTTTTGGCCGAGTGTGGTCCGTTTCGTGGACTATTACTCACGTTTTGGGGTCCCATAGTGATTTCCACGATTGACGAACCCCAAGGTGCGCTTACGTGTCGGTCATCAACACACGTAGTTTTGGCCGATTCTCGCCCGTTTCATGGAATATTACTCACTGTTTTGGGGTCCCGGAGTGATTTCCACGATTGACGAACCCCATGGTGCGCTTACGTGTCGGTCATCTACACTCGTTGTTTTGGCCAATTCTGGCCCGTCTCGTGGACTATTACTCAATGTTTTGGGGTCCCGGATTGATTTCCATGATTGACGAACCCCAATGTGCGCTTACGTGTCGGTCATCAACGCACGCAGTTTTGGCCGAGTCTGGCCCGTTTCGTGGACTATTACTCACTGTTTTGGGGTCCCGGAGTGATTTCCACCATTGACGAACCCCATGGTGCGCTTATGTGTCGGTCATCAACACTCACAGTTTTGGCCGAGTCTGGCCCGTTTCGTGGACTATTACTCACTGTTTTGGGGTCCCGGAGTGATTTCCACGATTGACGAACCCGAAGGTGCGCTTATGTGTCGGTCATCAACACACTCAGTTTTGGCCGAGTGTGGCCCGTTTCGTGGACCATTACTCACTGTTTTGGGGTCCCGGAGTGATTTCCACGATTGACGAACCCCAAGGTGCGCTTACGTGTCGGTCATCAACACTCACTGTTTTGGCCGAGTGTGGTCCGTTTCGTGGACTATTACTCACTGTTTTGGGGTCCCATAGTGATTTCCACGATTGACGAACCCCAAGGTGCGCTTACGTGTCGGTCATCAACACACGCAGTTTTGGCCGATTCTCGCCCGTTTCATGGAATATTACTCACTGTTTTTGGGTCCCGGAGTGATTTCTACGATTGACGAACCCCATGGTGTGCTTACGTGTCGGTCATCAACACTCGTAGTTTTGGCCGATTCTGGCCCGTTTTGTGGACTATTACTCACTGTTTTGGGGTCCCGGAGTGATTTCCATGATTGACGAACCCCATGGTGCGCTTACGTGTCGGTCATCAACACTCGCTGTTTTGGCCGATTCTGGCCCGTTTCGTGGACTATTACTCACTGTTTTGGGGTCCCGGAGTGATTTCCACGATTGACGAACCCGATGGTGCGCTCACGTGTCGGTCATCAACACACGCAGTTTTGGCCGAGTCTGGCCCGTTTCGTGGACTATTACTCACTGTTTTGGGGTCCCGGAGTGATTTCCACGATTGACGAACCCCAATGTTCGCTTACGTGTCGGTCATCAACACACGCAGTTTTGGCCGAGTCTGGCCCGTTTGTGGAGTATTACTCACTGTTTAGGGGTCCCGGAGTGATTTCCACGATTGATGAACCAAAAGGTGCACTTACGTGTCGGTCATCAACACACGCAGTTTTGGCCGATTCTGGCCCATTTGTGGAGTATTACTCACTGTTTTTGGGTCCCAGAGTGATTTCCATGATTGACGAACCCCAAGGTGCGCTTACGTGTTGGTCATCAACACTCGCAGTTTTGGCCGATT